>JACRUU010000006.1:13082941-13097941 GCA_030449085.1 Kryptopterus vitreolus | reverse complement strand
GATCATGAGCCCTGGTCTGCAGGGTTTTAATTGCACAGAGAGTGTCAGATGGATGTTATTGTGTGTACACGTGTATGTTTGTGTTGATTTAAAGCCTGTGTAAATCTGAAAGCAGGACACGATCATACAGATGTAATATTGTAACTGTAATGCAACCAAGCAGAAATTGTACAATGCACACTTGTGACCTTTTTTTTAAGCATTTCTTGTTACCTGAGAATACAATATTACACCAAAATCTTACAACATGCTGTTTTTTGTGTTTTATTTTTGAGCAGAAGATTTCATTAAAGTGATCAATGAAGACTTTTGCTACGTTAGAGTATGTGTGTTTTTGAGATTTAATTTCTTTGATATACATTTCTGTAGTTTTTGTGATACAGGGACGTTCCCCCCCTCCTCCTCCTCCTCCTCCTCCTCCTCCTCCTCCTGGCCACTTAATAATAGAAATGTAGTGTCAGGGGGAAAATGATGAATGGATGAAGTAAACGGTGGGTGGAAAAGTAATCTAATGGATAGATAAATAACAATTCATTTTTTGGTGAATTTGTCATGTTCTACATTTTAAATCCCCAAAAAATACTCATCAGATTCGATTCCAATCATGTTGTAGGTAAAGGTTCAAAGTATATTGAGAGTATATTGATTTGTTTATGGCTGTAGGTCTATTAGCAGTGAAAATATCCAGAAACAGATTGGTTAAATAACTCATTTTGGTGAATGAGTTTTGTTTATTTGTTTTTTGTGTGTGTGAGATTTAAAGAACGAGCCGATCGTTAGCATCCTGTTTATTTTACCTGCGCAGGTGGGGACACGCCCACTCAGCGTCATTGTGTCGTCGTAGTACGTTCCCTCGCCTCCGAACCGCGCCACTGTGATTCCAATGTGTGTGTGTTTTAAAATGCAAATAATATGAGAAATAAATTAACAATTCAAACACATTTGTTTTTTTAAAGTTAGTAAGTAGGATGGGAAGTCCTCACCCACCTGTCAATAAAAACAAGTCCCGCCTACCTGTCGATAAAGGTTAGCTCCGCCCACCAGGTCCCTGCTAGCGATCAGGCGGTTTCAGGCTCTCAGAGGGGAAACGGTCCTGAGAAGGGACACTTTACCGGGATATTGCTCCGTTTATGCCCGGCTGAAGGTGCGTCTGAGTCGGGGGAGGATGGCGCAATGACGCGCTTGGGTTCGCTTTCTTGTCGCGACCAGTGGTTTGGAGGATGCCGTTTGTGTTCCCCGGCAGGACGGAGCGGGTTTCCGCCGCGCTGCTGCTCCTCGGCTTTACTCTCGCCGCTGTTAGCGCCAGCGCTCCGGGTAAGCACTGCGTGGCTTCCGTACGCGGGACATATGGGATGGAGAGACTCGGGTTTATTTCGGTTTAGTTCGCAAATAAACACTTAAAAAGTGGACTTGAGGGAATGTTTTTTATAATTAACTACTTTTTCAAGTGAAATGATACAAATGGTGGTACACGAATAAAGCGGGAAATTCCCGCTTCCAGAAAAAGAGACAGAGAGACTCAAATAAAATATAGACTGGATAATAAGAGACAGATATATATATATATATATATATATATATATATATATATATATATATATATATATATATATGGATATATATATATATGTATATAATATATATATATATATATATATATATATATATATATATATATATGTGTGTGTGTGTGTATATGTATATGTAGAGAGAGAGAGGGAGAGATATAGAATTGATAGACTAGAGAGTTAAAAGAGAGAGATAGAAATGGATACGGGTACGAGAGACAGATAGCAACAAAAATGGACAGTGAGACAGAAAAGAGACAGGTAGAGAGGGTGAGACAGAAGGGCAGGTAATGAATGTGAAAGGACAGACAGACAGAGAAGATACTCAAATATAGAGTGATAGAGAGAGACAGACAGACAGCATGAGACACAGATTTAGAGAGAGAGAGAGAGACTAACAACCCCCCCCCCCTCACCACACACACACCACACACACACACACACACACACACACAAAATTGTAAAATCCAGATATATTTTTAAAAAATTATTATTCAAGATTATTCCGGAATTTTCCACACCACATGGACTCTCCCTTTATAACCTTCATCATCTTTAACAGCTGGATTTTTCTTCCGTCTCCTCGTACTGACCCTCGTCTCCTCCACTGTGTGTTTGCATCATTTTCAGATCGATCTGAGATTAGATTGACCTTAATAAAATCTAATCCTTCACTTTTTTGGGGCAGATTAAAGATGGCATTATGTTTTGAGTGAATACACGGATTTATCTGCTGTTTCTTTGGTATGGACAGAACATTCATATTTCGTCAATAATGCATATGTTAATATAATCTCCACTCTTGTATGAAGATGTATCACTGGATTTTGGGATGTGTTTGTGCAGATTTGGCAAGGAACACATAAATAACTCTTGAAAAAGTAGCAAAATGAATCCGAGCTTTACATTTTGTTTATGGTATTTGATTATGGTATTAATCGTCATTATCATCATAGTTTATGGTTTATGCCGATGTTGAAAATACGAAAATCGATATTGTGATTTCACCTTGGTTTGACACAGCGGGCTTCCGTAGTTCGAAATATCAAATACAACATGACGGCGCTCTGACGAATGCGCATTTATATGACATATCGCTCAGCTATATATATATATATATATATATATATATATATATATATATATATATATATATAAAACACCTTTCCTGCCAAATAGAGATCCACCCATCATGACTGTAAAACCAAACATGACATATTAAGGGACCAAAGAATGCACTAGAACATTAAACTGAAGGACTCCGTCTGACCAGTGAACTCCGCCGTAATCCAAATGCTCCAACATTTGATCCTGTCCACCGAGACCTTGCGATGGAAATAGTTGCCGGACAAACAAATCAACAAACAAAACATGTAGCTGGAAAAGTTAGTTGTCCTAATACTTGGACCCTATAGCGTCTATATGTAATACGTTTGTTATTTTTTTTGTGGTTTGTTTGTTTTTTTTTTCCATGCATGAATGTTGTGATCTGTGGAACTGTCCCACCACTGTTTTGTTTATCCGTAAGCCCGGGTTAATCCTCTCCAGTCCTGAGAACAGTCCCGGAAGCATTGACTCACCATTGAGTAACATGCAAATGTTGACCTTCTTTTTTTTCGGGGGGAGGGGGGGGGGTTTAAGCTCTAAATGGGGCGAAAAAAGACCCGGTGGAAAAACCGGCATGTGATAAAGCCGATTAAGTCTGCATCGTGAGACGAGAACAGATGCATCCTGGTCTTTACCCATAGTAGTGCTTTCTGCGAATATTGTTCATCTTTGGAATATTTTAGTAATCAAGTATTCTAACGATTAGTCCAAAAGAAGTACATTTCCTCTTTTAAAGAGCAGTACTAAACATACTAGAGCAAATGTGACGGGTCTCCTTAAAACGATTTAGTTATTTCAGAAAGAATTATATCTATAATGCCGAAGTTCTGATATGTGTAATTTCAGCCCATTGAGTGGCCTTAATGCATCAAAAATGAGTAAATAATTAATAAAATATGTAATGTTTCCATTCTTCTTGAGGAATAATATTTAAATAATTATAATAGATGAATGCATTTTAATGAATGTAATTAAATTTAAATAAGAGAAATGCTGTCTTTAAAAGTCATTTGTTTTGTTTTTTTTTTAGAAAAATGTATATTTATAATGCTGAAGCATAACCAATTTAGGGCCTTTAGTTGCCATATTGCAACAAAAATGATTAAATAATATTAAAAAATGTAATATTTATTACATAACTAAACATAACTAAAACAACGTGAATAAAGGAATACATTTAATTAGATTTCAATATTTCATAAAGAAAATAAGGCCTCTTAAAATGAAACGTAAGTTAAAATTGTTAAAAGTAAAAAGTACTTTTTTTTTTCTTTTGTAGAAATATGTTATATTTATAATGCAGAAAATTGATAACTGTGTAATCTTAACCCATTTAGGGCATTACACTTACTAATTATATTTTATTTAAAAATATATTTAAAAAAATATTTGTTAATATTTAAAATAATAACATTAAATAATGATATGCACTATATATTTTTTTTTCTCCCCCAAATCCTCTCAGCATTTCCTCCCCATTCCTCCATTTTTCATTCTTCTAATCTTCAAGTTATGTGAGGAATTGTTTCAGCCCTGTCATAAATGCCAAGATCCAGTTCAGCTACATCTAAACGATGCACATCAAACATCCAGTTGTGTGGCACAGACAGTTTTATACGTTCATTGCATGCCGGTTTATTATCTTTTCTTGAGGAACACCTAAAAAGTAAACCTAACGTCAGAGCGGATCATCTGCCGGAGCTCACACACACACACACACACACACACACACACACGTGTGTGTGTGTATGGTAGGTTCCTGGATCGGAGTCAGTCGAGTTGCGTCCAAGGCTCGTTTTTGTTTGCTAAGGATTTATTTAATTATTTATTTAATTATTTATGTTTGCTTAAAACTGTTACACGTCATTGCTTTTATCTCCATAGTTTAATTGCTGATGACACAAGCAACCTGTAACATTCAGTAATTATTGTTTTTTTTTACAAAAACTTTGGAGCTTTTCATGGAACTCTGAGGACTTCCATGGAAATGTGTATTGTTGATATTGTTGATGGGTTCCTCATTTACACAGAATATTATTCTCATTAAATAGAATTGAGGTCGGAGCTCTTTACACAAGATCTTTAACGCCAACATTGAAACCATAAAGAAAAATGCAATGCTTCCACACCTATTGATATCCTGTACTATTATATATAGGCTTTGTGGTAAAAGGGAAGATCTGTATATGGCTGGTGTCCCAATACTTATTTTTTTTTACATGTATAGTGTATTTTCTTCTATTGCAGTTATAGGTGCAAAAGCTTTATTTATCCAAAAACTACAATAAAATCATTTGTGAATTAATACTCAATAAACGATCGCGATAATTATCTGCAGGGATTCTACTGAAATCCGCGATTTTTTTTTAATGTGTGTCTTTCAATATCGTAGAGCCATTTCGCAGGTAATTAAGCAGGTCATTAATAATAAGGTATTTCGTTTACGAATTAAACACGAGAATTCTGTTTCCTCACTCATACAAGTTTGTTTTTTTAAAAGCATATTTTTCTGTCTGTCAATAGTTTTCTGTCTTTTTAATTTAAAAGAAAAACACAATCTGAAAAATGCCATTTTCACGTCCTAGATTGGAAAACAGGCGCTTTTCCCCCCCCTTAAAACATGATGCATTTTTAGGCTACGTCTACATGACTTGTGCTTTGTGCATCTAAAGTATTGGGGTTTTTTTTTTGGAATTTTGGAAACTCAAGGCCCATGCAGTAAGTCAGTCATGTCGTGCCTTTAAGATGACTTCATTTAATTTCTCTGCTGTTGCTTCAATTTTGAAAATCTCCAAATAATTCACATTAATTCCCATTTATTCCTGATATTGTGCAGCCTTAATCCAAATTAACCAGTGCTAGACTGTTAGTAGTGAGAGCAGAATAGTTTGGACGAGGCAGATGGACGAGGCAGCTAAAAGAGGCAGCTAAAAGCCTTTTTTTTTTTTTTTTTTTTTTTTTTTTTTTAAAAAGCCTCTTGTCATATATGAAAAGTCTCCAATAATTGATTTCATAGAGCAAAGTGATAATAATAGTCTGAACTGCTGTTTAGATGAACAAAATAACCACAGCGTCTGCGTTTTCCAGTTAACCATCTACACCATGGGTTTCCCAGCTTTGCCACAAAGGGTCAAGTGTGGGTTCAAGGGAACGAACCGAGGGATGCACCTGATCGTCATTGAAAGTAAAAACTCTAAATTTAATCAACCTTTGTTCGGCCGCACCTGATTTACACCATCTGACCAGTCATTGGAGAGTTACTTGATTTTTGAGCATCCCTTCGCAGATTTTCTCCCCGAAATAACGTCCTCTTGCATTTACCGGCTTTTCAGTCGTCTTTGGAGCCTGGCTGTGGAACAGTTGCTCGTCCAGCCGCAAAAGCATTGGTGAGATTAGACCTAGCGTAGACGTGAGGGTTCGAATGACCATCCTAATTTCAATACTACGGTAAGGTACAAGTCGTGTGCTTGTAAATTTGAGAATCTGGCAGAGCTGCATATTTGCTAGGTGTCAACAGGCTGCCTCGTCCATCTGTAGGTCAGGAAGACTTGCTTTTATACGCCAGTGTGAGACGAGGTTACATAAGGAGGCACAGGACATCCCAGAAGGTTTCTGGTACACTGGGAAAAGAAGTGAGTAAATGAAGCCTGTGTGATCTAAAACTGGTTCTCTTTGTTTACAGGCAGAGCTGCTTTTTAAGCACAAGATAAGATGGTACCGGAGCCGGCCTTGCCATTTACGGCCTTGTCTTCGTTATTTTTCCCCCCTCATAGCCTGATTTCCTCAACAAAAAGAGTGAAGTGGTAGAAGATTGTGTTGTGTTGAAACAGGACGGAGGTGGTGGTTAAGGCATTGGAGTCAATTAGACCGGTTCAAATCCCAGCACCAACAAGCCACTTCTGTGCCCTTGAGCAAGGCCCTTAACCCTGAACTGTTTGGTTGTAAGGCTCTGGATAAAGTAATAAACGGAGGAAAATGGCATGGATGTAGGCCATGTGGGTTTGTTTTCATTTCCTGGTGTTCCCAGTCATCCGCTCAGGTAAATTCCCCGAGCATTAATTATTTCTAGTTTCTAGTCATTTATTAAAGAATGAACAAGGGATGCGAAATGAACTGACATTCCGTTGCTTTGCTTTAATAACGCGCCGGCAACCACCTCATCCCCGAATTCACCATCGACGCATACACTAATATAACGATAACACGAGGAAACGTGACGGCACAGAAATGATGCATGATAATGATCACATTATCACTAGACCCCTTTCCATTAAAAATGTAACGTAAGCCCAAAACTCTTGCAGTATTTTCGAAATGTCAATAAAAAGCTGTTGCGAAATGACGGTGTTTCCATTAACGATATCAACTCGTGATAAGTCGTTAAAAAATTGCGACAGATATCGGCAAGCTTACTTATATTGCAGCCGTTGCATAGGCGTGTTATACAAGCATTAATGGCAAGGCAATCCCTCTATACATGGGATCGGCCACGTATGGGCTTGTTCTGGGAGGTAACAGTGCTCGACTTCACGGAGGACCGGTGGATTCAGAATTTCCGCATGAATGCGTCCAAGGCAAGGCAAGGTATATAATGTGACCCGGAAATGCGGAAAAAATCGTTTCCATTACAGTTTTGCGGATTATTCCTTTTTTTGCATCGTCAGAAAAACAAAAACAACTCATGCGAGCGTAAAAAACGTTTTTGCAATGCGTGTGTTTTTGCGAATTTGACGCTTTTCCATTTTTTTTCAATTCGCTATTAAATTCGCATTTTGGAGCGTAATGGGAACGCGATTTTGGTGCATACAGTACAGTACACACAGTTCTACACTATATGCTGTTTTAAAAGTGTTTTAGGTTGAAATTCTGTAATCAGATTTGGGTGTTTCGTTTGCATTTGTATGCACAGTTTCGGCTCCTTTGCGCATTCGTTTGTTTGTTTCGTTAAGGATAAGTACCATATCCTGGTCAGGATTGTCATGAAGCGGAGCAAAGCCAGAAAGTACAGTGGTGACGGCATGACCTACATTTTATCATGAAAAAATAATAATAAAACATTTCCTTCCTTTTTGGGGATGAAGGGAAAACCAAGCAAGGATATCCATGGAAACTCTGTTTTTCGGGAGGGGGGGGGGGTCGACACAGATAGTAACTTGCATTTAAAACCCGGTCCCTGGCGTTATAAAGCTTTATAAATAAACCAAATAAATAAAAATAGTGGTGAGACTTCATTTGACCATTGAATAACCAGTTAAAGTGTTCTTGTACACTGTACACTCTGTTCAAGTGTGAAGGTGATGATGTCTCCAGCACTCCAGTGTTTTGGCTTTCTGGCATCGACCTTCAGTCATCACTGATTACTCGCGTATCCACAGCAACAATGCTGTACGACCTCGTCCGTCTCACATTCACGCCTAGCTGTACAGTTCCAGCTGTAATGCTCCGGGTTATTTAGATTGCTGCAACCTTGTAAAGAAGGTCAAAAAACACGGCGGATCTTGTTGGTAAATGATCCTGCCATCACAAGACATTACCAGTTAAAAGGACCAGTACCTATAATTACATGTGTTGTATGGAAACATATTGGGACATTGGATTTTCTCAGCCATATTTTCTTCTTCCCCCGAACATAGTATGGTACGATGTCTATTCGGGTGTTTTTTCGGAAGGTGACGCACGTGACATCACGAGTGGATGTCAGCGGAAGTCCAATTCTCTATGGGACCCCCCCCCCCCCCCCCTCCCTAGTGGATATGCCATACGTGCATGTCGGACGCTCACAGGCCGAGCTGGGAGGCACGAAAGTTTCGGCCCCATTCATTTTCTATAGGAAAAAATTCCCTCTTTTTGGCGTCAGGTTCGGAATTCCGGGGTGATTCCGTATAAAAGTAATAGCACACCTCACACCATCGGGCCGCACGATATGAGGTATGATTCCTGAGGATCGGACAAAAACCGCTGGACTAGTTACGAAAATTTGACCGACGCTAGAGAGGGTTTATAATAGTGACGCATCACTAATAACATTCCAAGAGGAATAGACGAAACTCCTGCTTGATTCTTTTTGTGAAAGATTATTTTGGGCTCGTAATAATTATAAATAGATATCGGTTAGTGTTTGACTCATTAATGTTAATGCTAACAGACAGAGGTCCGAGGCTTTTCATATATACCCAGTTGATTGAGCAAGAATGGAATAGGATATAATAGCGATGATGTTTATTATGGAAAACTAGCACTTTTACTAAAGTAATGGATACCAAGTGTATCTTTACTTTAAATCAAGTACCTGGCTTGTGTACTTCGACCACCAATCACGGCCAGCACCAGTCCGATATTCCCCATGTCGTTACCCCACCAGTATCAAGTGGGTACCATGAATTCCTTTTCAAACTTGGACCATTTTTTCATCTTATGATTGTCCCATTTTACTAAACGATTCTTTCAACTCTAAGCAGTCAGTGTTTATTGAGCTCGCCCAAGCAAAAAAAAAAAAAAAAAAAAAAAAAAAGATATCTCATGCTTCGTGCATGAGCTTTTTTCATTCATGGAGACAGAAGTGGAAAGCAGGATTATTCTGGAAGCAGGATTATTCTGTTTAAACCACCCGTTTCCTGACTCTGTAATCATTAACCGACGGTGCCTTTGTTAGCAGCACATTCCAGAACACACACACACACACATGATGGAGTGAAAAACATTCTGTATTTCCTCAAGAATGGATTTTGCAAGAAAAAAAGTAAAGCAGAAATATCTTCGAGGCTGGTCCGATTCTGAAATCGGGGTGTTTGTTGGTGGTGTTGTGTCGAAAGATGCCACGGCCAGGAAATTGTTCCATTGTGAGAGTTTCCTGTCTTTCCTCCCATACAGGAAACCCATCGACGACTACGTGGGCACGAACTATACGACTTCTCTGAGGAATATATTTTGAGCTCGGAAAAATATTTAAATTGTTGTTGTTTTTTTTTATAGCCCTGATAAGGAGTTTCTTAAATCTCTCCTTTAGAGATTTAAAAACTATTAAAGGGTTTTTTTTTTTTTCTTTTTAAACCTTTAAAATCAGGACAGGCCGTAATAAAATCGGAATTTGTGATTGTAGTGTCAAGTGACAATGCTGTGAGACAAGGAAGTGAATTATGGAGGAGAAAGAAGGGAAAAAAATAGCTCCGATAGCATGTAATTTCCTTTCCTGCACTTGTTTGCAGAGCAATTCTGTCTGTACACAAAGCCGAACCAGTTTGAAGTCACATGTATGCTGAGTACACTTTATGAAGCCACTGGTTCTTTCCAAATCTCAATAAAAAGCTGCCAGCCTGTCTCTGAATAATAAGGAAACTTTTATACCTCAAGGCTAACGGATTAGCCTACAGGCATACCGTGAAAATAAAAGGTCCACATATACACACTTGATTCAGCGGGCGTCAGACCCCCCCCCCCCGGTGTGAACAAATGAAACTGAGGTAAATCCTGTCTGAATATTTCCCAAAAAGTGAAAAGTAATAAGAAGCGGGTTACATGCTGCAAAAGAGTGCGTAACCATTTATAATTGATGTAAACAATTCATTCAGTCTCTCGTTAAAACGAAATTAGCATTGGTGAAATGTGTAAGATCGGGTGTTTTTGGAGGATTCTTTGTTTATGGTCTTGGTTTCATCCACATGGTCTGAAAAAGGTTGTGGAAAAAAGGATCGCCTGTTGAAAGGGTGCAGCTGATTTCCAGAATATTAGATATGTGATGGTAAAGGTATAAAGAGCATGGAGCATCTCAATGTATAGTTTCTGCAGGGTCTTAAAAACAGGGTTGCTGTGGGTCGTGGAATTTCTGGAATATCGTGGAATTTTGACAGGTCTTTTCCAGACAGACTTTTTGTCTAAGACATAGCAATATCTGGGATATTTTTTGCTTAATAAAACTTTACGATACATTTTTTTCTTTTTTCTTTTTTTTTTTTTTTTTTTTCGCATGGTTTTCGGCATTTTGCCTTTTTGTTGTGCCTTTTTCACTGCCATTTTATTCCCTTCCCACCCGGCACTAAAGTCATATGGTCACGCAGGCCATCAGAACCATATCATTAGCTAGTTAAAAATGATTGTTCGAATTTTGTGCTCAATGACGAATCGTAAATATAGCAGATTAGGTTTTAAAGTGTTTACTAATGTCTATTTATTATTTATTTATTATTTATTAACGCTTTAAAAAATTTCAACCTTACAACTCGTACAACTTTTATTGTAAGGTTTTGTATCTTCTTTTAGTTTTTAAAACCTCGTATTATTTTTTAATATATACGCGTGGGCCACGTGTGTGTGCGTGTGTGTGTGTGTGTGTGTGTGTGCGGTGTGTGTGCGTGTGCGTGTGCGTGTGTGTGTGTGTGTGTGTGTGTGTGTGTGTGTGTGTGTGTGTGTGTGTGTTGTGTGTGTGTGTGTGTGTGTGTGTGTGTGGTGTGTGTGTGTGTGCTCCCAGTTACTAATGTGGAGCATTCTTTGTTCATCTGAACAATATATAGCAAATATGTGCGTTATGTCCTCAGTGGAAAATCTTGGAGCTCAGATGTTGCAAACCTGTCAACAAAGGCTTCATAGAACGTTATGTATGTGTATATATATATATATATATATATATATATATATATATATATATATATATATATATATATATATATATATATATATAAAAACTGCTAAATGCCCTTTTGATTTATGTGTGTTTTGGGCGAATTTATGAAAAAGCATTAACTCACAAGTACAAAAAAAGAAAGCTTTCAGGAGTATGCGCTTCGTGTGTGAGCTTTATTACAGATTGTCATGTTTATTATTTTTTAAAGATTATATCTATTGTGTTTTGATGTTTGATTTTTATGTGATGTCAAACCACAAAATGAGTTTGGGGAGTTAAAGCTGTTCGTTCATTCATTCATCTTCTACCTCTATATATCCGATCTTCCCTCGGGTCACGGGGAGTCTGTGCCTATCTCAGGCGTCTATGGGCATTAAGGCAGGATACACCCTGGATGCAATGCCAACACCATCACAGGACACACACACATTCATTCACATTCACACACTAGTAGGGACAATTTTCCAAGGTGCCAATCAACCTACCGTGCATGTTTTTGGACCGGGGGGAAACCGGAGAACCCGGAGAAAAAAAAACCCCCTGAGGCACGGGGAGAACATGCAAACTCCACACACACATGGGCCGAGACAGGGAATCGAACCCGGACCCTGGTGGTGTGAGGCGAACGTGCTAACCACTAAACCACCGTGCCCCTTAAAGCTGTTCTTGAAGAAATTTTTTTTTATTATTATTATTTAGTGGAATGGGATGTTCAGTTTACACCATACATTCTTACTGTGAAACCAACCATATTATATGAGCAAAAGTATTGCGACACCCGTCTCCCTCCAAAGAGTGTCTTTGGATGCAACATAAATGATTGCTTTTATATATATATATAGTGTGTATATATAAATACTTAATTTTTTTTGTGTGTGTATTTATATACATACATAATAGAAACATAGGATCCAAATTATCTGTATTCAATTCAATCATTCATTTTCTACCGCTTTATCCGATCTTCCATCGGGTCACGGGGAGCCTGTGCCTATCTCGGGCGTCTATGGGCATTAAGGCAGGATACACCCTGGATGGAATGCCAATCCATCGCAAGACACACACACACACACACACACATTCACACTAGGGACAATTTTCCAAGGTGCCAATCAACCTACCGTGCATGTTTTTGGACCGGAGGGAAACCGGAGAACCCGGAGAAAAACCCCCTGAGGCACGGGGAGAACATGCAAACTCCACACACACACATGGCCGAAGACGGGAATCGAACCCGGATCCTGGCGGTGTGAGGCGAACGTGCTAACCACTACGCCACCGTGCCCCCTGTATTCAATTTCTTATTTATATTCTATTCCAGTTCTGTTTCTCTTACAGTCGAAATGTATATTAATAATATTGATCATATTAATAATCATCCTTTTCTGTATGTGTGGGTTTTTTTTGTTTGTTTGTTTGTTTACTCTTTCTCTCTGGTGAAGTGCCACACTGCCCTGACCACATCGACTGTGCCAGAGCGGGCCGCCAGTTCTGCAAGCCTGGTTCTTCTCGCTGTGGCCCGTGCCTAACGTCACTGCAGGAGGATGAAGATGGCCACTGCGTTGCTCCGAACAGATATCATCCTCATCAAAGTAAGCAGAAACACATTAATATAGCACAACACATGAAATAAACACAAATCCACTATTCTGTTCTCACTATCAGGATGTTTATTTTGAACATCATGTGCGCTTTGTTGGTTCATCTGCCTGTGGCTTTTCTCTGTGTCACTTTGTGTTGATCTGCTGCTTATTTGGCTTGTTTACATAATGTCAGATAAATTCAGGTATCTAGCGATGAGATTGCTGCAGGGAAATGCGTTGACCACAAGGGGGCAGTCATGTACAATGAGAAAAGCTTTCTATTTCACTGAGAAAAAATTTATAAAAATAACCAATAATACCCAATAATAATAATAATAACACCCTTTGTTTTGGAATAATCTTTTTTTTAGGGGGAAAATACATCTTTTTTTTGTGTACAATAATGGTATAACCAAATTCACCCCCCCCCCCCCAAAGGTAGATGATACCCAATGTAACACGTAACCCACGTGTTGATGCATACATTATTTTGAGTTATTTGACCAAAGTAAAAATGTTATTTAAATGTTTTATTTTTTATAAAAGTAAAATATGTTTTCTGATGCAAAAAAATGTGTATTGACCAGAATTGAAAAATATGCATGCACTTATTATTCATGCACTTTTTTATTCATGCACAGTTTTTTCAGTGGCACTTTTATGTAAATACAAAAAACAAAACAAAAACAAAAAAACATTAGTCTAAAAATGTCTCTTTGGTGGTGGGGGCGGGGCGGGGTTGTTCCTTAACCCTTGTTTAGTATCAACAGAACCTGGTTATGGTGAGCTTTTTTTTTTTTTTTTTTTTCCCCGCAATTTTCTTCGCGACCGATAGAGGGCATTGTACTGTGATCTATAATTGCTGGGAAGGCGCTTGTGTGCAAAGGAGTGTTTATTGCCGTGCTTATCCGTCTGCATCCTCACGTCTTCTGTTTGTTTGTTTGTTTGTCGAATAATAAAGACATCAACAGCATGTGAATTAGTCCCGGAAAGTCCCGGTTTCTTTTTCCTGGCCGACCCTGCACTCTGACCCCAGCTTCCAAAAACCATCTAGAACATGCGAGGAAAGAATGTCACTGTGCTGTAATGTGTATATAATACATAAAAGCTATTCTCTTCTAATACCGGACTGCGGTGGGTGCTCTTGCTCTCGGTGGCACTCGTCCTTGCTGCTCCGTTTGACTGGCGTGAGGTGCAGATGGCACATCCCACCTGCTGAGGAGTGCACTATAGAGCCCGGACGGAGGGGGGTAACAGAGTCACAAAGCAGACAGTGAAAGTGCTGCGGCACCATAGCAGGGCACGTTAGAGGAGCCAGATGGCTGTCCTTCTGGAGTGCATCTTCAATTCACTTTCCACTTTACAGGAGGTTGCGTTTTTGTTTTGCTTACAACACCGTTCTGCAGACGCAGGCCTCCGGCGATGCATCACACACCCTTCGCTGCCGCGGGTCGTTCTCGTAGTAGGTGGGATCGTATTAGGCGTGTAATCGATTTCGTGTTCCTGCTCCTCCGGTGATGTTTGAATCTCTAGAGCCATTGAGGTGGTGGATGGTGGTGGTGGTGGTGGTGGTGATGGTGTTGGTGGGGAGGGAGTGTGGTGTGAATCTTTTTCAGCCCCCCTGCTGTGTCCCTCTGCTCGGCCACACACACTCTCCTGCTGGTTGCCAGGAGGGGATCTTCCATAGTCTTGGAATGCAGCTTACTGTCTGGCCAACAGTACCATTAAATGATGCGCTTCTTTTGTTCCCTTTTCACAGCGTCGCAAACAAACAGCACGCCGGCACACTCTTACTCCCCTGGGACGCACACACACACACACACACACACACACACCACACACACACACACACACACACGAACACAAACGCCGTCCTCCAGGGTTTTTGCGTTTTAAGTCCGACAGATGCGTAAGAATTCTTGCATCCTCATGTTATCGTATGCTTCTCGTTAATTACCAAGAATCGTGTTTAATGCTCTCAATGCTGCGACGAAGAAGAAACGGCCGGAAGATGAAAAAAAAAAATCCCATCAGATGTTGCTTTTGCTGTTTTTTTGCCATTTCTATGTAAAAAAAAAAACATATAAGTTTTTTACCAAAACAACAACAAAAAAACCTCTTTTCA
>JACRUU010000006.1:13060441-13077941 GCA_030449085.1 Kryptopterus vitreolus | reverse complement strand
GATAGATAGATAGATAGATAGATAGATAGATATACACACTTACAGATATGATACTTTTACTTATAAGGCAAAATACACTAGATGGCGAAAAGTTTGAGGACACCTCACTCAGATGTGTAGAACGTCTCCATTCCACACGCGGTCTCTTATTCTAAACCCTCTATCTATAGCTTCTCTAGTCTTCCATAGATTGGGTAATACTAGTGCACATTAGAGGTGTGTGTGTGTGTGTGTGTGTGTGCGTTCATGTTTCCTTTATTAAAAGTTGAGCTCATCAGTGTGACTAGAATTGAAAGATCAGTGACGATTGATAAAAGTTTAATTCTTGCCAATTTCCTGATTAGATTGTAGTGGACCGTCTTCCAAGAAGAGTGTTTATAATAAGAGACCGCGTGTGGAATGGAGACGTTCTACACGTCTTAGTGAGGTGTCCTCAAACCATCTAGTGTGTTTTGCCTTTTTTTTTTTTTTTTAGTAAGTAATCATCCTGGAGGGAGCGAATTCGATTCAAATGTTGATTTAATATTAGTTTAACAACATGACTAAGCGTGCACACCGTATACCGTTCCTACACCGCCACACTCCTCCTTTCGCAAGCTCTTGTTACTTTACCTACATGGCGGATTATTTTATCCCCATTCCAGGTGTCAAGGGCCTTGCTCATGGGCCCAAGTTTAGCAGGACTTTAACCCACAATCCCCGGGTCTAAAGTCCAATGCCTTAAACAGTTAATACACTACAAAACTTGACGTTCTTGTTGAATGAGTACAAACTCCCCCCAAATTGTAGTGGACCGTCTCCCAAGAGGAGTGTTTATAATAAGAGAGCGCGTGTGGAATGGGACGTTCAAAAAGGGAACACACATCTTAGTCAGGTGTCCACAAACTTTTGCCCAAATAGTGTATTTTGCCTTATTTTTAATAATGTGACTAAATGTGCACACCGTATACCGTTCCTTCATTCCTACAGCGTTTCTACATTCTGTGCATTACGAAAGGTTCACTGCGTGACGCTTCATTACCGTAGTAACCCGGAGTGACGTGCGAAACCGCATTCTGTTCTTCACTTGACACACGGATTGAGCGAAACATAAAGTGGAAATTTGGGTTTTCTTGGGTTTTTAAAAGATTTTAGTGGAATATCTCAATCAGGCATCCCCGATCTGAAGCTGTAGTGTATTATTCTATGAGCATTTCGGACACGTGTGTGTGTGTGTGTGTGTGTGTGTGTGTGTGTGTGTGCGCACTCCATATACCCAGACACAAAGTTGAACCGAAAGTCTCCGAGCCCAGAGTTACATCAGACGATGAAACCGAAGAAGGAGACTTCACTGTATACGAGTGTCCAGGACTTGCACCGGTAAGCAAAAAATAAAATAAAATAAATAAATGAATGAATGAATGAATGAATGAATGAATGAATGAATAAATAAATAAATACCGGTCCTTGTATAGAGCAGAAGTTAAGTTCTTCCTTCTCCATGTTTGTAGAGTCTCGCTTCTGCTCTGTAGTGAGGCGTCCTGTCTCTCCCACTGCATTGTAGGAGAGACGTTATATAGCATGCGTTATATCTTGTAGCTTATCCGTCTCGGCCATGTGTGTGTGTGTGTGTGTGTGTGTGTGTGTGTGTGTGTGTGTGTGGAGTTTGCATGTTCTCCCCGTGCCTCAGGGGGTTTTTCTCCGGGTTCTCCGGTTTCCTCCCGTCTAAAAACATGCACGGTAGGTTGATTGGAACCTTGGAAATTTGTCCCTAGTGTATGACTTTGTGTGTGTGTGTGTGTGTGTGTGTGTGTGTGTGTGTGTGTGTGTGTGTGTGTGTGTGTGTGTGTGTGTGTGTGTGTGTGTGTCCTGCGATGGGTTGGCATTCCATCCAGGGTGTACCCTGCCTTAATGCCCATAGACGCCTGAGATAGACACAGACTCCCCGTGACCCGAGGGAAGATCGGATAAAGCGGTAGAAGATGAATGAATGAATGAATAATAATAATAATAATAATAATAATAATAATAATGGAGAAGTGGTAGCTCAGTGGTTAAAGCTCTGGCTAACGATTTAGAAGCTCAGGGGTCTCATTAAGCAAACCACATTTGGGCCCTTGAGCAAGGCCTCTAATCCTCCATGCTCCAGGAGGCGCTGTTCCATGTCTGACCCGGCATTCTCTGGAAAATGTCAACACAAAAGTAAAATTTCCACCTTTTCTTGTGTCCTCTAGACCGGAGAGATGGAAGTAAAGAATCCACTGTTTGACGACTCGACGTTACAGAACGGACGGAATCACAAGTGACCCGGAGGCTCGCGCACACACACACACACACACACACACACACACACACACACACACATGCGCGCGCACACACACTTTACAGTACACATTCACTCGGGAGAAGGGCAACGAATTTACCTGCACACTTTTAATCTGCACCCAGAATATCCCACACAGGACCCGGATTTAATGGACCTTGATTAGCGAAAGCTCCGTCCAACAAACCGAATAGACGAGAAGCGTTAAAGAGGACGAGGTCCGGATGAAAATAAAAGCAAAAGTTGAAAACCGAACTGTCGTTTTTAATACGCTCGAAAGGATTATTGCGCTAAAACCTCCTGAGCGTAATTCAGTGTAATCCGGGTCTTTATTGTGCCGGCTTTCACGTGTCTTTTAAACGAATTTCTTTTACACTCGCGTTTCACAAAACCAGAACAGATTTTATAATGAAATGGCACTTTTAAGCTTTTTTTTTTTTCTTTTCTTGCCTCCTGTATGTATTTTGAAGGATTTTCATACATGTATAGAATTTTCCACCCCCCCCCCATTTCTGTAGTCGTCTACCTCGCCCTTTTCATGCTTGCCACTCTTTTATTTGTCTCGTGACATGTATTAAGAGAATAACGAGCAGAATTCTCCATGTATATAAAGGGTCCCGGCCGTCACCTTAGAATAAAATCTATACACTATATGCATAAGTATTGGGAATACGCACTTTTATTTACTTTTTTTTTCTTTTTTAAGCCCTATGTGCTTCTTTTCACAATGTTTGAGAGACACTATTATATTGGGATGGAAGACGATACACTTTTTACAGTGGGATATCTCGAGTCAGCGGGATATCCCCCGACCCTATTAAACACTGTCGGGATGTATTGGAATGCTGTCAGAACCCCAGGACCTCCACACTTCGCCTCCATCAGTCGCTAAATGAGCACAAATCTCATAAAACTCTATACTGATTATATGAGAATGCGAATGGCATTCAGTTTTTTTTTTATGTATAAAAAATATGGATAATATTTCATTTTTCTAGTCAGACCAGTAACCCAATACAAACCCCTCCCCCCCCAAATACCACAAATATTCTCCTCTTTAGTTTGAACTGATGAGTCACATGGTTAGGTTGATTCATGCATATACACTGATGTGTGTGTGTGTGGTGTGTGTATATATATATGTATATATATATAGATATATATATATATATATATATATATATCTATATATATACACACACACACACACACACATATATATATATATATATGGTATGATGTGGATCTTTTGATTACATGTTTATATAAATGCATTTTATATGGAAGGACAGAATTAAGACAAGTGAGTTTTCTGAATGTGAAAGTTAAGTTATTTCCTTTTTCTTTTCTTTTTTTTTCTTCTTTTAATGGAAATCTGCAATAAGGTGTGGTTGGGCTGAGACCGATTCTGTAAAACAGCTGAAGTTTTGACGTCGTCTTGAGGACATTTTACTGCCTTGCTACAGTCAATAATATATACAATAAATATGAAACAAAATAATTGCATCATTCGGAATTCCATCGTTCGTTTATGACACCACGAAAGATGCGTGAGCCGATACTTTTGGATCATTTCTGTATCGTATGTCTTCATCGTGTTATCCAATATGAAAACAAAAATATAGAGTGCAAGATTTTCATGTCATGTAGATGTCATTTGAACCAACATAGCCTTTAGTGTGTGTTTTTTATATGTTGTTGTTGTTGTCGTTTTTATTACTAACTCAAATGCTTAATTTAACCTAGAGCAGGATTGAATGTTTTCTTGCCTGATTATCATTCCTCTCTTAATTGGGTCATCATTAGCATGTCACAAAAAGTCAAAAACTCAAAATTGCAGGTCTTGAACAGGCCTTACTTTTCATTTAATGCTTAATGTTAAAAGGCTCCCATAGCATGTTTTTTGTTTTGTTATTTCTTTCGCTAGTCCATAGAATAGAATTTATCACAAATGAGACCAATATGCAACAGCCAATCAGCTTTCAGGTTTTTGTATCCCTATGTTAGTTTTGCGAAAATGAACGTTTAGTGCTTAAAAATCTACAACTTGCTTAAATTGTTTGCTGTTGTGATGAAAGTTGTGACTTTGTGAAACCCTGATGATATCGCTTGCTATTTTAGCGCTGATGTTATACTGATACTATTTGGACGAGGTTTACGAAGAAAAAAAAAACAACTCGCACGTCATATACCGAAGTTTTCCGGGTTAGGTCTTTATACCCAAGTAGGGGTATTTTTTAGGGATTTTTTTTCCCGACCACAAGAAATTTGTTCGAGCGAGTGCTATGACTTTTGTTTCTCTGTCTCTCCTCCCTCCAGGAACATCGGAGCGACCTCCCCCCACCGGCGAGGCGCAATGGGCCACTTAAGGGCCTCTTAAGGTGTGGCTCAGAGTCAGTGCATCGTCAGGGGAGCCGTTAAAGGCCATTGTTCGGGTGAATGGTAAGGAAGGCAGCCGTAGGCCACCCGATCAAGATACGTGGGGAGAGAGGGACGGTGGTCATCAGCTGGGTGTCAAAGCTATCAAAAGGCCATCACAGTGGCCATATCAAGATTCTCCATTGACTGTGGGGCACTCGGGCCAAGATCAGGCAGAGCTGTGCAACCCTAATGGTCTCATGATAACTTACGGTTAAGGCTTATATTTAATAATTGATTGATTTTCAAAACACCAAAAAATGTGATATAAAATCCAGAGAATCACTTTATGAACATGGATTTATGTCTTAAACAGGCACATTTGGTATTTAAAAAAGAAACAACATTCAGCTCTTGTGTGCGATTTCAACACTTGCTTTTTTAATGTCATAAACAGGTTCCTGATTATTTATTTATTTATTTATTTATTTATTTATTTGCATTTTCATGCAATGCCGACTGAGCATGTTCAAAAAGTATAAGTAGTGTATTAATATGACCTGAAAACACTTTTCTGCTTTTATAGAGGGTTTAAATAAATAAATAAAAAGTCATCTGAATGCTTTGGAGGTCTAATCCCTAAAAGTCACCCCCGTGCTGGAGCCCCGGGTTCTTCTCGGTTTCTCCGAACCCGCCTTCTGAAGCTCCACTCGCTCCACTTTCTCCTCGGCCGTCTGCACTTTGCATGACAATCCACCTCCCCAAGTCCATGGGCCACTACAATGCCCACAGCAGTGGTTTTGATGTCTTTTAAATCTCTCGCCTGGTCCCTGGGAGGCCTCCACATGGAGACATGGGAGTATTACTAGTGGGACTATAGCTCATGCTTTGCTGAAGGTTGTTTGAAAGCAGGGGGTGGATTGTTGGAGGGTCTCGAAACTGCTGGGGTTCGGACTGGAGAGTATGAGTTGACCCTGTTGTGTGAATATACAGTAGATCATTCGAGGTGTACTGGGGAAAGTTTTGGCCCATAAGATTCCTTCTTTCGATTTGGGGTTAATAGTGAAATCTGGGGCTGGTGTTTGTTTCGAGTGGGGGGGGAGGAGAGGGGAGGGGAGGATCGAAATCAAAGGCTTGCAGCTTTATTGTTGGCGCTGAAAAGCAGCTAATGGCCGCCCATCGCAGATCTGCACCATGAACCGGCGGGGCGCCCCGGGTTTTACGCATCAAACCCCCCGCGCCTCCACCCTCAACGACCCCGTGGCGCGGCTTCCTGCCCCTCTGCCCTATTCTCTCTCTCTCTCTCTCTCTCTCTCTCTCTCTCTCTCTCTTTGGACGACTTTCACACGTGCACATAAATGCCATCGCTTTCATTATATAGACATAATTGCAAATACTATAGCATAAATATAAAAAATACATATATTTTTTTCCCCGGACGTATTGCATGCAAACCGCACTCGAGGTCTCGTTACCCTCTCCACGGAAAGTCTCGGTTTCTAGATTAGTCTCGGAGGTGGGAGATGAAGTGTGAGGTCCGACACTGTAAACACCCAAAGAACATCACCTTGTTATCAGTCCGAGCTGAAGTATCAAAGATAAACATTTCACCTTTTATTTATTGCTGTTGTTCTTTATAAGAAAACACAATTTATACACCAGGGGTTCTAGGATCACCAAAGAACCAAAGGTGTCTGTATGTATACATGTATATATATATATATATATATATATATATATATATATATATATATATATGATATATATATATATATATATATATATATGATATAGATATATATATATATATATATATATATATATATGTGCACTCATTTTTTATGTTAACTCAAAGAAAGGAGAAAAGATTGAACTTCAAAGGTTCGGAAATACATACAAGAATGTTTGAAATAAATCCCAGTACTAATTATTATATATTATTATATAATAGTTGCTTTTTTATCGTTTGTGCAAACGAAGTTCTATGCGTGAAATGTTGGAAACCATGTGGAAAATTCAAACAAATAAATATGAACGTAACAATGTTATTATTATTATTATTATTATTATTATTATTATTATTATTATTATTATTATCCAATGGTTTTGCATCACAGCTTCATTATTAACCACGTGGATAAATACGCAATTTCTGGAAAGAAAAAAAAAACAAGCACCTTCAAAAATATAGAAATTACACGTACTTCATTAAGACATTGTATATCCCTTGCTTTAAAAAAAAAAAATCATGTTTTGATGTGTAGTCTTCTTGTCACTTAATTAACCTATCCGCTTTCCTGGATGTCAAAAAAAAACACTTTCAATATGAAGGAGGACTAATTAAGAGGAAACTATTGAAACAAAGTCATGTGTCTTGCATGTTTAAACACGTCGACTAGTTTGCATTAGAAATACAAAATGCCATGGTGACGTGGGAATACTGCAACGTGAATCCAGAGCTATCTATCTTCTATCATCTATCTATCTATCTATCTATCTATCTATCTATCTATCTATCTATCTATCTATCTATCTATCTATCTATCTATCTAATCTATCTATATATCTATCTGTATATATGATAATGTGTTTGTTCTATGTGTTTGTTTATTTATTTATTTGTCTGTTGATTATTTCTCTTTATCTCGTACCCCCTGTGTATCTATCTATCTATCTATCTATCTATCTATCTATCTATCTCTCTATCTATCTATCTATCTATCTATCTATCTATCTATCTATTATCTATCTATATATGTATGTGTTTGTTTATTTATTTATTTGTTTGTTGATTATTTCTGTAGTGGAAATGCATATTCATATTTATCTTCGATACCCCCTGTATATCTTCGCTACACGGTTGACCAATGAGAACGTTGCGTTCCCGAGAAATCAAGTTCATTCACAAATACCCCATCAGCTGAGCCCTATTTTGTGCGGTGACCAATGGGAGGTGAGATCATTAACACTCCTGCCTCCTACATGGATTGATTAGGGAAAGCTGGGAGCACGGCTTGCAGTCCCCATTCGGAAGTTTGACCTTTTCAAGGAAAGGTGGTGGTGGTGGTGTTTTTTTTGGTTTGTGGGTGAGGTGCAGGAGGAATTCAATTGATGGCATTAAAACGACGCCTGCTCACATTCACAGCAGGTCTGGATTGAATCCCAGTATCAGGAATCAGCCCGATTGGAAAGTTGTTTTTTTTTTTTTTTTTTTTTTAAATAACAATAATAGAAGAAAATCGAGTATTAAGCATGGACCTGCTGATCATTTCTACCTAAAAGCAATTCTTTGAGGATATTTGTGTTCTGAGTTGTTCTGCTGGGCTTGATTGATTTTTTTCCCCGGGAGGATGTCGGATCGCCCAGAGTCTCCTCCAGAAGATTGCAGTAACCGGGCGTACGAGCTCTCCCGGCCCATGTCCTCGTACTCCTCAGCGCCGGGACATGACGTCCTGCAGTTTGCCCACTCCGTGCTCCAAGACCCGGGCCTGCTCTTCAACAAGGCGTCCTTCAACGGCCTCAACGCCGCTCACGCGCAGACCTTCTTCTCGTTCCCGCCGGTCGGAGGCGATTTCAGGCACAACGAGGCCCAGGTGGGTGATTTCACGCAGCCCAAACACTGGTACCCGTTTACGGCCCCCGAGTACACCGGGCAGGTGGCTGGGGCCACTCCGACCACGCAGCCCTCCAACCTGAGTCCTCCTATCGCCGAAACCCGGGAGCAAATCAAGATGCCCGAGGTTAAAACCGAGAAGGACGGGAGTGAAGAGTACGGCGGTGCTGAGACCAAACTTCAGCCACAGTTTGTCGGCCCGGCGACCACCGTGCCTTCGGGCGTGTACTACCCGGCTTCCGCACCGTGGACGCCGTCGTTTTGGCCCGGGCTCACGCATCTCGCAGGGGCGACTTCTGTGGCACAGGCTCCTCCGACCCCGTCCGCGTCTTCGCCGTCTTTGTCTCCGTCTCCGCCCGGGAATGGGTTCGGCAGCCCGGGCTTTTACAGCGGAGCCGCCGCGCAGAACAGCGCCAGCGCCGCCGCGTCTCAGGTGCAGAACAGCGGCCGCAGCAGCGGCTCATCCAGCGGGGGCTGCAGTGACTCCGAGGAAGAGGTACGCGCTTCTTTCACTTTGTTTTGTCTTTGGATTTTGTTTAGTTTTTTCCCCTCAAAGCATTTTTATTTTTTTACATTTCTAAAAAAAAAAAAAAAAATAATAATAATAATAATTTCTGCACAAACCCGTAAATGCATCCGATTGTTTTCCAGGAGAACTTGACTACAGAAGATCTGGAGCAGTTTGCCAAAGAGCTGAAGCACAAACGCATCACGCTCGGCTTCACGCAAGCGGATGTTGGACTCGCCCTTGGGAATCTCTATGGTGAGCACCGAAGCCTTCACGTGGTGTCATAACGTGTCCTTGAAGACTGTAATCTTTCCTCCAAGATTCCTGGAGGATTTCCATCAAGCATTTCAACACTGTGTCCCGATCTCTCAAATTGTTTCATTTAACGTTAATAATCTTTAAAATGTGTGCAGGGAAGATGTTCAGCCAGACGACCATCTGTCGCTTCGAAGCGCTACAGCTCAGCTTTAAAAACATGTGCAAGCTCAAACCGCTGCTCCAGAAATGGCTGAACGAAGCAGAATCGTCCGAAAACCCACAAGATGTTAGTAGGCCCCACTAAGTTTCAGTATTACTTTGTGGTGTGTGTGTGTGTGTGTGTGTGTGTGTGAGACTTTTGAGAATTGATCCTGATTTTGCATTACGATTCGTTTATTCCCCTAACCACAACTCGGTAAGGGCAATATATTAGCGCTCCGGCTAGCCATGATATCCGCATTCCTAAACAACAAACCCGGCTTGTTTCCGCAGATGTACAAAGTTGAGCGAGTTTTCGTCGACACCAGGAAGCGAAAACGGAGGACCAGCTTGGAGGGTTCGGTCCGCACGGCGCTCGAGTCCTACTTTCTCAAGTGCCCCAAGCCCAACACGCTGGAAATAACGCACATATCGGACGATCTCGGCTTGGAGAGAGACGTAGGTCGAGATTGCTGTGGTATTTGAATAAGGCTCACGTCTGTGCTCTCTTTCTGACCGTTTGTTTGTTTTATAGGTGGTGCGCGTGTGGTTCTGTAACCGCAGACAGAAAGGAAAGCGGCTGGCCCTGCCCTTCGACGAAGAAGGCGTCGAGGGTCAGTACTACGACCAAAGTCAGACGCCTCCACCTCCGCACATGGGCGGCGCGCCCCTCTCGGGGCAGAGTTACCCAGGACCGGGGCACGGAGGCACCATGCCGGCGCTGTACATGCCGCCTCTTCATCGACCGGAAGTCTTCAAACAAGCCCTGCACCCTGGACTCGTGGGTCACCTTTCTAGCTAAACTGCCAGTCTAGTCGTATTTTCTCTCCCCCCTTTTTTTTCTTTCTTTCTCTCTTCCCCACGCTAGGGCGGTGCTGCAATGAAGGAAGTCACGTATTGCTCCAGATGAAATGGACTCTATTTTTTTTTTAAAACGTGTTTTTTATTTTGAAAAACAATGCCGCGTTCAAGCCTTGCTTTGTCATTCTGAGCACGCGACAGCGATGGTTTGGAAATGAACACGGCGTGCCAACCGGCAGTGACTCAGATTACTTTTTCTTTTTTTTTTCTTTTTTTTACTTGATCAAATGCATTTGCACATTTCCTGGTTTTTACTTGTGAATGGTTTTAAAATCTATACACCCTTTTAAAATCTGTGTGTATATAATTATTTTTTTTTAATTATGAACTTTTAACTGTTTGCGTGGGTGGATTTGTTTTTATTTGTTTCTTGATGGGTAAGAATAAGAAAACATACATTGACGGTTTCATCCCTTTTTTTTATTTTGATGAGCTATTAAAAAATATGGTATTGCAAACCCGCTGGCCTTTTGTGGAAAGAGCATTAAACACTGCTTTCGTAAAAGGCTCCGTCCGGTCCGTTTGCCCCAGAGAAACTCCCGATTGACTTATGTGCCTTATTTGCTTGTCGCATCTCAAACACGAACCTTGTAAATGATGTGAAATGCGATAATTTATTGACGAGCGATGTTCCTCGATTGACGCGTACGTTTCTGGGAGTGTCGCTGATTAAAACCATTCCTTTTGACGGTTCGTGTCTTGTGTGTGTTTTTTTTTTTTTTTGGGAAGAAAAATGTGTAGCAGTCAGTATTTTATTGTAACGGGCTGAAGACAAGTGGGTGTGGAACGAGAGGGTGAAAAAAAAATCACCAGGGGCTTAGAAGGCTTAGTAAGACGGGTACATCCTGTGAGCCACACTTGTCAGGTATTAGCACAATTTGAAGAGGAGGGAGGAGAAAAAAAAGAGGAAATGCTGCGTCTTTGTGGTTTCAGCTGCTACTGCAATTCCTCTTACACTTCTGCAAATGATTCTGAACACCCGAGGAAGTAATTGACAATTTTATACTTTAAAACTAATATATATTTATATGTATATCACACATTCTTCCCTGTGCAATAAAACAAACGTTGTCAGTTTTTGAATTCCCCTAAACTAAGATGCCCCGGTCGGCGTCTAAAGTGTGGTTTGTTTTACGGTAAGGAAGTCTCTCGTAAACCTGGCAGATATGACACAGCCTCTCTCTCCAGTCGTCGTACAGCTTGACGGCGTATTTCTTGTGCCAGGCAAAGTACGACTCGTAGCGCGCCTCGTCCCCGGCGAGCTCACGTAGGAATTTGGCCAGGACGGCGACCGAGTCGAAGTCGTCCACGTGGACGAACGAGTGCGGCGGCGCCACGGCCTCGTAGTGGCTCCGCGGCGGCCCGAGGACAACGGGAATGGCGCCGGCGGCGAACGCGTTACGCCACAGCTTCTCCGTGATGTAGTGCGGGGAGCCGCAGTTCTCGAAAGCGAGGTAAAAATAGCAACGGGAAATCGTGGGCAGCAAGGCCTCACGACTCAGGGGCTTTCTCACGGCGCGCCCGTACACCTGCACGGGGACGTGCTGCCGGAGCTCTCGGTACACGGCGGATCGCTCGTGGCTCTCGGCGTAGTTGCTCACCACCCAACATGCCAGGTGGGTTTTGTTCTCGGGTACGACGAACTCCTCGGGCACAGACGCCGCCTTTTCCTGGATCTTCCCGTACGGTATCGTGACGTCTGCGCCGGGGTGATACGACATGATCAAGTTGAAGATCCCGGCGTACCGACTCAGATCCCCATTGTTTTGCGGCGCTTCGAGGGACATCCAGAGCCACCTCTGACGGGCCGGGCGAGGGAGATGGAGCGGGAGCGTCTCGAAGCCCGTGTTCAGCTCGTAGTGATGGAAGACCACGATTTCGGCCGAGGAATACAGCGTCCGGTTGTCCGTCAGCCGGCAACCCGAGATGTTGTATTTCTTTTGGCACGTGTCGTCCTCCAGGTTGTATGGAACGCCAAAAGGCCAGTGCCACAGCAGAACGGTAACGTTGGGCTTCTTTCCTCTAGACAGACGCTGGAAACGAGGCATCCTATCCAGCATCGCGAAGACGCAGCAGACGCCAAGGATTAGCATCATATGCATTTTCTTCAATCCCGGCTTCAGCGGCATTTCTGAAAAGACACATTTTTTTGGCATGAAAAACGCCCAATAGCTTGTTTATGTTTATTTGTCCGAGGGATTTTTTTTTTCTCCCCCAAGTTGCAGCTTGTGGTTTTGTCACTGCCAAGTGTGTCATCAATTTCCTCTGATAAGCTCACTGGGTAAGATTATTCGGGCAGGGTTCATCATTGTTCCTATATACTGTACTCCAGGGATCACCAACCTTTTTGTAACTGAGAGCTACTACATGGACACCGAGTCATATAAAGGGCTACCAGTTTGAAATACTACCTCTGAAATAACAAATTTACCTTTAGTTATTATATATTATTATTATTATTATTATTATTAATGATACTCATTTATCTATGTAAATACACTTGACAGTGACTATCAACAACGAATTAACTACATTTTACATTATAGACGCATCTCACTGATGAGTTGTGCACTTTTTATAGCAAGCCTGAGAGCTACTCATGTGCTCCTTGGGGGCTACCTGGTGCCCACGGGCACCACGTTGGTGACCCCTGCTGTACTCCATATGATATACATACACTACATACACATACATACATACATACATACATTATATATATATATATATATATATATATATATATATATATATTATATATATATATATACACATATACACTGTGAAACCCTGTACTTGGACATACTTGCGGAAAAACCCAGCGGTATCTAGACAACACGTCACTTTATAAACGTACATAGCGGACGCTATTTCAGCCGCTTGTTCCACAAAATAATGCCTCGGATACATTTAATTATCAATAATAATAATAATAATAAATAAACAGTATTCTCCACTAAAATAAACGTAAAAAAAAAAGGTACGATACTCTCATCCAGGAGATTCTACGTCTTCCTTCCTGCAGTCGTGATCATCTTCCTCTTCTGTTTGGGGGACCATTTTATTTAATTACACCCATTAATTCCTTACCGCAGATAAGAGTGCTCGGAGAAATCAGAGATGGTTCGTCTTCGATGGACTGAATATTACATGTCCCTAAATGCTTTATGTAGAATAATACAACAATGTGTGTGAATTTTTTAGGTTACGGTGTTATTGGGCCCAGACATGCGGTACTGCTGATATATATATATATATATATATATATATATATATATATATCAAATGAAGCAAATATTACTCTCAGCAGTGCATATTTGCATATGGTTTCTATTTATCATGCAAGCTGCATAAACGTATGAAGCTTTTAATTCTATGTAATATAGTCGACCATGGCATAAAATAATGTCTCCTTTCGAATAGACTGTGCAATCCTTTACCGTAAAACATTTCATCATTTCGTTCATTTCGACATATCTGGACTTAACAAATGCTGGCTGGATTCGGATTGGTCAGCAGGTTTCCCCCTGATTAAGTAAATAATCAGTAAATAAACAAAAACAAACCGAGATTAAACCGAGACAGATTAAGCAGAGGGATGCGGGCGGCGTGTGAGACGCTTACTTGAACGAGACGGTGGTTTCTCTCTGAAGGCGCTGCATGAGGCTCGGGACTGCTGCTGGCAAGACGAAAGTGTCGGGTTTATGTGGAAGCAAGGTGGAGGGCAGAGCTGTCAAAACGTACGGCAGAATCTAGAGCAATACGCGTTTCCTGTTGTGGCGCTCAGTCAACGCTGTCTTTCCCATTCTCTCCACCCCTTACCACTAAAATCTTCTCGAATATGATTAAGCACCTGTCAAGGACACACACACACACACACACACACACACAAGACAGAACACAGCATAACAGTATTGTGGGGCCTTTTTTTTTTGTTTTTTTTTTTTTTCCTTTTACTCCAGTGATTGCATTCGTTTGTATTCATTTCCTCTCCAAATGTTCTGCTTGCTGTTAAAGCGATGCTGAAATGTACATTTGATTTGAGTGATTTCTCGAAATACCGCTGAATCAGACGCTTTTCCGTATGGAAATACTCAAGTAATGTATAAAAAGCTGCTTAAATACAGTAACCAATCACATTTAGACCCTCTATATGTATACCCTATATTAAACACACTACTCTTAGATTACTCGGACTAATACCGTTTTGATTGTATTACATCGTTTTGTTTCGTTTAAGGGTCTTTACACGCTGTTTACTTCCATTGTGTACTACCTATTTATATTCACCTACTACACAATCCGTGGGGCACGGGGGTTTAGTGGTTAGCACGTTCGCCTCACACCTCCAGGGTCCGGGTTTGATTCACGTCTCGGCCAAGTGTGTGTGGAGTTTGCATGTTCTCCCCGTGCCTCAGGTGGTTTTCCTTCGGGTTCTCCGGTTTCCTCCCCGGTCCAAAAACATGCACGGTAGGTTGATTGGCACCTTGGAAAAATTGTCCCTAGTGTATGAATGTGTGTGTGAATGTGTGAGTGTGTGTGTCCTGTAATGGGTTGGCATTCCATCCATCCTGCCTTAATACCCTTAGACGCCTGAGATAGGCACAGACTCCCCGTGACCCGAGGGAAGATCGGATATAGCGGTAGAAGATGAATGAATGAATGAACGAACACGCCATGTGTGTGCTAGAAAACGGGCTTAAGGGCCCAAAAGGAACAGGATGGGAATACAGGGACTTGAACCTGTGAATTTTTGAGCAGTAACCCGAGGTGTATAACCACCGAGCTACAACGTCCCAATTGCAAATGTTTCATTACTGTATTTAAGTGGATTTTCCTGGTATCAATAATTCACTTGATTTAAAAAAAAAACAAAATACTTTATAAAATGTTTTTTTTCCACAAATATCTGTACTTTTATCATTATCTTTTCTCTTAAGCCTCCGGAGTCGACGGAGGACGTTTTTTTAGTTTGTTTTTGGTTTTAAAACGCCATCGTTACTATGTTGAGTTAACTAAAATTACTACTAATAAAAACTAATAATAAGCATTCATTTGCTTAAAGCTATTTTATAAGGTCCATGATTAAAATCTTGAAAAATATTAATTTAAAAAAATGAGTGATTAAGTTCTACTTTTTACTTAAAAAGTATTTTTTTATTTTAACTTCATCTTTAACCAGAGTTTTTTTTTCCAAACATGAAAAAGCATCTGCACTTGTGTTATTTGGAACATCTGTGCTTAAGGCAAAAGGCCTTTGGACCGGAAGATCACACGTTCAAATCCCACCACCACCAAGCTGCCACTAATGTGGGCCCTTAAGCAAGGCCCTTAACACCTCAGTTGCGCAGTCGTACGCTGCTCTGGATAAGGGCGTCTGCCAAGTGCTGTAAATGTAAATAATAACCTCCAGTCATTTAGAAAAGGGTGTAGTTGGCATTTGATCCCGTCCATATGATAGCTGTGAGATGTCGAAAAAGGAAACAAGTATAACAATAATGTAGCATGTCTGTATGTGTGTGTGTCTGTGTGTGTGTGTGTGTGTGTGTGTATGGTAAGAGATATGTACGTTATTAGGTTTATCTATGAATTTATTTTCTTCAATATTTCATCACACAAACATGTCAGGTGCTTTTTTTTTTCTCCCGGAATGCAGAAATCTACAGGAGTCGACTTTTTCTGAATGTGATATCTACAGGCCCGTAGAGTCTCGCCTCGGGGCGTACGCATGTCCTTACTTGTGTGTTGATAGTTACATGACACAACGTTAAAGTCGTCCTAGCACAGCTGTCACGCCTTATTTCTGAGTCACTATTTCCTTCTTTTCCCAGTAATGTAATGTTCCTGGTTTCGAGGAACGAATAGTAAAAATGTGGTTCAATATGCAGCACTCTTTTTTTTTATTCTTTGAATTCGATTTTTAATCATTTCTTTTCTTGTGTTATATATTTGTGAATTATCTGAGCTGCAGGTTTGTGTCACGCAGGATGTTATCGGCTCGCTAGCATCGGGCCCCGTATGGAAATCTTAATATGAGCGATTATCTTGTCTCGTCAGGAAAGATCAAGACGAGTCGAGAGGCGTCGAGACTCGTACGACGTCCAAAAAAAACCCCTAATAAAATCGAAACAGATTTGCGGTGAAAAAAAAGGTTGCGATGCGGCAGAGGAGGAACGAAAAAGGCGAGTAGGAGAGCGCTGATAATGTCTTAAGGCATGCCAGTGACTGGAGCGAGAGTGAGAGAGTGATAGAATGAGACAGGTTGGACAGGTCAGTCCAGTGGGCAGGTATTCTGAATGCTCGTCGGGTGTGGTGAGAGACAGACAGCGAAGAGACTCCGAGTGAAGCAGGCGAGATAGAGATTTAAAAAATAAATAAACAAAAAAATACGCACCGTAAACTAATTTGGTTGGGGGGGGGAGAGGAGAAAATATATATGGTGTATTGTTAAGAGTGCAGATTTAAGAGGTGAGCAGTTGGATCCTGAAGGACTACTTTACGTGGAAGATACCTGGGCCTACTTGGACACAGTGATGTAAACATTGCTTCTCGCTAAACATTGCTAGCAAAGGTTTGACAGCTGAAAGACCAAAAGGACAAGGCAAGGACACACAAATCGGAGACATGGCCGAGGCACCAAAGGTTGAGCTCTTCATCAAGGTCAGAGTGGGAATTTCTTCTTTTCCCTGACTTCCAGTTCCAGACCAAATCTAACACTGGGTGAAGCTGCGATGCTAAATTGACTATCATATGGCTAATTGTTTACTGTTTTGCAAGAATTGGTGTCAAAGCTTTTAGAAAAAAAAATTATGGATTTATTGTTTGTTTGCTGATGAAACGATTACCCAATAAAAGCATTTTAATATAAAACTAGGGAAAAAGACCAGCTATTTTTGAATGCTAAAACGTGTAACAATGCACCCCCTTCTATCCCCCCCCCCCCCCCCCCCCCCCCCCCCCCCACCCCCCCCCCCCAAAAAAAAAAAAAACAGGCAAGCGATGATGGCGAAGGAGTCGGCAATTGTCCGTTCTGTCAGCGGCTCTTCATGATTCTTTGGCTCAAGGGGGTTAATTTCACCCTCACCACGGTGGACATGAAACGGTGAGAGAAATGGGATTTTAGATCGGATTCCTTGTAAGATTTTCCTGAGGGCGTTAAGTGTTCAACATGGCAACCCAGATACCCAGATACCAGGGATCTCCTGTCCTCCACCCATACCTGATACCTGAAAATGATAGTTTCATGGTAGAGGCTAGGCCTGGTCTTCTGGTTCTTCATAAAAGTCCTTCAACTTGAGGGTTCCTCAAGTTGACCCCCAGTGACGGTGGAGGAAAGTCACGGGGGTTGTAATTCTGTTATTACTTTATACTGAACAGGACCCCCCCCGCCTAAAATACCTTTGTA
>JACRUU010000006.1:13032941-13055441 GCA_030449085.1 Kryptopterus vitreolus | reverse complement strand
GCCTTGTGAAAAAGATGCTATTTAGAGGTGCATTCATTCAGGCAGGACACCACTGAAGGATATATATATATATATATATATATTATATATATATATAGTATATATATAATATATATATATATATATATATACACATACATTCTGGACAATTTTCCAATCAACCTACCGTGCATGTTTTTGGACCCAGGGAAACACGGAGAAAAACCCCCTGAGGCAGGGGGAGACCATGCAAACTCCACACACACACACATATACACACACATGGCGGATGCGGGAATCGAACTCCCCATCCCTTTCTTTTACTGTACCTATGGAGGTGGTATATGTTGTGTATAGCGGCGAATGTGAGCCATTGTGCCTCTGTATATGTATATGTATATTCGATATATGTATGTATCTTGTATATGTATATGTATATGTATATATGGGTATGTATGTATATATGTATATGTATATATATGTTTATTGGTAATGTATATGTGTCTATGTATAATTATGTCGTGTATGTGTATATGTATATGTATATGTATATGTATGTGTATATGTATATGTATATGTATATGTGTATATTTGTATATGTATATGTCTGTATCTATTTCTATGTATATTGTATATGTTCGTATTTCTATGTACTATGTATATATTTTTCATGTATATGTATATGTATCCGTATGTCTATAGTGTATATGTATATGTATGTGTATATGTCTATATGTATATGTATGTATATTTATGTCTCATGTATATGTATATGTATGTGTATATGTATGTATATGTATATGTATATGTATATGTATATGTATATGTATGTAGTACTATATATGTAGTAACGCATTGTTTCCCAATCACAATTCAGCAGGGCGTCTCTAACATCGGTAAGCAACACCGCCTCTGATTGGCTGGGCTGATATTTCAGCAGCGAATAGAGATCTCGAATGCTGGCACGTGCCTGACAGACAGCCTGAAGTAAACAGTCGGACGGGGGGAAAGCGTCTGGAGAAGTTTGTAAGGAAGTGAAGGATGTTTGCGAGTTCTTTTCAATGTAAACACTTTGCACAATAAAACGGGTAAGTTTAATTTGTGAAAAAGGGGAATGGGATATATGGAGCTGAGATATCCTGTGCAGCTCGCATGTCCGTGCTGAGGGGTGTGTAAGGTGTAAGAGCTCCAGGTTCGTTTTGGGGGAAGGATAGTGAGGAATGTTTATTAACGCTGGGGTGCGTTATAACCAGGCATAGCTGCAGATGTGTGTTGTGTGTCAACTATAAACTCATTGCAATCTCTACGGTATGAAAAAAAAATATTACCATTGTCGTGATTTCGTCTTGTTTGTGCTTCATTGTAGAAATGACTGACGACGAGGACTCGTGTGCATTTCCAGTAAGTGTCTTTGAAAGATAATAATTAAGGTTTGATTGAACATTCTTTCATTGTTTATTACAGGATTTGCTAAGAATTTAGATTGTATTTTCATTATGCCATTAAATGTGCATTGATCTTTAATCTGATATTTAAAAAAAAAAATTAAATAAGCTGTTTTCAATTCGGTTTAATTGACTTGTATTTGTCTGGTGCAGTCAAAAAGGTGTCAAACAGTGCCAACATTTAATGAACAACAAGGATAAAGAATAACAAGTGGAAATAAAACAGCACTACATTCTGCTCTGGTGCTCTTTTGCCCGTGCAAGATGTCAGTTCATTAATATTTGGGGTTCCGGTCTGTCCTGGGGTGACTTTTAGGAAGTTCACATATATAATGGGGGGGGGGGGAGCTAGGTCATGTAAGTGTCTGTCTGGAGATTTGCTTTGACCAATCAATTATATAAATATACAGATGATAAATGTACAAATATTATTTTCGTAAAAAAAAAAAGAAAATCCTAAATCTTGGCATCCATGGCTCCTCCAAACATTCATTCATTCGTCTTCATCTTCGTCTTCCCTCGGGTCACGGGGAGTCTGGGTCTGTGTCTATCTCAGGCGTCTATGGGCATTAAGGCAGGATACACTCTGGATGGAATGCCAACCCATCGTAGTGCACACACACACACACACACACACTCACATTCATTCACTAGGGACAATTTTCCAAGTTGCCGATCAACCTACCGTGCATGTTTTTGGACCGGGGAGGAAACCGGAGAACCCGGAGAAAAACCCCCTGAGGCACGGGGAGAACATGCAAACTCCACACACACATGGCCGAGACGAGAATCGAACCCGGACCCTGGCGGTGTGACGCGAACGTGCTAACCACTAAGCCACCGTGCCCCCTCCTCCAAACATTGTCACCATAAAAGTCATTATTGGTTTCATGTAAATGAATGGATTTGACTGATGAGGAAATCAACAAATAAATAATTAATGTCCTGAACCCCCCCCCCACACACACACTCACACACACACACACAAGTGAAGCATGCTGCTGGTAGTACAGTATAGAGACGGTATATGTTTGTTTTTGTTTAGTACAGAAGCAGAAACATGCTCCACTCTGCAAAGGACACCTTCAAGTAGGACAAAATTGCTCCAAAATGTATACATTTATTTATTTTGTACACTATTATGAATGTGTCTGGCTGAAGCATGTAAACATAAACGAGTTGTACTTATTGCACTGACGGCTCGATGTATATATCCGTAATGGCGTTTTGTATCGTCTATTCTAAGATGTAAGAAGCTGCAGCCCCATGTAAAGGAAATCAGGAAGGAAATTGTCTGACGCACACAGTAGCTGGTTTCAGGACGATTACATTCCTCAAAGACTATTTAGTTTGGCTTCAAAGACACCTCCAGCGCTTTGAAATGTGAAAAACAACAACAAAAAAATAGCGAAGCAGATTGTACACGGTTCAGGACCTTATGGACAAGGTGGCACATCAAAGCTTCGAGATTGCACCAAGTGAATTACAGATGTGCTACAAATGTCCATATAACTGACCAGATACAGCTGTGTTATTCTCAGAGATGAAATACTGTTTAGAGTTTCTGTACTGCACATTATTACATGAATATCGTAATCTCAGGCAGGAATGAATTAAATGATAATAAAATATCGCATAATGTACGTTGGCATAAAAAATTTGCGTAAAACCTTTGCGATATTTCCGAAATGTCGATGAAAAAAAAAAAATAGCATTGCGAAATGACGGTGTTTCCCTTAACCATATCATGCTACTAAATCTCTCGCAATGTCACTCAAAAAAAATCTCGCAATGTCACTCAAAAAAATTAGCTGATATTAATTAGCAAAAAAAAATTTAGCACTCAAAAAATTTGCCAATTGCGCGTGTATCATGTGACCTGGAAATGCGGAAAAACTGCTTCCATTACAGTTTTGCGAATAATGACTCTTTTTTTTTTCGCATCGTCTAAAAAAACCACCTCATGCGACCGTACAATCTTTTTTGCGCTACATGTGAGTTTTTGCGAATTTGTCATATTTTTTATTATTTTAATATTAGTCATATTTTCAATTTGCTTTTTGAATTTGCGCATATTTATTTCTCTTTTATTTATTTATTTATTATTTATTTATTTATAGGTGCTTTTAACAACAGACCATGTCTCTCTGCAGAAAATGAATACTTTGGGAATATAAATTTGAAATGAATACATTTGTCCATCGAGGTTTGTTCCGATTTGCGCTCATTGTACAGTAGGGAAGTGGTAGCTCTGTAGCTCGGTGGCCTCTGGACTGGAAGGTTGCGGGGAGCGGGCCCTTGAGCAAGGCCCTTAACCCTCAACTGCTCCGATATAGATGTAAATGTTCTTTTTGTTACTTTGGAGCCGAACTTACGAAAGTCTTACTTTGACCAAACAAATAGATAAATGTACAGACGTTAAACCGTTCAACTTTCCCATAGCATGAATAACCGCTTTAAGTTGGTTTTCAATGAAACTTTTTTTTTAGCTGAAATTGCTTTGTGCCTTTGAAAACTTCGTAGTTGGAAAACTTTTCGGGCCTTGCGATCCGTTTCTTCTTAGAGCAGTTGAAAAGACTTTAAGTGCAGTCATCTTGTGGTGTTACACTGTGCTGCAGGCCAGACGGTATCGTACGGGGGGGGGGGTGAAGTATGGAATGGTAGCAATGTTGGATTGTTGTGTTAACTTACATTTCACCATTTCATCTACCGTACGTTAAACCTGAATGTTTCTGTTCATACCTCCACGTATGAACAGGAACTTGTGAAGTATTACTCTGCTGCATGTAATTACTCCAAAACCTTATTGCTACAGGTCTTTATAGTGTTGAGAAACAATAAAAGTTGAGAAACACAATAATCCCCCCCCACCCCCCCCCCCCCCACCCCCCCCAAAAAAAATATATATATATGTGTGTTGTGTGTGTGTGTGTATAGGTATATGAGATATACGTATATGTATATGATATATATATATATATATAGTATGGTATATCTATATATATATATATATGTATGTATATATATCTATATATATATATATATATATATATATATATATATAGATATATATAATATATATATATATATATATATATATATATATATATATATCCCTATAGATATATATATATATATATATATATATATATGTGTGTATGTATATATATATGAGAGGGCACGTTGGCTTAGTGTAGTGGAGTTTGCATGTTCTCTCCCCGTTCCTCAGGGGTTTTTTCTCCGGGTTCTCCGGTTTCCTCCCGGTCCAAAAACATGCACGGTAGGTTGATTGGCACCTTGGAAAATTGTCCCTAGTGTATGAATGTGAGTGTTGTGTGTGTGTGTGTGTGTGTGTGCCCTGTGATGGGTTGGCATTCCATCCAGGGTGTGTCCTGCCTTAATGCCCATAGACGCCAGAGATAGACACAGGCTTCCCGTGACCCGAGGGAAGATCGGATATAGCGGTAGAAGATGAATGAACGAATGATTAAATAGCATTTGCATTAAATACAAACAAATGAAATACTTTTTAAAAATACTTTTTTTATGGAAAGTTGTATGGTGTGGGAGTGGAGGTTTGTGGTGGGAAGGTAGGGCAATACTAAGAGGGGGGGGGGACGGAGAGGGGGTTGTTAGGTGGGAATAATGGGGATCTTAGTGGCTTGATTTGCCAAAAAGGCAAGAAAACATCATTGTTTGTGCAAATGCAAGAGAGATAATGCATGGGAAAGCGAAGGACGGCGGGTGAAGGCGTGCCGGTGTGCGCAGGTTCCCGGGTTCGGCGTCGAGGGAAAAAAAACAATGGTGAATGAAAACTGAAGGAAAGCTCTGCCTGTCTTTCCAATCCCCAGAAACCAATCAGATCTGTTATAGATTTGTCATGTTGGGTATTTCTGAGCCACCAATCCGGTGCCAATTCATCACTAATGTTCGTGTGGTATGTAAAGTCAGTAATATTTTGTGTTCATCACAAGTCACATTGCTGTTTGTGTGCCCGCGTTGTGTTCCGTTGCAGCTGATGACAAGCGGGATGGACTTCCGAGGCCTGGTGCAGCAGTTCATGCAGGAGAGGATGCAGACCACAATGGTACTCCACACCGTAGAAATCCCAAATGCATATCACGGCCACTGCATTTAGATCCAAATCATAATGCTATTCCACTACACGACGTATACTCATTTCCACTTTCACCAGATTTCATGTGAGATGTTTCTCTTGTGCCGCAGCTGACGGGAATGCTGATCGGTGCCGCCGTGGCCGTGTGCCTTATCGGCATCTCCTTGCTCTTCCTCTACCGCAGATACAAGCTGGCGAGTAAGTCTTCCCTTCAGATCGATCTCGACACACCGTCACCATGTGATTACAATGCAAAGAGAGTTCAGATCATATTCTGTATGAAGGGAAAAGATTCGGGTGTGCTTTCTCATTCCACACCAATCCCTTTTTCTCTGTTATAATAACCTGAAGATGTTTGACTAGATTACGTGGAGAGCATTCAGACACATGGAGTGCTAGTAACTTCTTCCCATAGGTGTGTAATAGGGTTTGGGGGTCAAGATCATCTACTGTAACCCATTTTAATCAATATCTTCATGGAGGTCATATTGTGAACACGATCATGCTGGAACAGGTTTCTTAGTTTAAGTGAAGGGGAACTGTAGTCCTACTAATCCATAAACAAAGATCAAGACATCAGAATATTGCAATCCAATAAGGAAAGCTATACAGGTAGAGATGCGAGATGTGCTGTGATGACCCCGTCTTATCTTGGGAATATAAGACGAGACATGGCCTAGCCTTCTCTGGAGTCTTAAGGAAAGGTGATTTTAGTATGAGGGAAATGTATTGGAATTCTTACTCATGTTATTTGTGCTGCAGCTATCGATTCTTTTTAGTCATTAAGTATGGATTAATTAATCAGGTAATTGTTTAATTGTGTACTTATTTTTTTTAATTTTATTTTAGACCAATTCTAAATACAAGAGGAAATAAGACGGGTTTCTTAAAACGAACGAGTTTTGTTTTGGTTTGTTTTTGTTGAATGTGCATACGAGAATATCGGCGAAAGTGAAACCCAGTTAATTAATGGTCATATTACATCAATACAAAATGTCCAAAATTTCAAATCGGTTATAAATCACTGTAAAAACGATAAATGCACCGTACGGTGTTTTCTTTGCATTAATTCTGTCAACAGTGGAATGTAATAAACGTTACAGTATATATGTGGAAGCGGGCGTCGGTTAGCGAGCAGAGGGTGGCCCCAGAGGTGCTTTGTTCAAGTGTTAGATTTTCAAACACCAAAAAAAAAAGCACACTCTAACTCTTAGTGCGGGGCCTCTCATAAGGCGGTAGATGCGTCCATTCGTACATGTTTACAAAATGTAAATGTTGTTATTTACCTATTGTTATCATCATAAGATCGAACAATCGTGAAACGGTCCATCGTAACATCGGGTGCTGTTGCAAGCCAGAGCCCGTCCCTCCCACCCATTTCCTTCCATTTCCCAGACCTTATGTGGTTAATCTAAACATCAGTTTATAAGCTGAAAAAGTGTGGATGTCCTTTGTAAACACCGAAGGCAAAGCTAAGTGTAATTATTGTAATAAACAAATAGGGATTTGAACCTGCGATCTTCTGGTCTAGGTACCAATACGTTAAATACTGATCTCCCGACACTCATAAGGGAACCCATCTTCATCTGGGTGACACCAAATATCTGCTCTACTGTACTGAGTGGTCTACATTTAGGCACCATGCAGGGTGTCGGGATGAACCCGGCATTCCGTTTCTTTAATGCGGTATATTTTTTTGGGTGAGCCATCACGGAGGCCACCGAATGTAGAATGCGTTAACGATGTACCTGCGTCCTCTTAAGTCTTTCCGAAACTTGTGAAATACTTCACAACACATATAAATACTCTCATTCTTCTGTCCTATATATAAAATGTGAAAGCTCTGTAAAGTTAGTTCCTGTTATTACTCGTGTTCTAACCGACATGCCTGACCACCAGCACTAGTGTCGGATACGCTGCTAAACGTGCTGTAACCGTTTATTTCGCAGGTCAGCAGGCAGGCACGCCTCGCTACCGGTTCAGGAAAAGAGACAAGGTTCTGTTCTACGGGAGAAAGATCATGAGAAAGGTGAGGTCTATAACGCGTATACGAGCCTTCGTATCAGTCTTCCCACCAGAGCCTCATTCCTGTACATTTAACCACTCCATGATGAAGTGTCATTTCTGTCACGTCCTAATCCTAATTCCAGACCACTTCTGAGTGGAAACTTCCCTCTGACCACCAGATGGCGCTGTTTTCGTAGCATTCGGAAAGCTCATTGCACATTTTTGCGATGGCGCTTTATTTGATTTCACGATCTGTCGCTTCCTTTCAGGTCCAAACTCTGTCTTCCACTCCGGCGACTACTTCCGTGTCGAAACATCGCCCTCGGAAAAGAACTAAAGTCCTGAGTATAGCCCGAAGGTATTGTTTTCCTGGTCACAACAGATGCAATGCATTGATGGATATTACATCAATAAAAGCAACAGCGCTCGCGTTAAACTTTCCCTCGAGTCCAAAGTCCAAAACTGTTTCCTCTTCCGATGTCCTTCAGACAGGTTTTTATTGATCCAGTGATGGGAAATTAATGCAGGTTATAAATTACACAAACAATATATTACTTAATACAATATTGCTGATGCCACATAAAAAAAAGAGGAAACTGGCAATTCGAAAAGAAAGTGTGTGTGTGTGTGTGTGTGAAAGTGACTGATGCGACATGTGAACGAGTTGCTAACGCCCTCATTTATTCGCAGAATTTTGCGCATAAAGAAGGAACCGCCCACCCTGCAGCCCAAAGAGCCTCCCCCCTCGCTGCTGGAGGCCGATCTTACAGAGTTTGATGTGAAGAACTCCAACTTGCCCTCTGAGGTGCTTTACATGCTTAAGAATGTCAGGTTGGTAGTTCGGACCAGTGCGTGTGTGTGTGTGTGTATGGGTGTCCTCTGATAACGTTATGACCATCAGGCGTAATTTTGTCAACCCTCTGCCTTTTTCACACGTTGAAATGGTGTTGGCCAGTCTTTCCTGTTGCACTCGATTTACTCCATGACTAAGATGAAATCAGCTGTGCGTTAAGATGTTAAGACGTTAACATTCCGTGGCGTTTTGATCGTGGAAAAAAAAAAGTTAATTTTTTGTTTGTTTGTTTATTTATTTATTTATTTTTTAATAGTCGGCTTTATATTCTTGGAAATGGGGCACGGTGGTTTAGTGGTTAGCACGTTCACCTCACACCGCCAGGGTCCGGGTTCGATTCCCGTCTCGGCCATGTGTGTGTGGAGTTTGCATGTTCTCCCCGTGCCTCAGGGTTTTTTTCTCCGGGTTCTCCGGTTTCCTCCCGGTCCAAAAACATGCACAGTAGGTTGATTGGCACCTTGGAAAATTGTCCCTAGTGTGTGAATGTTAGTGTGTATGTGTCCTGTGATGGGTTGGCATTCCATCCAGGGTGTATCCTGCCTGAATGCCCGTAGACGCCTGAGATAGGCACAGACTCCCCGTGACCCGAGGGAAGATCGGATTTAAGCGTATGTGCGTTAGATTTATTTTAGAAGATGAATGCGGTTTCGATGATGATGATGAATTCTTGAATGATCAACGTGAATGAATGAATGAATGAATATTCTTGGAAATCACGTGACTGGTTCACACTTCGAGAGGCCGTTTGTAACTGTTGTTTTGTGTTGTGCTCTAGAGTGTTGGGGCACTTTGAGAAACCTCTCTTCCTGGAGCTCTGTCGCCACATGGTGTTAATTAACCTTCAGGAGGGCGAAGGACTCTTCAAGCCCGGAGACGACGACGACAGCATTTACGTGGTCCAGGACGGGAGGCTGGAGCTGTGCATCCAGGAAAACGTGAGGGCCCCGGGGAAGGGGGGGGGGGGGTGTAAACGGGTTCCGTAGAGACGTAATGGCTCGTGTTCCTAGATTGAGTGGTTTTGTTGTTGTGTCGAGTATAAGTTGCGCACGTGTTCAGATGGAACAAACAAGTACTTTTGCGTTTACTAATTCGACAGCTGTGCGCCGTTATTGATGTGATCGATGTAATAACAGCGCAGGTGATTCACTGTCGACGGTTATTCCCTTGTCTTATTCACGTCTGTGTAACCTCTCGGATCTCAGGATGGCACAGAGCCAGTGGTGAAGGACGTGCTGCCCGGAGACAGCGTTCACAGCCTGCTCAGCATTCTAGATTTCATCACGGTGAGTATCCCTCTTTTTTTTTTTTTTTCCTCTCCCTCATCTATTACCAGCTCATGAAATGTAATGCTCGTCACATCACTTATTTTTTCCCCCCTCCTCCTCCTTCCCTGATTTTGTCCTGTAGGGTTATCCGGCTCCGTATAAGACAGTGTCCGCTCGAGCAGCGGCGCGCTTCCACTATCCTACGCCTGCCTGCGTCTGCCTTCGAGTCCGTGTTCGAGAAATATCCGGAAACGCTAGTGAGGGTTATACAGGTAACCCCGCCCCTCACCGGGACTCGATTGAACGTGACACTCCTAACGTTCTCAAATGTCAGTTTGTAGAGTCCAAATCCTGATGTAGGGTCAGAGGTCACAAGTTGGAGACCTGCAATCCGTCCTGCCCTCACACGGTTCTGTCCCGCTCCAGCAAAAATGTATGGGATTTTGTCCTGCTCCCACCCACAATATTTACGTTTTGTCCCGCTCCCGCAAAAATATTATATTATTATATTATTTTGTCCTGCTTCCGCAAAAATATACGTTATTTTGTCCCGCTCTTACAAAAATAGATGTTATTTTGTCCGCATCCCGCCTGCAATATTTAAGTTTTGTCCCACTTCTGCAAAAAGGTTCTTTTTGTCCTGCCCCGGCAAATAATATACACTTTTGTCCTTCTCTCACAAAAATGTTATTTTGTTTCACTCCTGCAAAAATGGTACATTATTTTGTCCTGCTCCCGCAAAAATATATATGCTATTTTGTTCCGCTCCGGCAAAAATATACGTTATGTTGAGCCAATGTTGAGTGTACTTCCCCACACTGATCCCCATTCTTTAAGACTCCTGGTTAGTCTAGGTATGCCATGTCTCGACTTAGTTACGAGGGTGTCGTCGCATCTCCATAGTAAGTCCGGTGCTGCCTTTGAATGCGTTAGTGATTTATTATGTGCGATTTTTGTTTGTATCTACTTTTATAATAAACACCAATGACTTTTGATTCGTATGCAGGATTTAGGCCTGCAGTTTGCGTGATATTAAACTAAACTATATTAAACTTGCCTTTAGCAAGTCAGACTAAAGAAGCAGATACCCCACTGTCTTTTCAGATCATCATGGTTCGGTTGCAGAGAGTGACCTTCCTTGCCTTGCATAACTACCTGGGACTAACCACTGAGCTCTTTAATCCGGTAAGAGATCACCCACACACAAACTTTTTTTTTTTTTTTGTTTTTTATTATTACAGTAAATTCCAGTCATCGATAAACCAAAGCACAGTCAGACTGGAAATCACACATGCCCACAGTTTCGGTCACACCCACACCCTTCTGGTTTCCCACACCCTTTCAAAGCGAATTCGTTCTGAATTAGCTCCAGTGCCGCAGTCACACCTGACCGTAGATCAGCGATAAAGTGCGGTGAGGATGAACGATCATGATGCCTTATTTAAAGGACTCTGGCTTTATTACCTACTGGGTCATCAATCTGAACAGCCGCCTTAGCTGTGACTTAAATCGTACTTTGCCAGTCAGCGCCTCATTCCAGGAAACCATTAAAACCCGGTGGCATTGGGGAACGCTCAGATCGCATGAAGCCGCTTGTCCTTTTCGACCCCCGGCCCTGATTTATGTTCCTGTTCGTGTGCTCGTAAACACCTTTTCTTTTTTTTTCTTTTTTTTTTCTCGCTTTGTCAGCATATCGCACGCTGGGTTGTTTACCACAAGGCTATCACCATGATGCAATATAACCCGAGATTAATGCCCTCCTTGTTGGTTGCTTCATGGGCTTGGACTTTGAGATATCCAGGTCTAGTGGCACATAATCAGAAAAGTTTTATACAGAAACCCCATTTTGTTTGTTTGTTTGTTTTGTTTTGTTTTGTTTTTGTTTTTTTTTCTTCTTTTCTTTATTAAAGGGAATTCCGAATGCAGGGAAATCAAATGTGATTCCTTGTGCTTTGGGTCGACAGGAGAGGCAGGCCGTGCCTCTGACCGCAGTCAACAGTGTGATTGCCGAGGGGAGCCCCTGCCGCGTCGCTCGCAGACCCCATTTTCACACACCGTCAGACGAGGATTACCAGGGAACTGCAGATTCTACAGACTCGGGTACAGGCATACAGACTTAAAGACGGGAAGGTGGTTCGAATGATGTCATTCTGAAAATTTTTTTTTTTCTTTCTCTTTTAATCCAGATGGAGGGAAAACGACTTCTTTAGAGAACCTGTCTACGTTTATCAGGAAACCTCGCTCCGTTTCAGCCCCAGTGGACAGCACAGGTAGTATGCAGCTGAATATCAGGCACTGAAAGGGCATCTTCGAGAAACATATATACACCTTAATTTGTCCTAGAGTGGGTACATTTATGTATTACAGCAGCAATAAAAAAGTACAAACATAAAGTAGAGACATCATGTAAAATATATATACACATTACAGTTCATAAGTACTGAGTTTGAATGGCAGGAACTTCAGGTATTCAGATCCTGGACTAAACCACCTTTCCAGTATAGATCATGAGTAAGATTATTCTTTTTTGGGGAACCTGCTCGTGAAATGTTATGTTTACCTGAGCAGTGGTAGCTGGTAATGACCTGAGCATGGCATACGAGCGAGCCAGAGTGACCATTGATGATCCACTTCCCAACCCTGTACACTACAAGGTAAGGCTAGTGTGTGTGGTGTGTGTATAATATAATGTGTTTGTGTGTGTGTTGTGGTTATCTTATCTATATTCATATTATATTGTGTGTGGTTGTGTGTGTTGTGTTATGTATGTATATATTTCCCAGTATATCGGACAGCTTGTTTTGCTATATATAGTACAGGTCTATTGTATACAAAATATTTGTTGGATTTTGCAATACAAAAAAAAGTCTGATGGTCACAGAAATATTTAATCTGACAGGTAGTCAAATAATAATAAATAAAATTCTATAAATGTGACTCTGTTTTAATCCAATGAAGGGTGTTGGCATCTTGTTTTTTCATATAGACCATGCTTCAACAGAATTAAGGTATGTAAAAAATAAACTCATGAAACACGTACACCTGGTCATGGAACAAAAATGATGGTACCCCTAGAAAAACCTAAAATAATGTGACCAAAGGGACATGTTTAATTGAAGGTGTGTCCAATTAGCATTTATGTATTACAGCAGCAGGTGTCTATAACCCTTGTAAAAGTACATTGGGCATAAAGTAGAGACATCATGTAAAATATATATACACATCAGTACAGTTCATTTGTTGACCACATAGTACTGGTGTGTAGTTTGAACTGGCAGGAACTTCAGGTATTCAGATCCTGGAAAGGAAACCACCTTTCCAGTATAGTCTCATGAGTAGATCATTCTTTTTTGGGGAACCTGCTCGTGAAATTTTGTTTACCTGAGCAGTGGTAGCTGGTATGACTCGTAAAGGTATAAGGCTAGAACAGTTACCATTGTTAACCACCCTTACACTCAGGTCAAGGATGTGTCTGTGAGTACAGTTGTGTGATGTGTGATGGTCGATTCTATGCATAGTGGATGGTGTGTAGTACACAACGTGTGTGTGTGTGTGTGGGATGTAGTGTGGTGGGTATATATAGTATATATATATATATATATATGACGTGGACAAAATTGTTGGTTACCCTTTGGTCTAGATGGCCAATGTACTTTTAAATGACAAAAGTAATAATAAATAAAAATTCTTATAAATGTTAACCAATGAAAGTCAGACTTGTTTTTCAACCATGAATAATGTAAAAAAATAAACTCATGAAACAGGCATGGACAAAAATGATGGTACCCCTAGAAAACACAGAAATAATGTGACCAAAGGGACATGTTAATTGAAGTGTGTCCACTAATTAGCATCACAGGTGTCTACAACCTTGTAATCAAGCCATGGGCCTATATATATGGCTCCAGGTAATCACTGTGTTGTTTGGTGATATGGTGTGTACCACACTCGACATGGACCAGAGGCAAAGGAAAGAGCTGTCTCAAGAGATCAGAAAGAAAATTATAGACAAGCATGTTAAAGGTAAAGGCTATAAGACCATCTCCAAGCAGAATAGATGTTCCTGTGAGTACAGTTGCACATATTATTCAGAAGTTTAAGATCCATGGGACTGTAGCCAACCTCCGGACTCCAGGACGTGCAGGACCGCAGGAGGAAAATTGATGACAAATCTAAGAGACGGATAATCCGAATGGTAACAAAAGAGCCTAGAAAGACTTCTAAAGAGATTCAAGGTGAACTTCATGCTCAAGGAACATCAGTGTCAGATCGCACCATCCGTCGTTGTTTGAGCCAAAGTGGACTACATGGGAGACGACCAAGGAGGACACCATTGTTGAAAACGAATCATAAAAAAGCAAGACTGGAATATGCCAAACTACATGTTGACAAGCCACAAAGCTTCTGGGAGAATGTCCTGTGGACAGATGAGACAAAAATCGAAGTTTTTGCCAAGGCACATCAGCTGTATGTTCACAGACGAAAAAATGAAGCATATCAAGAAAAGAACACTGTCCCTACTGTGAAACATGGAGGAGGCTCTGTTATGTTCTGGGGCTGCTTTGCTGCGTCTGGCACAGGGTGTCTTGAATCTGTGCAGGGTACAATGAAATCTCAAGACTATCAAGGAATTCTAGAGAGAAATGTACTAGCCAGTGTCAGAAAGCTTGGTCTCAGTCGCAGGTCATGGGTCTTGCAACAGGACAATGACCCAAAACACACAGCTAAAAACACCCAAGAATGGCTAAGAGGAAAAAATTGGACTATTCTAAAGTGGCCGTCTATGAGCCCTGACCTCAATCCTATTGAGCATCTTTGGAAGGAGCTGAAACATGCAGTCTGGAAAAGGCACCCTTCAAACCGGACACAACTGGAGCAGTTTGCTCATGAGGAGTGGGCCAAAATACCTGCTGAGAGGTGCAGATGTCTCATTGACAGTTACAGGAAGCGTTTGATTGCAGTGATTGCCTCAAAAGGTTGCGCAACAAAATATTAAGTTAGGGGTACCATCATTTTTGTCCATGCCTGTTTCATGAGTTTATTTTTTTACATAATTCTGTTGAAGCATGGTTGAAAAACAATGTAATGTCTGACTTTCATTGGTTAACATTTATAGAATTTTTATTTATTATTACTTTTGTCAGATTAAAGTTATTTCTGTGACCATTGTGACTTTTTCTTTCATTGACCAAAGGGTACCAACAATTTTGTCCACGTCTGTATATATATATATATATATATATATATATATATATATATATGTATATATATGTATATATGTGTATATATATATATATATATATATATATATATATATATATATATATATATATATATATATATATATATATATATATATATATATATATGTGTATGTGTATACACACTTGAATGTGTATATAGAAAATATATACACTGTCTGTTTGTGAGGCCGAATGCATTTATCCTCACTATCTTCCTCTTTCCAGTCGATTCTAAAGAAGACTGTGACCATGCATCAAGTTCCTTCTGCAGTATATCACTACACAGAAAGTGGGCGGAGCTCGGATGTGCCCCCGAGTAAAGTGGGTGCCATCTTCCATGCAGCCAAAAAAGACTTGTTGGGGATTATCCAACTGCAGGTAACTACATTCCCTTTTTTTAAGGGTAATGTATTAAGCCGAGTTTGAAATACAATTGAAGTGTTTTGGCCCCATATTTAGGGTTTTAATCTATAAACCCTAATCTATATAAAAAAAAGGCATTTATAGGTTCTTGGTTTCCCACAATTCGCGGGTGCTCTAGGAACTTAATTTTAACGTGTGTTTAGGACACCAATCTTTTGGAAGGCCGAGTGACCCTGCACCAGGTGAAAGCCGGCTCTGTGGTGGCACGTCAAGGAGACCAGGTACGTTCACTCTACACTCTGATTCGTTTTACATTTTACAATTTAATATATCCAATATGAGGGGGCACGGTGGCTTAGTGGTTAGCACGTTCTCCTCACACCTCCAGGGTCTGGGTTCGATTCCCGTCTCGGCCATGTGTGTGTGGAGTTTGCATGTTCTCCCCGTGCCTCAGGGGGTTTTTCTCCGGGTTCTCCGGTTTCCTCCCGGTCCAAAAACATGCACGGTAGGTTGATTGGCACCTTGGAAAAATTGTCCCTAGTGTATGAATGTGTGAATGTGAGTGTGTCCTGCGATGGGTTGGCATTCCATCCTGAGATAGGCACAGGCTTCCCCGTGTCCCGAGGGAAGATCAGATAAAGCAGTAGAAGATGAATGAATGAATATCCAGTATGAAAGATCGATACATTTGTTTATTGTTCATTTGTGTGTGTGTGTGTGTGTGTGTATGTGTGTGTGCCTGTAGGAAGTGAGCGTGCAGTTTGTGATTTCAGGTTTACTTCACGTTTACCAGCGCATGATCGACCGCGAGGAGGAGTCGTGTCTGTTCGTCGCTCACCCCGGCGAGCTCGTCGGTCAGCTGGCCGTCCTCACGGGGGAGCCGCTCATCTTCACCGTCCGAACTCAACGCGACTGTTCCTTCCTGTCCATTTCCAAAACCCATTTTTATGAGTATGTATAATGGGAGTAAAATCGTCGGAGCAATTTCGCACATCGAGCCGAAAGTTTGTAGGGCGTATTACAACAGTGTGGAGACGGTTAGCTGGGTACAGGGCTAGCGATAGATCGAATGTCAGCGATAATTTTGATCATTTTGACGTGGAAAAGATTTGGGTTGATCATGTTGACTATTTAAAGCCTGGCTGCTTGTGTAAACCACCGTTGCTCTGTGAAACTTGCACCAGCCAGTTTCATGCCATGTTCCACCCATGTTATTTGACTGCCCAGCCTTGGGTGAGGCTGCTTTCATACCCAGTTTCACACACACATTGTGGTTTTTTAGGTTCGCGTTTTAGGGGGACCAGTTACAGTGTGTTCAAAGGTCATCGTATGTGCTTCTTTACGGGTTATTCTTTCCCCTGAAATTGACCCTTAAATGTTGTGTTTTTTTAATTAATTTATTTCATTTTTGCTTTTTTTAAAAAAATATTCCAATTGTCCGGTTTATTGTGTTTTCCAGAATCATGCGGGCAGAACCTAAAGTTGTGCTAAACGTAGCTCACACGGTAGTGCGCAGGATGTCGGCGTTCGTCCGACAGATCGACTTTGCGCTCGACTGGATGGCCGTGGAAGCCGGCCGAGCCGTCTACAGGTACAGCGTTCCGTCTCACACACGTCTTTTCCATCGGTTCTTTTGTACGCCGGAGATGATAATGGCTAGACGACCGGTTCAAGGCTCTTGTGGGGGCGTGTCCCGGTCTGCAGGAGGCAGTATCTAATGAAAAGACAAGTTACGTAGGCTTTATTGTCATTTCAACAATATACAGTGCAGTATACAGTGAGACCAAGGTGCTATAACAGAGAACATAAATAAACAAGACACCGGACTGCACATAATTCCAAACTAAAACAAATAATAAATAAATAATAAAACTAACTAGGAACAAAAAAAAAGCAAAGTGCACATGTGCAAACTAAAATTAAATAAAATAAAAAAAGACACACATAAATACACATACACATCGTCTGACAATAAATACATTCTCCGTAGTGTCGAACATGTACAAAACAGGATTTGTACCTAAGCAGTGTAAATAAAAAATCTAATATTTCTATGTAAACTGTAATATTTTAATGTATACGTAATGTAAAAGTGGTACTAGGAAGGAACAGGGTCATGACCAGCCATGGCTCATCGATGTACGTGGGGAGCGAATGGCGGCCCTTGTGGTCCGATCCAACAATTATTAATTCATTCATCTTCTACCGCTTTATCCGATCTTCCCTCGGGTCACGGGGAGTCTGTGCCTATCTCAGGCGTCTATGGGCATTACGGAAGGATACACCCTGGATGTAATGCCAACCCATCGCAGGACACACACACTAGTATTCACACTCTCACACACATTCATACACTAGGGACAATTTTCCAAGGTGCCAATCAACCTACCGTGCATGTTTTTGGACGGGAGGAAACCAGAGAACCCGGAGAAAAACCCCCTGAGGCACGGGGAGAACATGCAAACTCCACACACACATGGCCGAGACAAGAATCGAACCCGGACCCTGGCTGTGTCAGGCGAACGTGCTAACCACTAAGCCCCTTATTAATTAATTAATGAATTAATTATATTTTTGTTCGAATTTTTGTGTATGTGACAAACAAAATGTTTTGAAAATGAATTAAGAGTCAAAAGACGAGCTCCTGGAGAAGTTAATTGATAATTCCCTGATGCGTATTGACCAGCATGGCAGTGAACACAAGAATTCATTTACGTGGATTCTGATTTAATAATAGCTTTTCTTTTCTTTTTTTTTTTGGTACTTGTCTTTTCTCAGGCAGGGCGATAAATCCGACAGCACCTTTATAGTGCTGAGCGGACGCCTGCGATCGGTCATCTTGAAGGACGACGGGAAGAAGGAGCTCACCGGCGAATACGGCAGAGGAGATCTAATCGGAGTGGTGAGCATCTCGTGCATTTCCTTCCCCACGCAATCCCTTTCACGGCTGAGTTTTTTTCGGAAGCGTCGTCTTTTAATGCTTACCTGCCAGTAAGTGCGTTCCTGGGAAACGCCGCGTTTGTGTGCCAGAACTCGCCTCAAAATCCTTAATTCACAAGCAACATATTTCGTCATGTTTCCGAGATTTTTGGATCGTAATTGCGCATTTTGATCACTGATTAAATAAAATAAATAAATATATCCTTTATTGGTCACATATACGTTACAGCACAGTGAAATTCTTTTCTTCGCATATCCCAGCTTGACGTTGGTAGTTGGGGTCAGAGCGCAGGGTCAGCCATGATACGGCGCCCCTGGAGCACAGAGGGTTAAGGGTCTTGCTCAAGGACCCAATGGTGGCAGCTTGGCCATACCGGGGCTCGAACCCGGATCTTCCGATCAGCAGCCCAGCGCCTTAGACCACAGAGCTACCCCCTCCCTTATTAACGTTTCACGAGTTTGACCGTTGACCATTCATGCGTACATACAGGTTTGTTAGTGGCATTCAGGATGTACAATTATTTCTTTTTTGTTGTTGTTGTTGTTGCTCTGACGTAGGGCCGTGTCTTAAAATAAACTGTTGATCTCCCCAATCTCTATATTTAAGACGTTTTGCTCCTTGTCCAAAGGACAGAGTATGAGCTCATTTTTTTTTCCCCCCTCCCTATACATCCCCTTCTGATTGGTTCGAGTCACAAGCATCTCCGTGGTGATCTCCATGCTGCTAAGAATACCTGTTCATGCTGATGCCATGGTTACGTGCCTCAAAGGTTGGCGTCAATGCTTTGTCAAGATTCACAAGGCTCCGAATGTGTAGATCCAAATATAGTCACGTTGTACGTCATGAGCATATTTTTTTTGTTTTGTTTTGTTTTTTTTTTGTCTTCCTTTCCAAACACAGGAGTTTTAATGAGGCTGTTTGTGTTGGAGAGTCTGAATGTGCGGAGTGTTTGTACAGTTCTTGTTATTTTAAAGGTCTGTCAGGGTAATATAAATATATACAAAATATATATGTTTGCATTGGGATAATTAAAGCTTGGAACAATTAATGAAATAACCAGAGCAATCCCTCGAACTGCAGCCTGTGTTCGAATAATCTCTGAATGTTTTCAATTTAATGTTAAATATGTTTTTTTTTTTTTTTTACTCATATATGTACTTTTGATAATTAAAGGTTGTATTTGAAACAATAATTTCACTTTTAGTAGAGATCCAGGCACTAATAGTTAGTTGCTGGATACCATGTAAAAATCTACACGTATAGTTTTTCCGGTTTCCGGGCCGCTTTTGGTACGACAGCGGCCTCTAGGGGCAAATCTCTGACACTACGTTACTTCTGTATAGGTTTTTACTCTTCATAGAGAACACTATGTTCTAAATATTATTTATGAATTATACCATTATATTTATTCATTCATTCATTCATCTTCTACCGCTATATCCGATCTTCCCTCTGGTCACGGGGAGTCTGTGCCTATCTCAGGCGTCTATGGGCATTAAGGAAGGATACACCCTGGAAGGAATGCCAACCCATCATGCAGGGCACACACACACACTCACATTCACACACACATTCACACACATTCATACACTAGGGACAATTTTCCAAGGTGCCAATCAACCTACCGTGCATGTTTTTTTTGGACCGGGAGGAAACCAGAGAACCTGGAGAACCTGGAAAAAAAACCCCCTGAGGCACGGGGAGAACATGCAAACTCCACACACACACACATGGCCAAGACGGGAATCGAACCCAGACCATGGCGGCGTGAGGCGAACGTGCTAACCACTAAGCCACCGTGCCCCCTCATTATATTTATTAATGAATATATTTATATTTATTTTCAGTACAGAATTGTTTTATATGGAATGTTATTCTTGTTTTTATATATATATATATATATATATATATATATATATATATAAAATTTTTTTAATTTATTTATTTATTTATTTATTTATTTATTTATTTATTTTTTTTATCAGGTAATTACTAGGCAAGGACGATTCAAATCGCTATTGGTTCGACCTCTACTTATTAATGTAGCGTAAATATTTGTTAGATTATTTGTTAGAAACCAATCGTATGCGCAAAAAAAAGTCAATGTTTGACTTTATCACGTTTATCGCGACAATAATCACGTTAAGTCAGGCCAAGGCCCTCGAGGAAAAATAACGTTTCACCTTATTTACTGCTTATTGCCATGTAATCTAGTGCCAATCAATAAATGATCTCTCCTTTAAATAGATTTACTACGTTTCTGTAGTATAATAGTGTGTGTGTGTGTGTGTGTGTAGGTGGAGGCTTTGACCCATCAGAACAGGGCCACGACAGTGCATGCTGTACGAGACTCGGAGCTGGCTAAACTACCTGAGGGAGCGCTCAGCTCCATCAAGAGGAGATTCCCTCAGGTGCCCGATCCACTACACGCTCCGTCTTTTGCTGCCTGACCTCATTTACACGTCTCTCACGCTTTCATTCACAAAGTGCCTCCCCTTGTGCACGCGACTCTCTCCGGTGTTAATAGGTGGTCACGCGGCTCATTCATCTGCTCGGGCAGAAAATCCTTCAGCAGGTTAATGGACCTTTAACAGGTTTGTGATATAATACGGTGGCTTTTTTTTTTTCTCGTTGCATAGTATAGTCCGATTTAACCCCCCCTTTTTTCCCCCTCCAGCTCGTAGTTTGTCCCTGCACACCGCAAGCAGTAAGTGGGACGCAGGTAATCCGGTCTCCAACCTGTCTACCGTGGCTGTTCTGCCCGTCTCCGACGAAGTCCCTCTGACGTCGTTCACGCTGGAGCTGCAGCACTCTCTCTTGGCCATCGGTAAGAGCGCGCCTCTTCGTCTCCATCCAGCAAAGCCAGGGAGTTAAACGTCACCGTTTCCATTTATACGTGCCGTTTCCAGACACATGCCATGCTTCATGTACTTCCAAGAGTTTGGCAATACAGTGTATGAATCTCTCTCTCTCTCTATCTATTCATCCATCCATCCATCCATCCACCCACCCACACACACACACACACATATATATATATATATATATATATATTAAAAACAAGAAAATTATTAATTTCTTGTACATTTGAAAACATGCAATTATAAATATTATGAATATTGAATGAATGATTGTGTTAATGAATATATTATATATTTGAATCCATTGACAGCCCTAATTTAATTAATTATTTATTTAATGTTCTTTTCTTAATTGCAAGGTCCCACTCTTCTCCTGACCAGTGACATCATCAAACAGCGGTTGGGTTCTGCTGCATTGGACAGGTTTGACATCATCACGATTCATAAAGTAGCAAAATACTGTGTTAAGTAGCAAAAAAAAAAAAGGAGGATTTGTTACACTTAGAGTGTATATTCGCTTGAGAAACTTATTACACTAAATGTCCTGGTAACTAAAGTAACCTAAGCGATCATTCTTCCTATAGTGTGCACGAGTACAGGTTGTCTAGTTGGCTGGGCCAGCAGGAGGACCTCCATCGTATCGTCTTGTACCAATCCGATATCTCTCTCACCCCCTGGACGCAGCGCTGTATCCGCCAGGCCGACTGCATCATCATCGTCGGACTGGGCGAGCAAGACCCAGCAGTTGGCGAGGTACATTCTTAAACAGAATGTGAATAAACATTTAATTCGTTATTGTACTTCAGTAGCTTTTTTTTTTCCCTGCGCTTTACGGAGGCGTTTTTACCGAACTTTTGCTAAATCCGTCATTCTTCGTTTTTTTATTTATGGATAAAAGGCGGTCAAACGAGCAGCAATCCACCAATCAGGTGCCTTAGTGTTGTCTACTCAGCACCAACATACAGTTCAACAGCAAGCGAGTGAAAAGTTTACTGGAGAGATATTTCACTCCGCTAAATGCTTTCTGTATTCATGAGCTTAATTACAGCGAATAAATATTGCATCATGCCGTTTGCGCTTCTATTAAAGAACGAGGATTCCGCAGTAGGGAAGTGATCGCTCAGCGAGTTGTGGTGCTGTGGGTTACTGATTGGAAGGTCACGGGTTCAAGCCTCACCCTTGGGCTATTGAGCCAGGCTATTAACCCCTTGTTTTTTTTCCTCATGGAGCATTATGTCATGGCTGACCGGGCTCTCTGACCCCGGCCTCCTAACATCTCTGCGATGTTCAGTTCACTATGCGCCAAAGTCTTTGCATCAAGTAAAAAGCCCAAGATGGATTCTTTCCTCTTGCGGAAATATGTTTCATAAATTCCGGGTATCTCCTTATAGAAAATGCTTTTTTTTGTCATCATTTAAAGATGGCA
>JACRUU010000006.1:12892941-13022941 GCA_030449085.1 Kryptopterus vitreolus | reverse complement strand
ATGTGTTACTTTTAAAACCTTTTTAAAAAAAAAAAAAAAAAAAAAAAAAAAAAAGAAAGAAAGGGTTCATGTTTGTACACCGACCGAATTTGGTGTCATTTTTTGTGGGGGAGGAAATACAAAGAAATAAATAAACAGAAGGAATAAACAAAAGTGATCATTCTGTCAATCATCGCGTCTCAACACGCGCTTAACCGTCACGTGACTTGCGCACTGCGCAGCCGTCAACTGCAGCTCGGAGCAGACGCACGTCACTTCATAACAGTAGACGACTTTATAACGTTTTCCGTTATAACGTTTTATAAACTTCTATATTCTAGCTGTATCTTTGTCAAACTCGGCTATTTGAAGAACAAATTACCTCGAGGACGCGTTCCAATTGAACATCCCTGAAGTAATAACATATGCGTGAATAGGCAGGTACCGAGGATGCCTTGGCTTTATTTCTCCCGCAACCCTTTATTATCTTATTCGCTGGACATGTATGTACGAAGAAAAACCTCCTTAAAGCAAAATTTTCTCCTAATTAGTACAATTTCTAGACAAACTAGGCGGTCAATTAGAGTGCAAGCCGCTAGGGGGAAACAGTGAGCAGCCCCACCGCCCCCCCCCCCCCCCTCCCCCAGCCCCGGTGATCCCATTACATATGCAAATAAATATGCAAATTAGTTTTTAAGTCCTTGTTTCTTGGTTAGTTCTTTGATAGAAAACTAGAATTATTGTATAATGAAAGCGTAAAATACATTCTGCGTCTCAAGACCCGTTTTCTTCTTAAGTGTAATATACAGCGTGTGTGTACATACTCGAATAATTCAAATTTGCATATTTCACAGGTTCCTGAGATACTCTCCGGGATTCGGCATGATCTAGACCAGGATAAATCCAGATCCATCCGATATGATCCATTTATCCCATTTCCGCTCCGGCTTGACTGTCGGTGTTGTGAAGATAACGTCGCCCGCATCAGGCCCCAATTGATTCGGGTCACAAAAAGAGGAGGTATTTAATATATATATTATATATATATATATATATATATATATATATATATATATATATATATACCGCCTGAGGTGTAAGACTTCAAAATGAGGCAACCGGATCTGTCCCGAGTGTATTTGGGACCTCACCGATCAAAAGTACCAATGATTGGTGCATCGTCATTATAATTTTACCATTTACATTTACATTTACGGCATTTGGCAGACGCCCTTATCCAGAGCGACTTACAACTGAGCGTTAAGGGCCTTGCTCAAGGGCCCACTAGTGGCAGCTTGATGGTGGTGGGTTTTGAACCTGTGATCTTCCGGTCCACAGTCCAACACCTTAACCACTGGGCTACCACGTCCCATCGTGGTATCATCACATCAAAGCCTTTAGTTTGAAGTTTAGACCTTTTTACTGCATCGGGTCGAATCTTGCACGCCGTGTCGCGCCCACAATACTTTGGCGAGCGCGCCACGCCTTTTAATCCCAGCCTCCCTAGGCGACGCCGGGAGTCAGCGAGTTTAAATATTGACTGAAGCTCAACTTCCATGTGTCATGTTTGTGTTGCTTTCTCTTGGTTTCTAAAATATGAAAGTTGTGATGTAAATATATAATCGAAGGTGAAAGAGAAACAGCTAAAACATGTCATGTGACCACCGGTTCATATATGCGAAAAATGGCCTCTTCGAAGAATGTCTGAGACCAGCTTTCCGGGGGCACTTTGTGATAATGTGTTTGTGCGGAAATATCCCGGGGAGAGAAAAGTCGTAAGCATTATCACAGTGTCATGTTACCCATAACGACTTCCTGCGTAATGGAAGCCAGTGACACTAAAGACGTAAGTGAAATGCAACAAGGACGTCTCCGATTCTTATCGTCCGATCGAATCTTTAGTTCAAATTTCAAAGTCTACACTAGGGGGCGATGGAGAGCATCCAGTTATATTGTCAGTATGATTTATTTATTTTTTTATTTTTTTGAAGGACGGTCAATGTGATGGGAATTCAGCTTATGTGTGTGTGTGTGTGTATATGTGTGGTAATCCGGTAAAAAAATGTTACAGAATATTTATTCAGTTACAGTGTGTGTAGTGTATATAATAAGTAAGTGAATGTGGACTGTAACCATTAACATTTCCGAATAATAATAAAATTTGTGTTGTTAAAACCCTATATTATAAATACATTTACACCCTTATCCAGAACGCCATGCTCAAGGGGCCAACAATGGCAGCTTGGTGGTGGGATTTGAACCTGTGATCTTCCGGTCCAAAGGCCAATGCCTTAACCACCGACAACTGTGCTCCCGGTGTGTTACCGAATATATCCAGGTATATCAAGGACGCCTGCTTCAGTTTTGCCACCCCTCATATTTGTCATGCCGCCGCAAAAATAATTTTCTAGATTTGCCCCCTGTATCACATTATAATGAATGGTTCTATTCGGGGGTAAATTGGGTCAGATCGAACGCAAAGGGATGTGTGTTTGCTCGTTCGGAAAGCTTCGAGTGACTTGTAGACGCCGGTTATTTTGCAGTAATTAATCTTCTGAGTCACTGCATGGTCACGAGGAGCACGTTTTTTTTCTTAGAAGAGCTTAAATAACACAGCACCAAACTTAACACTATATTCTAGAAGAGGCACCGATGCGGAAGTGCCATGTTGTTGTGCTTTGATGGTTCTTTCAGTAATCGGCCGTGCATGTTCTCCGTCACGCTGTGCTGTGTATTCGCTCTTGTTGTGAGTCAAGTATTCCCAAAGCATGGAAGTGGGTCATTGCTTTGCAGGAGACATATTTCATTTCTCTCTTCCTGATTGGCCGGCGTCAGCAATCCAGACCGGGATCTGTTTGGCGCTCTGAAGATCCGCATTCATATCTGCACATGGGCTGATAGCCAAAGTGGGGATGGCTTGGCCATAATTCATAAATAATTGAAAATGAATTTTATTTCTACGCCCCTGGAAACTTAATAATTGATCAGAGAACCGCACAGGACTATTTTTAAGCATAAAGGCATCTAGATGGATCTGTTTTTGGTAACTAGTAGCCTAATTTAAACCACATAGACACATAAAAAGGGCCTTTCTTTATGACATGAACATGTGAGAGTCCCAATTCCCTTTAAAATGACAAATAGAACACAATAAATAGTCAAAGTGAATATTGTTTTAATATTAATACAAACAGAAGGATCTCGTCCTCATATAAATATATATATATATATATATATATATATATATATATATAGATATATATAATATATAAAATATAAACATATACATACATATATTATATATATATATCTATATCATATATCTATATACGTATATACATATATTATATATATATATAATGTATATGCTGTGGATGTCTTGTATCAGCAGCATCTGTCTGTTTCAAATCGGTCCTTTCCATCTGTTTTACGATCTAATCTTGGATTAGCGCTAGATGAAGCAATTTACAGGAGGAGGACGAATGAATGTGAATAAGATGCAAAAGAAATAAAACGTCTGCAATTTAAATGCACATAGAGCTACGAAAGAAATAAAGAGCGTCGTTTTTAAAAGGACAGATGGGAAATGGGAGGCAGCAAAATAACCCTTAGTTGTGCGTACAGGGTCGGCGTTTGAATCCTAAAAACGTGTCTCTGAAAAACTCTCGGAAACATCAAGGTTTTATATATAATTAGCCTGGTAGTTTCTCGAACCACAGCTACAATATTTGAGTTCATAATTGGTTCCAAATAGACAGTGGGTTTTCAATCCTGCTCTTTCTATATATATATATGTGTGTGTGTGTGTGTGTGTGTGTGTGTGTGTGTGTGTGTATATTCATTCATTCATTTTCTAAACCGTTTTATCTGATCTTCCCTCAGGTCACGGGGAGTCTGTGCCTATCTCAGGCATCTATGGGCATTAAGGCAGGATACACCCTGGATGGAATGCCAACCCATCGCAGGGCACACACACACACACACACACACTCACATTCACACATATTCATACACTAGGGACAATTTTCCAAGGTGCCAATCAACCTACCGTGCATGTTTTTTGGACCGGGAGGAAACTGGAGAACCCGGAGAAAAAAAACCCCCTGAAGCACGGGGAGAACATGCAAACTCCACACACACATGGCCTGAGACGGGAATCGAACCCCGACCGTTGCGGTGTGAGGCGAACGTGCTAACCACTAAACCACCGTGCCCCTTATATATATTTGAGGGGCACTTCAACTTCGTTTCCATTCTGCTTCAGTTGGACATTTGACATGCACTTCTTGAGGCTTCCCAGACGCAGTTCCTTTCCGGAGAAAAAAATGGCACGTCTAATTCGCAGACGGAAAACCCCGAGCGCGCAGATAAGACCTTTCATGAAGCGCGCAAATCTGCCAGCCTGAGATAATAGCAAAAGAAGCAAAGCGCGGTAGTTTCGCCGCAGATAATCCGACTTGGCGCGCCGTTCACCTGCCTGAAGCCAATTTTTCAATCCGTATACAAATAACTCGTCTGTGGTACGAGGCATCAGGCTTCACGTTGCTCCACCACTGCACTGATTATTTTCCCGTAACGCCACACCTCTATGTTCCTTAACTATCTTGTGTGTTAATGTGTTGTGTGTTAATGGCTTTCCACACTGGCGATCCAAACGCATTCTTTATTTTTCCTTGTCATTTATTTCGATAAGAAATGGATTTTGTCAGTGGCTCTCGGTGATTAATTAACAAGTCAGCGTGTGTGTGTGTGTGTGTGTGTGAGTGAGTGCAGATTGCTCATGGCACAGATCGCGCTCTGTAATGAAGTAATGCAGTGGGTGAAACTGATGCTGTTAAATAGGGTGTGTGTGTGTGTGTGTGTGTGTGTATAAAGTATAGCTCTATTTACGGGTTCCAAATAATAAGCAAAATAAATGAATGCTGGTGAACAAAGTTAATAACAGAGTAGATGGAGGGTTTTTCCCCCCTTCAGTGGGACTAACATCTTTCATATTTGCAGTATGAGTGAAGTTTTTGACGAAACCATATAGCACTAAAACATGTATAACGACCAGGTTTATGAAGATAAATAACTATCTCTTAGGTTAAGAAGTAGGTTATACATTAAGACTCTTCTGTTGAAGTAAACTGATAATAAACTGATCATTTAAATGTGAACAGAGCTGGTCTTGAAACCTCTTCCTGAAACACTTGATGTCGGAGCCATATAGGTGTTAACATTGTGGAATGAAAGGGGGCACGGTGGTTTAGTGGTTAGCACGTTCACCTCACACCGCCAGGGTCCGGGTTCGATTCCCGTCTCGGCCATGTGTGTCTTGCATGTTCTCCCCGTGCCTCAGGGTTTTTTTTCTCCGGGTTCTCCGGTTTCCTCCCCTGTCCAAAAACATGCACGGTAGGTTGATTGGCACCTTGGGAAATTGTCTGTAGTATATGAATGTGTGTGTGGGTGTGTGTGTTGGCATTCCATACAGGGTGCATCCTGCCTTAATGCCCATAGACGCCTGAGATAGGCACAGACAGACCGTGACCCGAGGGAAGATTGGATATAGCGGTAGAAGATGAATGAATGAATGAATGAATGAATGAATGAATGAACATTGTGTAATGATATCTTGTTACAGTATATGTTGATTTGATTGCATGTTTGTCTGTATTTACGTATTGTGGCGAAAAGCAGTAACTGCACCCTCTTTTGCAATTTCCTTTAGGCAGCAATCTTAAACAGGATATGAGGTGACCAGGGGGAAATGTGTGTGTGTATGTGTGTGTGTGGGGGGGGGGGTTTGACCCGCATAGCAAAGATCCCAGTTGGTCCTATTTTTGAAGTATATATGTTTTTGTGGTAATAAACACAAGCTTGATCAAAGAGACTTCACAGCGTCGTCAATTTTACGTCGTACAACATTTCCCTGTTTGAAAAAAAACCCCACACATGTCCTTTTTAGGGTGACGGTATCCTAAATCCGCAACCTACTGAACCAGTGCGGATTTATCCATTGCTTGTGCTCTGGATAAGGTTGTCTACCCATAAATGCAATTTATAAATGCAAAAAAAAAAAAAAAACGTTAAGCGTTAGCATAGAGTAGTCCATTAATTTGCCATATCACCTCTCTTTTTATATATAGGATACAGGTTGAGCCATATTTCCAATCTTGTCTGTAGGAGAGATGTAAATGAGAGCTCGGGAAAGAGATGAACGGAAAGGTTATGAAGGGTTTCCGCATGAAGCGAAATGAAAGATAAACGTGGGCAGTGCGGGTGCGCGCAAAACGAGCGACAAAGGCAGTGACTCAGCATTATGTGGCGTATTTTCCGGATGTGCCCCCACAAGCCAAATAGTTTTCATAATCTTTTTGACACAGGTGGATTTTTTTTGTTTGTTTGTTTGTTTGTTTGTTTATATTCCCTCTCTTTTGACTCTTGAGCTTTATTGAGAGACGCCTGGTGAATATCCAATGAGTCCGGTGTTATCAGCTCGAGGGGGGAGGGGTTTGGTTGAAGGAAATCGTTAGGTGGCATGATAAAAAGGACAATGTCGAGTCGCTTGGCGCGTTGTGTAATGAAACGCGACGTCTTATTGTGATCTAAAGGAAGCCGAGTTACCGTCAAGTCGAAGTTCCTAAGAAAAGAATCTCCTGTAGTAGTGACTTTTTCCTGCACAATTGCTAATGATCGCATTTTAACAGACAATACATGACATTTTTAGTAAACGAGTTATCAGTTCTCGTCACTCCGTCATCCATGTTGACGAAAAACCTTACAGAATTCTTACGGAAAGGGAAAATCTTTGACTTTGGCCTTACTATAGTAACAATACTACGCATGGTACCTCGGTGCACGTCGTTAATTCGTTCCTCAGAAAGCGACTTTGACTGAATCCGACGTTAACCGAACTGAATTTTCCAATTTGCCTCAGGTCACGATCGAGGAAGCAATTAGCCCGTTCCTCTAGATGGCGCTCCAGGCGAACGCGACGGAAACCAATGGAAACGACGATAACCGACGCCAAATTCCCAACGACGTTAGCTGAATGCGACGTGCACTGAGACACCGAGAGAGACGCACACCGAGGTACCGCTGCATTTCGAAGTTCTTTATTAACTAGCGTCGTTCACGTCACAATGGGACTTTAGAGTTTATTTTTTAAAAAAAATCACATTTTACAGAAAAAAATCACGTCCCCCGTCACTAGCGGGACGGACGTTCAGCCGTCTTTGAAACATCGACACTATTCAAATTTCTTTCGTTTATTCAGTCTTGTCTTTTCAGACCAGGTTTGGTTTTGGCTTTGAATAAAGCGTATAACTAGGATCATCGTAGCAGCTAATGAATTCAAATGCAGTGGTACTGTACACTGTATATAGAAGTGCAGAAGCTCTGTGGTTATGCCGCAGGTTCAAGCCCCAGTATCGCCACTTTTGGGGCCCTAGAACAAGTCTTTTAACCCTTGTGTACTCTGGGGAACTTCTGGATGAGCATCCTTTGCATCATGATCTACACATAAAAGGTTGCTGAGAGAACCCTAAAGCCTAGAGGGAGGTGTTGACTCAGTGGTTAAGGCATTGGCCCCTGGACCAGCAGGTTCAAATCCCGCCCCCACCAAGCTGCCACTAGTGAGCAAGACCCTTATCACTCAATTGCTCAGTTGTAAGTCGCTCTCTGTATAAGGGCGTCTGCCAAATGCCGTAAATGTCACATGTAAATGACAGAGCCCTATTGCGCATTCAGTTTATGGGATATTAGGGGATCCTTTCCTGCCATGTGTCCTGTAGGTCATCTATAATCTGCTAACAACAAATGTGATATAATAAAATTGTGCATTCATTTGAGCTTAGGATGCCAAGTCTGTGCCGCCATGACGGTGCACAAAGCCGGCTCCATGACGTAATTGGATTGGAGAGGAAGACCTTGACACCTTTGACTGCATCGGTATTTGACTTTACTTACACCCTTTTCCAAAATCTAGAAGAGTGGACGGAATAATAAGAGCAAATTGGGACTAAAATTGGTGGCTTAGTGGTTAGCACGTTCGCCTCACACCGCCAGGGTCCAGGTTCGATTCCCGTCTCGGCCATGTGTGTGTGGAGTTTTGCATGTTCTCCCCGTGCCTCAAGGGGTTTTTCTCCGGGTTCTCCGGTTTCCTCCCCGGTCCAAAAACATGCACGGTAGGTTGATTGGCACCTTGTAAAATTGTCCCTAGTGTATGAATATGTGTGTGAATGTGAGTGTGTGTGTGTGTGTGTGTGCCCTAGCTCAGTGATTCCATCCAGGGTGTATCCTGTCTTAATGCCCATAGATGCCTGAGATAGGCACAGACTCCCCGTGACCCGAGGGAAGATCGGATATAGCGGTAGAAGATGAATGAATGAATGAGTATACACTGACACACACACACACACACACACACACACACACACTACAGAGAATTTGGAAATGTTTTGCTTTACAGATGACAAGTGCACTTTACAAAAGACATAGTAGAACAAGCCCTATTTCCCAGGCTTCCGTTTGAAAAATGAAGTAACCGGGAAGTTATTTGTTCAGATCCTCTCAAGCCCTCGGGTCATCAGTGATGCCGTTTCGTACAATGCAAGCGTTCTGCTCCGGTTCTTACACCCTCACACACACACACACACAGACACACACAGACACAGCGCACACAGGGCGAGAGAACACGTTGTGCTTGCAGAAGTCGGGTCTATTTTTACTCCGATTCTTATATACTGATATAATTAAACACGTTCCGTCAAACAGAAAGCTGGGTTTTTTATACGGTGCTAATAAATGACGAGGTTTCCTCGAGGGTCATCGATCACGTCAGGCTTGACTCGGCATCTGCATTCGAAAACGGATCCATCACTTTGCCGCACATCGGTCTTCTATCAGCCTGCCTCGCAAATGACCTTTTCATCTCCCGCGTTCATCGTCTGATTTCTCTCCAAAGCACATAATATAGATCTGTACTTGTTTTGGTGTTTTCTTTCCTTTTTTTTTCTGTTTTAGCTTATATATTTGACTAATACCAGTTACATATGCTGTTTGAATATCCAATTCCATATTTAGTCCCAAATACAAGGGTATTTATGAAATCAGGTACTGATGTAGGTGAGTTGTGGAGGCCTGGGTGCAGTCATTCCTATTCATCCCAAATTCATTCATTCATTCATTCATCTTCTACCGCTATATCCGATCTTCCCTCGGGTCACGGGGAGTCTGTGTCTATCTCAGGCGTCTATGGGCATTAAGGCAGGATACACCCTGGATGGAATGCCAACCCATCGCAGGGCACACACACACTCACATTCAAACACACACATTCACACACTAGGGACAATTTTCCACCTACCGTGCATGTTTTTGGACCGGGGAGGAAACCGGAGAACCCGGAGAAAAAACCCCCTGAGGCACGCGGAGAACAATTCATCTCAAAATCTTCCAATCCAACCTAAAACCTGGAATCTAAGAAAGCAAATAAAAGCTTATTTCTAGTAAATACGCCTTGTTTTTTTGCTCAGTGATCTCAAGCGCGGGGCTGCTGATCGGAAGGTTGGGGGTTCAAGCCCTGGAATGTGCCACTCTTGAGTCCTTGAGCAAAGGCCCTTAACCCTCTGTGCTCCAGGGGGTGCTGTTTCTTGGCTGACCCTGTGCTCTGACTCCAGCTTCGGAAACAAGTGACAAATAAAGGCTATTCTTTTCTTTAAAAATGTGGGAAAAACACATGTGGCATTTTTGCCAGCATTACCCCTGATCCTCAGCCTCCTTTGCTATGACTCCTTTGCCAAACAGTGAGACCAACAAAAAATTTCTAGGCATTCCTGTCTCTTGACTATATCGCTGTGAGACCGTGTTGGCTGCCCTAATTCTTTGAATACTTTAAAGACATTTTAAAAAGCCTGTTTGTTTGTTTGTTTGTTTGTTTGTTTGTTTGTTACCCCTCCAGTCACACTAGTCCAGCTCGTTTCCTCATTTCTATCGGGGTTGTTTACGCTACTTTGTTTGGGTTTCTATGGAAATGCCGTGGGTGACGCTGTGTATTTTGGGAGTGAGAAGGACAGTTAATGAGGAGCGCTAATGAAAACGAATGGTGTCATCAGACTTTATTAGACGCTAATTATGTTTGATGGTCATGCAAATCCGAGCGCTCGGTAATCACCGAGAGAAGCTCGTTCGCCGGCTGTATTCGATATACCGACTGCGCGGATTGTCAACACCACCTCGTTGGTCGCTGGTGATCGCTTCTAGATGCTGAAAGAGCTCTTATCTCTTATCTTTTTTTTAATACAATTAATTTTAATACATGCTAGTTATGTAATGAGATTCATGCAGATATTGAAGAGGGCGTTGTTTTTTTGCACACGGTAACGCTGTCGATGAGGATCGCGTAACCCAGCTTGTTTGGAAACTGGTGTCAGAGCGCAGGGAAAGCCATGATACGGTGCCCCTGGAGCACAGAGAGTTAACGGCCTCACTCAAGGACCCAAAGGTGGCAACTTGGGGATACCGGGGCTCGAACCCCCGACCTTCCAATCAACAACCTTAAACCACTTTCTGTAGAAGCTATTACACACGTTTAAATCAGTTCATGTTAGAGCCCTGAATCTATGGGCCATATTTTATCTTCTGCACAGGAGAAGAAAAAGCTACAAAGCGGAGAGTAAATGACATGAACTTTACATAGAGGGAGGTGGGGGATTGCGAAGGGGTCCTTCTAGTCTGTTCTCATGCCTCAAGTGGGTCGTCAGTGGCTTCAGACTCGAAAGGGAACAAAAGTGAGACGTGCTGAGCTCAACATTATTAACCCCCCCCCCTCTCAACCCCTCACTCGCTTATTAGGAAGTACACACTGAGCGATCCCCAAAATGATCTCAGGGGTCATAAGAATAGTTTATGCGACAGGGGAAAAAATGGATCTGGTGATAATCAGTCGATTATAAAGAAAGGATGATTATTATAACGCAATTTTGCCATTTTCTGTTATCAAGACACATCTATACAAATGCATGCAAGTATTCAAAAATGGGAGGTGGTGAAGTATAAATTCGTAACTGTACTTAAGTTATTACATTACAATTTTTACATAACAAAGACATTCCTGAGGTGAACTCGTCACCTTTTCTACTCTATAATGGATATTCAGCGTAGATCCGTTCATAAACTGTACTAATATATTCATATGCTTTATAACAGTTCGTCGCAATTGCTTCTTTTTTTTTTACCTTTTAAATAATCTGTGGCGGGGCACGGTGGCTTAGTGGTTGACACGTTCGCTTCACACCACAAGGGTCCGGGTTCGATTCCCGTCTCGGCCATGTTTGTGTGGAGTTTGCATGTTCTCCCTGTGCCTCAGGGGGTTTTTCTCCGGTTTCCTCCCGGTCCAAAAGCATGCAGGTTGATTGGCACCTTGGAAAATTGTTCCTAGTGTGAATGTGGGTGTGTGTGTGTGTCCTGCGATGGGTTGGCATTCCATCCAGGGTGTATCCTGCCTTAATGCCCATAGACGCCATGAGATAGGCACAGACTCCCCGTGACCCGAGGGAAGATCGGATAAAGCGGTAGAAGATGAATGAATGAATGAATAATTTGTGCTTGAGTGAAGGATGTGTGTACGTTTGTCAACTCTGTTTATATATATATATATCGGTATAATGAATATTCATTTTAACAGCTAACTCAGGGCGAAACGAGACAAACGTTTTGCTTTAGACGATCTGTTAATGATGCAATTTTACACGAATCGGAAACAAAATAAGCGACCGTGCTTAACCCTCGCTTCGTTTACCTGCAGTAATGATTATAGATTCGACCCATTCGACCTCCTCGTTACGTTTCGCCGACCCTCCCCCCCCCCCCCCCCCCCCCCCCCCCCCGAAAAATCTCTTTTAACCCGTGACTATCTGCGATCACGCCCGCTCGCCTATAACGCTAATTATCTCATTAGTGTGGCTGGTCACGGGCCAGCGTGCCTGGTGTGCAGTGGCTCGTGAAAACCCGCCTGCCTTTCTCCTGACTCATCTTCCCTCCGGTCTGAATGGAATCGTCTGGCTGAACACAGCTCAATAATTCATCGATCATCGTTTTTTGGCAACGCATCCAGGCTTTTCATAAAGTCGCCCGCGTCCGTGCTGCGGCGGGCGTCTGTTAGCCCACGGATGCGAAGTCGCGCTAATAGAGATGAGCTTTGGCATTTCCTTTGTTACATCGCTAGAAACGACTCGGGAGTCTGGCCGGAGAGATGCTCGGCTGCGTCAAAAGAATGGAGGTGGTGAATACAAACATGCGCTGAAGGTCAAACTGAAATCAAGATTTATAGCGTTCGTGACAAATTGTTAAAAGGTCGATGAAGTGTGCGATGCACTGTGTAGTGCGATAGAAGCAGGAGAAAAGAAGGAAAAGAAGTACACCATTAAGGAAAAAAAAAAAACAACCTTTTCTATTTATATTCCCCTTCTCAGGAAATGGTTGTCTATCAGAACCCCATCATGAAGAAGTGTATTGGCAACCCTTTTTTTATTTTATTATTATTATTTTTTTGTTAGCAAAAATATACAGTTTATATGATATACAAACTTTATAATATATAATCTTTATAACTTTATTTACTTTATAAAAATAAAGTAGCGGATGACATTTGACTGCTTTTTGATTACCGTCATTTGTCCACTAGGTGGCACTTGCTGAAATTAACATTCCAAGGGGGAAAAAAAATTCAAACCCTCGGCAAAAAGTAGGTTATAATTTTTCGTTCTTGAGCTGCATCAGAATCGAATTGTTTGGATTGTTTGAATTTAATTACACGTTGTTTTTTCTCTCAGTAACTGTAACGAATTATTGTTTCTTTTTATTTTGTAATTAAATTACGTAACGCCGTTACACGTAACTAGTTACTCCCCTGTATATACTCTGTATATACTCTGTATACACTGTACAATATACAACACACAAAAAACAACCATTCCGCGTTTTATCCTTGAACCACAAATATGTATTTCCCATATTTATTGTAAGTGCCTTTCATCTGCACCAGGATTTCGCTTCCTGGACATTTTAGGATGATTTGTCAAAATTCTGTTGGACAAAACGTCCTCGGTAAACGTCGCTGTGGGACACACTGCACTCTAGTGGCGGGATGCCGTCACTTTGCGGGAAACAGTCGCACGCACGTAGTTTATCGTCAGTGCACGTTTTGGTTTTAGGACGATGAATTTAGATTAGATTTGTGGCATTTGGCAGACGCCCTTATCCAGAGTTTCCTCCCGGTCCAAAAACATGCACAATAGGTTGATTGACACCTTGGAAAATTGTCAGACTCAGACTTCAGACTCGAAAGGGAACAAAGGCGAGACGTGCTGAGCTCAACATTATTAACACCCCCCCTCATCCCCTCACTTTTAAATAATCTGTGGCGGGGCACGGTGGCCATCTCTGCCATGTGTGTGTGGCGTTTGCATGTTCTCCCCGTGCCTCAGGGGTTTTTTCTCCGGGTTCTCCGGTTTCCTCCCGGTCCAAAAGCATGCAGGTTGATTGGCACCTTGGAGAATTGTCCCTAGAGTATGAATGTGTGTGAGTGAGTGTGTGTCCTGCGATGGGTTGGCATTGAATACAGGGTGTATCCTGCTTTAATGCCCATAGACGCCTGAGATAGGCACAGATTCCCCGTGACCCGAGGGAAGATCGGATAAAGCGGTAGAAGATGAATGAATGAATGTTGCAATAACTATTTTGGGAAGACCTACACACGGCTTGGAAATTCAACCCTAGAGTCCCAATACTTTTGTCCGTATAGTGTTTTTGCGAACAAGACCTAATAGTACATCACATCTCCTTCAAAATTGCCACACAGAAGGTAAAAAAAAAATACTGTATCATGCAGGGGTTGTAGATTCACACCTACTGTCGCAGTGAATGATTACACAAAATGACCCTCTATTATGTTGCGTATTAGGTGTAAATTATTAAAGCCCACTCCACTAACAACAGCGCAAGTGATTAAACGCAGCTGCGAGTGAAATAAACACCAGCGCTGGGGTGAAAGTCATTCTGAACTTGATCATTAAACCTCCACATTGCCTTCGGAGCGGAAATTAGAAGCGAATTACAGAGATACTGTACTGCCCCATTAAATGACAAATGAAGGAAAAGTGGCGCTCGTTTTTTTTGTTTTTGTTTTTGTTTTTGTGCTCTTTGAATTAAAATGGCAATCGTTCCAGTCTTTCTTACATTAATGCCATGTGACTGCTTTTATTCCCATGGGTTTGTGTAATAGTTTTATACCATAAGTTGATGCACCATGTTACTGATAAGCTCTTTATCTATGTAAACATCTTTTAACCTACTGATGAGTAGTGCACCTGTTTTAACCATAAGTTGATGCTTTTTTCCCCTTTTAACCTAAACCATCTTTTTTCCCCCCTTATACTCGTCTATCCGGGTCCAAATTTGACCTCAATTTTCACCTTTTTCTTTCCACTTTCCAACAAAAAAAAGCATGTTTCTAGTGCACGCCGATGGAACACGTATGAGATGCAGCTTCCCAATTATAGGATTTCCACCCTCAAAGTCAAAAATGTACCTTTTTTTTTTATTTCCTATTCTTTTATTTATTTTTTATTTCCCCCCCCTATACGCCCTTCCCAGCTGTTGACTCGCGTTTCCCCCTCTGCAGCAATCAGGCCATGCAGCTGCAGCCAACAGCTGAGCAGCGCCGGGTGAACGAGTGGAAAGCAATAAGTAGCACGCGCTATACATCATTCCCCGGGCTGACATCATCAGCATGAGATATGAGCGGCACGCGCATTACTCGCGCGCAGCAGTGTATCTCCGAGCCCCACGCTGCCAGTGCCGCTTACGCGAGGAGGGACAAGGTGAAGGAAGGTGGCCATATGCATGGGCGGCACGTACCGGGACCAGGACTTCCTCTCTCTTTAAGGCTAATTGAGTAGGCCAGTGCATAATGGCTTTAATTCCGGTCCTGCTGGGAGGGGGCCAGTAACGAGATTGGTGGAGTCGTTAGTCCAAGTCAATCAGTATCTTCGCAAAATGTAGCTGGAGGGTATGAATGGTTAATGTACATTTGGAATACATGGAGTATACTGGGTATACTGGTGTTTACATTTTGACATTATGGAAGAATTGAATGGGGGACGTGAATGGATATTTATAGAAGAAAATGTATATATATATATATATATATATATATATATATATATATATATATATATATATATAGTATATGGGGCACGGTGACTTAGTGGTTAGCACGTTCGCCTCACACCGCCAGGGTCCGGGTTCGATTCCCGTCTCGGCCACTATGTGTGTGTGGAGTTTGCATGTTCTCCCCGTGCCTCAGGGGGTTTTTCTCCGGGTTCTCGCTCCGGTTTCCTCCCCTGTCCAAAAACATGCACGGTAGGTTGATTGGCACCTTGAAAAATTTGTCCCTAGTGTATGAATGGTCAGTGTGAATCTGTAGTGTGTGAATGTGTGTGTTGTGTGTGTGTGTGTGTGTGTGTGTGTTCCCTGTGATGTGTTGGCATTCCATCCAGGGTGTATCCTGCCTTAATGCCCATAGACGCCTGAGATAGGCACAGGCTCCCCGTGACCCGAGGGAAGATCGGATAAAGCGATAGAAGATGAATGAATGAATATACAGTATATAGACTACCATGGTCAACAGTGGTCAGTATCCATCAAAAGTGGTCCAAGGAAGGAGTCCTGGGCAGGTCAAGGACCATTGATGCATGTGGTGGAGAGACAGAGGAGCCACGACTGCCGAAGACATTAATGCGGTAAACGTTCAGTGGGTCAGGACTGTTCTGGTGTAGCGAAAATGAGAGCAACACTATATTAGGCAGGTGGACATGAAGTTATGCCTGATCAGTGTATAATAAAAAGGAGATTGTCTGCTTTCTGAGATGACTATCCTATTCCCCCTCTAGACAGAGGTGCGTAATTGAAGTATTATAGGGCGGTTACCAACAGAATCACTTTATTAATGTTGCTGCCATTTTAGTTATGTGTGTGTGTGTGTGTGTGTGTGTGTGTGTGTGTGTGTGTGTGCGCAAGGAAGGGTTTGTTTATTGGTGTCTCGGGCAGACAGATGAGGGAGAGTGAATGTGAGCGAATTGCCCTTTGTAGAAGAGGCTTGTTGAATTGAGCAGCGGACAAACCGTTGTACAGCATCGCGAGCTCATCTCTCACGCGGCTAAAGGGCACTCGGAGATGATGTAGGTTAAGGTGACGGGAGACTCTGACCTCCACAGGCTTGGCCTCGCTGTGACCTTTAACATACTCACACAATCGGTTGGCTAATGGTTTTTCTCATTACCAATACGTTTTACTAGACTGTCTTACTGTTCCGCCTCGAATATATTAGAAAAAAATTATATATATATATATATATATATATATATATATATATATATATATATATATATACATATATCATTCATTCATTCATTCATCTTCTACCGCTATATCATCAGATCTTCCCTCGGGTCACGGGGACGTAGGTTCTATGGGCATTAAGGCAGGATACACCCTGGATGGAAATGCCAACCCATCGCAGGACACACACATCTCACATTCACACACACACATTCATACACTAGGGACAATTTTCCAAGGTGCCAATCAACCTACCTACCGTGCATGTTTTTTTGGACCGGGAGGAAAAACCGGAGAACCCGGAGAAAAACCCCCTGAGGCACGGGGAGAACATGCAAACAAAAAACTCCACACACACACATGGCCGAGACGGGAATCGAACCCAGGACCCTGGCGGTGTGAGGCGAACGTGCTAACCACTAAAGCCCACCGTGCCCTTTATATATACATACATATATATATATATATATATATATATATATATATATATATATATATATATATATATATATATATATATATATATATATATATTATATATTATACTTTCTTTTTCTCATTTTATTCATTAATTTTGTTCAGGGGTAAAGGAGCATCTCATCTTCTACCACTTTATCCGATCCGATCTTCCCTCGGGTCACGGGGAGTCTGTGCCTATCTCAGGCGTCTATGGGCATTAAGGCAGGATACACCCCTGGATGGAATGCCAACCCATCACAGGGCACACACACACACACACACACACACTCACATTCATACACTAGGGACAATTTTCCAATCAACCTACCGTGCATGTTTTTGGACCGGGAGGAAACCGGAGAACATGGAGACGGGAATCGAACCTGGACGCTGGCGGTGTGAGGCGAACGTGCTAACCACTAAACCACCCGTGCCCCTTTATATATATATATATATATATATATATATATATATATATATATATATATATATATATCTTTTTCTCATTTATTTCATTCATTTTGTTCAGGGATAAAGGAGCAGCAGCTTGGTGTGGCTGGGATTTGAACTGACAACCTTTGTAACCAATGCCTGAACAACTTAAAATACCAAATCCAACATGTGAGTGAGTCCGAATATTTGACTCATATTGACTCAAAGGTGCACTTTTCCTTTTTTCCGCAACATGTTACTTGTTAAATACCCTAGAGGTTTTATTTAAAGCATGATATAAATGATCTGATACTCATGCAGAACCGGCGAAATGGTGTCTGGGATGCTTTACTCCACTATGATTGCGTTGCTGTGTCACACAACTACAGCTGGTCGCGAGCGCTCGCGTGCCGAAATTGTGTAGCGTGAACTGAACAGATGGTCAGTGCGCTCTCTTCGCCCAACGCTTACGCAACAAGCGTGAAAGTGTGCTTTATGATGACATGCGAGAAAGTCTTGTTGAAAGCTATAATCATGCACTTTTTGTAATTCAATTTTGTCTCTCTGTTGCAGTCAACGACTAGGAAATTCCTCTATCATGCAATAAGGGCTTGTAAAGGTAAGCACACAAAGATAATATATTATTATACCCTTTAACTTTTTGTCCACATGGTTACACACACACACATATATATATATATATATATATATATATATTCATTCATTCATTCATTCATCTTCTAACCTCTAATCTACCCCGCTTTATCCGATCTTCCCTCGGGTCACGGGGAGCCTGTGCCTATCTCAGGTGTCTATGGGCATTAAGGCAGGATACACCCTGGAGAAAAAACCCCCTGAGGCATGGGGAGAACATGCAAACCCTACACACACATGGCCGAGACGGGAATCGAACCCGGACCCTGGCGGTGTGAGGCGAACGTGCTAACCACTAAGCCACCGTGCCCCATATATATATATATATATATATATATATATATATATATATATATATATATGTGTGTGTGTGTGTGTGTGTGTGTGTGTGTGTGTGTGTGTGTGTGTGTGTGTGTGTGTGTGTGTGTGTGTGTGTGTGTGTGTGTGTGTGTGCTGTGTGTGTGTGTGTGTGTGTGTGTGTGTGTGGCGGATGTGTGTAGCGTAACAGAGATGGGAAGCGCCTATGACTCATAAGTAAAAAGGGCATCTGTGCAGCCTAATCATGTGCTTAATGATGTGCACATCTCAGGAACTCGAGCAGGAGATTCCAATTTGGCTTGATCATGATAAGCCATTTTATAAATTTATACCTTATTCCACATAATTACTTCATTATTAGGAGTGGGGACTTGAAAACGACATAGGAAAGGCTAAAGCAGTATCATATTATGACAAGAGAATAAGACATCAGCACTCCTGCTGCATTTAATGCCTTGCCTACCGTGAACATGCTTATAAAGTTAATTACATATTATTTACATTAACGCTGGTCTCAAATTCTATTGAGGTCATTTCTCCATGAATGCAGGTGATGTGTAAATTAAAGGTGTCATTGCATGTATTATGGGGTGTAACATTGTCACTATCGTGCTGTGTATATTGTTGCAAATATAAATATCTGTTTCTAAATTTTGATTGAACGATAAAGTAGGTGTGGCCTACGCAAAATAAATACACGTTATCATATAAAGTGTATAAAGTTACGGTGCAAATAATACACTTTATAAAATAACACACATTCATTCATTGTAAAAACAAATTCTCTGTAGTGTGTGTGTGTGTGTGTGTGTGTGTGTGTGTGTGTGTCAGTGTATACTCATTCATTCATTCATCTTCTACCGCTATATCCGATCTTCTCGGGTCACGGGGAGCCTGTGCCTATCCCAGGCGTCTATGGGCATTAAGGCAGGATAAACCCTGGATGGAATGCCAACCCATCGCAGGGCACACACACACACTCACATTTACACACACATTCATACACTGGGGACAATTTTCCAAGGTGCCAATCAACCTACCGTGCATGTTTTTGGACCGGGAGGAAACCGGAGAACCCGGAGAAAAACCCCCTGAGGCACGGGGAGAACATGCAAACTCCACGCCACCGTGCCCCTTTAATAACACGCATATGTATATTAATTAATTGATTTTAAAAATGTGATTACGTCCATTTCATTTGTAATGAATTTTATTAATTACATTTTTTTAACAAATAAATTTTTTTTAAAAATTTAATGTAATTAAAATTTCCATTTTTCCAAAGGTTACCGTTATATGCAATTAGTAGAGGTATTTGGAAACCACTTAACCACTTGATTGCATTTCTACATGCTTTCATTAATTAACATATTAATATATATAGTGTCTAAATGAAAATTTGGCCGGGTTCAAGCTGCTAGAAGGACTCAGTAACTCGAGGAAGCACTCTTTATAAGTATACTGAGCTGAAGGCACGATACATCAAAGCTTGAGGTGCAACAACAGAAGACAATAAGGTTCCACTCCTCTCAGCTGTGTAAGAACAGGATCCTGAGGTTATTGTGGGTACAGATATGATGTTTTGTTTTGCAGTTTGCGGGAGTCTCTATATTAGTGTTGTGTATCTCGATGCATAGCTTACGATATGATGCATTAAAGATGCATATTAAGCATCTGGGGGCACGGTGGTTTAGTGGTTAGCACGTTCGCCTCACACCTGCCAGGATCCGGGTTCGATTCCCGTCTCGACTATGTGTGTGTGGAGTTTGCATGTTCTCCCCGTGCCTCAGGGGTTTTTTCTCCAGGGTTCTCCGGTTTCCCCCCCTGGTCCAAAAACATGCACGGTAGGTTGATTGGCACCTTGGAAAATTGTCCCTAGTGTATGAATGTGTGTGCGTGAATGTGTGTGTGTGTGTGTGTGTGTGTGCCCTGCGATGGGTTGGCATTCCATCCAGGGTGTATCCTGCCTTAATGCCCATAGACGCCTGAGATAGGCACAGGCTCCCCGTGACCCGAGGAAGATCGGATAAAGCGGTAGAAGATGAATGAATGAATGAATTAAGCATCTGCTGATAAGATATGATACCATTTGGCCCGAATACCGAATAGTGCGATCTGATTTTCGTGATCCCACAATGCAATTTGGTACGATACGATGCAATGGGAAAAAAAAAAAAACATCGTTATGGTTTGACGGACAGTAAATCTTAAATTTACGCGAGTGTGCTTTCTGACTTCGAATGCATGGCCCTTCCATAAACAGGTCTTTGTAGTGCAACAAAAAGGAAAGAAGTTTCCAGACGTCACCAGCTCTACCTCTGCCATGTTAATCTATATTTCATGTTGTGAAACGTCATATTCATGGAGCAGAGGGTGTTTCTAGTGAGGTGGAATCAATTTACAAATAAAATATTAGCCACAAATTATTACGCACTTTCGCATCTACTATATATATATATATATATATATATATATATATATATATTATAGGTATATGGCTTATATATATATTCGCCTATACCAGGATCCGGGTTCGATATATATATATATATGGGCCATATATGTGCCATATATATATATATATATATCCTCCCATATATATATATATATATATATATATATATAATATATTTATATATATATTATAATATTATTAGGGATTGCATAAAAACATGGGTGGCTGTAGTGGTGTAGCATGTTGTGCACCTCATGTGAGTTCCGGGTTTTCCATCCAGTGGTGTATTGCCTTAATGAATGCCCATAGACACCTGAGAGCCGTGACCGGAGGGAAGATCGAATATAGCGGTAGAACATGAATGAATGAATATAATATATATATATATATATATATATATATATATATTATATATATATATATATATATATATATTCATTCATTCATTCATTCATTTCTACCGCTTTATCCGATCTTCCCTCGGGTCACGGGGAGCCTGTGCCTATCTCAGGCGTCTATGGGCATTAAGGCAGGATACACCCTGGATGGAATGCCAACCCATCGCAGGGCACACACACACACATTCACACACACATTCATACACTAGGGACAATTTTCCAAGGTGCCAATCAACCTACCGTGCATGTTTTTGGACCGGGAGGAAACCGGAGAACCCTGGAGAAAAAAAAACCCTGAGGCACGGGGAGAACATGCAAACTCCACACACACATGACCGAGACGGGAATCGAACCCGGATCCTGGCGGTGTGAGGCGAACGTGCTAACCACTACGCCACCGTGCCCCTTATATATATATATATATATATATAATATATAATATATATAATATATATATATCTATATATATATATATATATATATCTATTATATATATATATATATAAATCTTATATATATATATATATATATATATATATATATATATATATATATATATTAATTGTTTTCTCAAGATTTTCCATCATTATTTACATAATACAATAAATATATTTATTGCGAAATATGGTCTGATTCAAAATCATTGGCGACACATTTTTTACTCTTTTCGTTGTGTAATGCTATAATTTCGTCGGTACAGCAGCTGCAATGGTGCTGTGATGTTGCCTCTAATTAGCTTTCACAACATGCTGCCTCTTTCAGGAATCAAATCGGAATAATATTCATAGCGTCTCATAATGAGCTGTATTCGTATGTTTGATCACGAGAATAACGGTCAATTGCAGCTAATAATGCAAAGTCATGCAAATCACCGGCTCATGAACATGGACGGCGTGAATGCATGCGCGTGCCGAGAACGCTGGATCCACGAGATTGGGTTGCTTGTTTGACCTTTTTGCTGAGTTTGTCTGGTTGATATGCTTTACAGAAAGAAAGTGAGCAACCAGAATAGCAAATTCCTTTCAGTACGCACTCCTGTAGCATAGAGTGTGTGTTTGTAACAGATCTCGAGGGTTTTAGCAGGAAAAGGCAGACAGAAACATAATTCTCAGCGGCGGTGATATAAATAACTGTATATTTCCCTTTAAAAAAAAAAAACAACAAAAAATCTAATTTCACCAGATGGTTTTATCGCCTGTTTATCTCTGAGGCATAAAGCATTTATTTTATGGGGTTCTTACTGTGTTTGTTTGTTTTATTTATTAAGTTTTGGATTTGTTTCATTTATTATTTTTACATTTATATTATATAAATATTTTTAATGATGATTATTATTGGATAATATTTTTTATATAACGTTATTTATATTATTTGTAAAACAGAGGCATATGGCGTAAAGGCGATTCGCCGCCTTCTTTCGATTCCCGTCTCGGCCCTGTGTGGAGTTTGCATTTCTCCCACATTCTCCGGGTTCTACGGCTTCCTCCATAGGTTGATTGGCATTTGTCCCTAGTGTATGAATGTGTGTGTGTGTGAATTTATTCCTGCCTTGGTGCATAGATGTATCCCCGGGACGAGACTTTAGTAAAACATATTTTAAATATCTATTCTCATCAAATGATTTATTTTGAATCTTATTTTTATTTTTACTTGTCCGTATTACTTTGCATTCTGTCTCCCACGTTGACTTTGCGTTCCTGATCAACGTGGCGAAATAGCAATGCGCTGCTTCTCCCTGCTTGTCGTAGAGTCTCCAGCAGAGGTACGTCAATCATTCGTTCATTCATCTTCTACCGCTATTATCCGATATTCCCTCGGGTCACGGGGAACCTGTGTCTATCTCAGGCGTCTATGGGCATTAAGGCAGGATACACCCTGGATGGAATGCCAACCCATCGCAGGGCACACACACACACACACACACTCACATTCACACACACACACACACACTAGGGACAATTTTTCCAAGGTGCCAATCAACCTACCGTGCATGTTTTTTTTGACCGGGAGGAAACCGGAGAACCCGGAGAAAAAAACCCCCTGAGGCACGGGGAGAACATGCAAACTCCACACACACACATGGCCGAGACGGGAATCGAACCCGGATCCTGGCGGTGTGTGAGGCGAACGTGCTAACCACTAAGCCACCGTGCCCCTTACGTCAATCATCTATTACATTATTAAATAATTCATCTAATTTATGCATTCACTTGTGTTTTCAGTAGTGTTTTGCTATCCATTTTTTTTTTTTAATACCAACTCTGAAATTATTTAAAACGAATAACAATTCTTTTTTTTTTTTTTTTTTTTTTTTTAATTAATGTACATTTTCTTATTTTACCTCCCTCCGTGATGCTGGCTTTAAATTAAAAGTATAGGGTAAAATGGCACAATAAATGAACCCAAATTAAAAAAAGCACGGTGGCTTAGTTGTTAGCACGTTCGCCTCACACCACCAGGGTCCGGGTTCGATTCCCGTCTCGGCCATGTGTGTGTGGAGTTTGCATGTTCTCCCCGTGTCTCTCAGGGTTCTTTTTCTATGGGTTCTCCGGTTTCCTCCAGGTCTGAAAAACATGCACGGTAGGTTGATTGGCACCTTGGAAAATTGTCCCTAGTGTATGAATGTGTGTGTGTGAATGTGAGTGTGTGTGTCCTGCGATGAGGTTGGCATTCCATCCAGGGTGTATCCTGCCTTAATGCCCATAGACGCCTGAGATAGACACAGACTCCCCGTGACCCGAGAGAAGATCGGATAAAGCGGTAGAAGATGAATGAATGAATGAACGAGTATCTAGAACAACATTTTGTTGTTCAGCTTGTGATGAGTGATCTTTGCCGCTTAAGCAGTTTATACTGCATTTACTGCAAAACCTCGAGCTGCGAGTCGAAACCTTTTGTGTGTATCTACATGGAGAGATTACCGATCAACGGAGGGACAACGAGGATGAGCGGAAGCAATAAACGGTGTTTTATTGAGTGTTTGTTAATTAAGGTGTTTACTGATGAGTCAGGATGATCAGGATGCTTCGGGGATTCGGACACATATTTACTCGGAGACCGAGTCCTGTTTACTATAGAATAAACATATTCACCATTTTGGCTGCATTCGTAAAACAAATCGGTGTATATATATATATAATATATATATATATATATATATAATATATATATATATATATATATATATATATAGATATATATATATAGATATATATATATATATATATATATATACATATATATAAATAAATAACAACTCACTGTGCTATTTTCTAGATCCTAACTCGCATTCCCTCTTCTCGGTCCTGCATCCTCTCGATATAACCTATTTGCTAATGCAGACTCATCACACTAACAGTGTGACTGAGAGCTCGGGGCTAAATCGGTTCTGCACTTCGCTTGTGCGAGCGTGTGTGTGTGTGTGTGTTTCTGTGTGTGTGTGTGTGTGTGCTGTTGTGCTGTTCATTCTGTGCATCCCTCCTTTCATCTTTTCCTTTCTTGAAGTCCAATTATAGGTTCCAGCACGGCGACGAGTGACATAAATCTGTCCCCTCTTTATGAAATATACACAGGCAGAAGGCGCGCACACACACACAGGGCTTTCACTGGCCCTGGGGAGATTTACTCCACTCGAATTTAGCCCCCATGTCAACTCTAAACAAAGACCCTAATGCGCTGCGTTCTGCCGTGTAGCGTAAGTGCTTACAAATCCAGGAAATGGTTGATATAAACTAAGACACGTGAAACCAGTCGACTGTATCGCTTTAGACTGCTGCTCGTATTGCGTGGGCTATTTGCTCTCTTCTGCATACAAGAGCTGTTTTATGTGTATGGTTTGGGTATGAAGAAAAAAAAACAGTATCCTCTAATGACTAGTAGATTCATATTTTTATTACTATTCTTGTTTCTCTCTCCCTGTCAGACCTCTACTCTCTCTCTCTCTCTCTCTCTCTCTGGTTAAACCTTCTCCTGAGGTACCAGTACAAGCTATCCTGTCCCTTTCTTCTTACCAGATCTGCTGGTTTCATCCTGAAATTTCAACTGAAGCTCGCTCTGTGAAGCTGAGGATGTTCGTAGATGACCAATTTGAAGATCTGTGAGAGATCCATATCTCCTCTTATTATGAAAACCAATCACACATATCTAGCCGTACAAAGCTTAACGCTTCCAACATCCGCGATTCATGCCACGCGTCTCCGGCATGTTGTCCATAGTAACATTTAACACTTGTTGTTGTCCATACTTCTAGGGTTAGGGTTTCTCATTACAAATTGTTGTTGTTTTTAACGTGAATGTTGTCACTTTTCTTTGAGATGATTTTTCATTCATTCATTCATTCATTCACTTCTACCGCTATATCCGATCTTCCCTCGGGTCACGGGGAGACTGTGCCTATCTCAGGCGTCTATGGGCATTAAGGCAGGATACACCCTGGATGGAATGCCATCCCATCACAGGACACACACTCACACATTCACACACACTCACGTTCATACACTAGGGACAATTTTCCATGTGCCAATCAACCTACCGTGCATGTTTTTGGACCAGGGAGGAAACCGGAGAACCCGGAGAAAAACCCCCTGAGGCACGGGGAGAACAGGCAAACTCCACACACACATGGCCGAGACGGGAATCGAACCCGGACCCTGGCGGTGTAAGGTGAAAGTGCTAGCTACTAAGCTACCGTGCCCCCTGAGATTATTTTTTGTTTATTTATTTGTTATATTCTTGAGGAAATAACAAAAACGCGGCAAAACAACTATCAGGATAATCACTAAACCCCTTTAGACCAAGGGCAAACAGAGGCAGATTTACACCCTTATTTACCTCAAAGAGATGAACATTCATCAATGCTTGGGCTCTTGACTGCCTCTCATCATTAAGGCAGAGGCTTTCATGCTACATTTTCAGTGCAGTTTTATTCACAGCACCAAGCCTAAATCTCTTTTTTTACAGGTATGTGAAACAACTTACCTCGACTACGAAACCCAAAGACATGCAAATAAGCGTCTCCAGACAGTATATTGGTGATACCCATATATGAATGGGATTGTGAAATCTGAGGTGAGGCAGAGCCCAGCCTTAACTGATAGAGAAATGTTATTTATTGCGTAGATCAACAAAGAAAATGCGATCGTTTTAAAAGATTTTATATTTCATTACATGTATTTGTTATTGCAATGCAACAGGTGAATCACTGGCTCTCCTGCTAAACATATCAGAGATTCTTTCATGTAAATATTTTTTTTTTGCCATTTTGAAAGGAAAGCACCAAGATTTTATTATTTGAACAATTATTATTAGAAATATTGGTATATTAGTATGCTAGTATATTAGTAACTATAATAGTTGTTAATAATAGTATGCTGTGGTAGCTTAGTTGTTAAGGCATTGGACTCTGGTAGGTCAATTTACTCTGGATAAGGGTGTCTGGAAAATGCCATTAATATTAATACATATTAGGGTTTGCAGTAATAATAATAGTAATAATAATAATAATATATTGTATTTTATATTATCATATTATATAATCAATATAATTTTTTCTAAATAATTCTTATTTTTTTTCTATATTAATAATTATAATACATATATACATGATTTTTGAGATATATATATATATAATTACATTCATAATAATAATAATAATAATAATATATTATTTAATTCTTATTTTTCTATTAAATCATAATGCTTATATTCATAATTAATTATTACATAATATTAATAATATTAATAATAATAATAATAATAATATATAATATTATAGTATTTTATATATTTATATTATATTTCAAATAATTCGTACTGTTCTTCTATATTACTAATTATAATACTTATAATGATAATTAATACATAATAATAATAATAATAATAATAATAATAATAATAATAATAATAATAATAATAATAATAATAATAATAATAATAATAATGCTTCCTCTCGTGGTGGACGTCCGGGACCATATATGGCGTTTCCTAGTCGACACGCCCCGCCCCCCCCCCTCCGCAGGGGAAACAGACACGCCCCCTCGTTACCTGGCCTTTCGACGGCTGAATGGGAAGCGGGGAAAGTGGGCGGGGCGTCGTCGCGTGTCTTCTAGATTTATTTATATAATTAATCCCCCCTCCCTTGCTTTTGTTTCTACTCTGTGACAGAGCGCTGCGTAGTGCAGCCAAGAAACCGACCCAGGCGCATCTCACGAAGAGGACGCGTGACTGACGAGGGCTTTATTCATTTTTTTTTACCCCCCCCCCTCATCTTTTTTTATTTTATTTGTTCATTTCATGCATTTCCCTGCGCCGTGATCCTTTTTTTGGAATGCGGCGCTTCCTGCCCGCCGTTTTGTTTCCATGCCAGCATGGGAACTGCCGTGTCCAAGAGGAGGAATCTGAGGAATGATGCGATTTCATCCGTGGCAGCAAAAGTTAGGTGAGCACCAGCTTTCCACATGGTGTCTACATCCACATGCACATGCACAGCGGTGCGTCCCGCGTCTCCAGCGCTTTGGAACATGCGTCTCCGAGGGGACGCATCAGTGAGTCGGAATGAACAGCATGCAGAATTTTTGTTTTTATTTATTTATTTATTTCCATTTGGCCTCATTACAAGTGATATTTCTGTCATTGATGCTCGAATGGAGCAGTGAGGCGTTTAGTGCCGCATTTTGACGTGTCCACAGCCCCTGCTCGAGGTACTTCTGCAGTGCACTCAACTCCACGTTATAGGGTTATGTTTTAATATATATATATATATATATATATATATTATATATATATAGGCATGCTCGCGACGCTTTGTTGTGCTTTTATGGATGCAGGAATGCACCGTTATGGAGCTGCATTGTGTCAGGTTCCACTGCAGAGCGCAAAGAAAGAGACTGTTGGGTTACAGAAAGGTGATGCGCCTTGTGCCAGCGTGTGCCACTGATAGTCTGGTTCACTGGCAGCCAGCAGAGGGGAAAAGACACATCATTCTATCCGTCAGTCAGTCAGTCAGTCAGCTGGGAGTGTCTGGAACTATTTGCACCCCCCTGTTATTGACAGGAAATAATCTTGTGCTTTATTCCTAAGAAATTGATGCGGCTCAACACTGCACCACGGTCATCCTTCCCAGTCAGTGCATCAGTTCCCTTGTCCTAAATTCCTGTGTAGTTTATGTGACTGCGGTGCGTCACTGGTGTCAAGCATGCGTCATATTTCTTGAGGAACCCTTTTTTTTCCCCTTCCCGTGTGCCTTACATTCCACGAGAAGGTCATGGGAATAACCTTGCATCCACCAGGTCTTTGATTTCGGGTGAACGGCATGCCCTCCGGTCAGGGTGTGTGTGTGTGTGTGTGTGTGTGTGTGTGGGGGGGGGGGGGGTGTTTATGGTTGATTAAAGGATAAAACCCCTGCTCAGTATGCAGGACAGATATGTGAGGACGTAGCTCTGCATACCGATTTCAGATGCAGTGTTGGAATGATATAATCAAGGAAGGGAAGCGCACCCAGGCACTCCTAACGACTGAGAGCTCGGACGCGACGTGAGTTTTAGTGAGGGGGGGGGGGATGCATTATTAATGCAAGTATGCAAGAAATTCCCGGGTGTTTTCTTTAAAAACGAGTAAATAGGCTGGAAGTACGTCGGTTTCTCTATATCAGGAACTCGAGCAGCGGTATTAGTTCTATCCGCCGGAACGTGCAGATTTCACGCCTTAACCGATTCGCGAGAGTGTAATATCAGGACTTGAATTGAGGTCAGAGCATGCAACATGTTTTTGTTTTTTGGGTCGGAGTGAAATAGGGAACTTGTATGTCATCGGACATCATTATCGGATTTACTTGAGAGAGAGAGAGAGAGAGAGAGAGAGAGAGAGGGAAAATGCTTTGAGATGCTCCTGGAAATCTATTGCAAAATCAGGTTTATCTATTACAAGCCACCACATCACTCCCTGTAACTATATGGCCACACACACACACACACACACACACACACACACACACACACACACACACCTTTCTCTTTGCAAAACTGTTTCGTCTGGCAGAGACGAATTCGGGCCTGTCATTGTCATACCCTTGGATTTGAATTCGCACCCTGTTTACGTAATGCGAGGCACAGACTAATAAACAAGCCAAAATACCCTTGTGGGGGCACGGTGGCTTAGTGGTTAGCACGTTCGCTTCACACCTCCAGGGTCGGGGGTTCGATTCCCGTCTCGGCCATGTGTGTGTGGAGTTTGCATGTTCTCCCTGTGCCTCGGGGGGGTTTTCTCCGGTTTCCTCCCGGTCCAAAAACATGCACGGTAGGTTGATTGGCACCTTGGAAAATTGTCCCTAGTGTATGTGTGTGTATCCTGCGATGGATTGGCATTCCATCCAGGGTGTATCCTGCCTTAATGCCCATAAACGCCTGAGATAGGCACAGACTCCCCGTGACCCGAGGGAAGATCGGATATAGAAGATGAATGAATGAGTGAAAATACCTTTGTCATTTATTTGCCATCGAAAGCACATGTTTGTCCTCTCTCTTTCTCTCTCTCTATCCTGGTGTGAATCATTAGGAATGATTAGTAAAGATGAACATCTTGTCCCGAACACCGGACCATCAAAGACCCCCCCTTCCCCCCCACCATGCCCCCCCCCCCCCCCCCCCCCCCCCCCCCCCCCCCCCCCCCCACCATGGCGTTACTTACGGTAACCACTTAAAGCCCATCCAGCCTGGTTTATGTGCAGAGTGGCTGAGTCATCAATGAGGATCTCCATTGCTCTTTCATGACGCACTTGCTCCAGTGTTACAAATAGACACACGGCTCGGCTGCCGAGAGCTACTTGTTATTCCTCTCTCTTACGTGTATGTTTTCCAGGCAGCCGTAAAAAAAAACAAAAACGACCCAATCAAGGTGAAACCGAGGCCGAGGCGAATGTAGGTGGAGCCGTTTAAGTTGCAACCCAGAAAAAAAAAGAAGAGATATCAGCTATCCGACAGTGGAAATGTTACCTGTTGTTAAGTCTTTCTTTTTTGTACAGCATTACTTTGGATTTCCTCAGGATTTTAAGATCGCCATGTTACGCAAAGTCACAGACAAAAGACAACATTGCGAAGGTTAATGAATAAATCGTTTGGCAGGAATACCGAGTTCACAAGCAACTTTTACTTAATATTCGGGCTGTCATTCGGGTCAAACCTTTAATCGCCATTGATCACACGATTTTACATTGTTCTCACATTTTCTACCGTAAACGAACATGTTTCATGTTTCATGTTTCAACTCGAACAGGTGTTTTAATGATATCCATTTCACTCAAAATCTCTCCGTTTAATAAAAGTATTGGTCGTTTCATATTTCTTTTACTCTGGAAGTGATTCTTTTAATATTCGTTTCTTGTTAATGAATTAATTACATTTCTCGTTAATTTCGATGTTACTTTTTTTTGTTTTTTTTTTTTTTTGTTTTTTGTTTTTTACATAGGGAGCCATGTGTCATAATGTTAATGCCTGATGTTAGTGGTGAGGAAGGTGGGAGCCCAGTGGTGAACGTGTTGGCCTCTGGGCCGGAAGAACACGGGTTCAAACCCCACCACCGCCAAGCTGCCACTAGTGGGCCCTTGAGTTGCTCAGTTGTAAGTCGCTCTGGATAAGAGTAACTTGTCATCACCACAATACTGTTGGAAGGAGTAAACAATAGCGTTTGGCTTATTCGAGCAGGAAAGAAGTGAGAGGACCACGGGGTCAGGTTAGCTTCCTTCGTTTTTTTTCTATACACAAACACACAGACACTCTTCTGCCTTCTGGTCTAGTCGCTGTGTTGCCGTCTCCTACTTCCTTCGCCCCCCCCCCCTCCTTTTATCCTCTCCCTGATCATTGAAATAGAGGTGAATTGATTATTTGAAGCGAGCATAGGTGCGCTTTTCCTGCCCCTTGTCCCCGCCTCCCTCCATTCACAAATCGGCACTCAGCCACGCACCCTCTGCCACTACTGTATAAATATATATGTATGTGTGTGTGTGTGTGGTGTGTGTGTGTGTGTGTGTGTGTGTGTGTGTGTGTGTGTGTGTACAAAATGCAACCAAGGCTCATCATAATGTTATTGTATTAGTGTTCACCCCCTTTTTTTTTACATTGGATATATACTTTGGATATATACATTATAGAAATATACCTCATAAAATTCAGGTAAAAAGTGGCAAAAAAAAGCAGCATAGTTTATTTTATTATTATATTATTACAAATGATTCTTTTAACATTCCTTTGTTGTTCATTTCTATGTGATTTTTTTTGTTTGGAATTGTAAAATATAGGCATAGTTTACGCAGCAAAATGGATTTATATAAAAGAAGCACTCAGGACAATCACATAGGGGACGGGGATGGTATAACCCTTGGGTCCTTGAGGAAGGCCCTTAACCTTCTTTACTCCAGGGGTGCTGTATAATGGCTGACCCTGCGCTCTGACCCCAGCTTCCAAACAAGGGATTAATAATGTATGTCAAATAAATCAAGAAAGGAAGAATTCAGAATATTCAGCATTCGGAAAATGAATCAGGCCCCGTTCACATACTGTACATTTTTTTTAATAATAAAATATTTCTACCGTATAACCTAAACATATCACCAGTTTATATGGAAAGCAACCAAAACCGGAACAGAATTCTTAAAGGAGCCACGTCCTATATTTTACAATTCCAAACAAAAGAAATCGCATAGAAATGAACAACAAATAAATGTTAAAAGAATCATTTGTAATAATATAATAATAAAATAATAATATAAAGTAATATATATTTTTTTTATTAAAGGAAGAGATTTTGAGTAACATTTATAACATTTGTTACAATTAGAGTATTAGTAATATGAAAAGTATTCATCTAGGGTTAGTGAAATGTGAAGATTAATCACAATTTAAATATTTGACTCTGTCAATATTTGACAGCCCTAATGTGTATGTGTGGTGTGTATATATATATATATATATATATATATATATATATATATATATATATATATATATATATATATATATATATATATATATATATATGTATGTGTGTGTGTGTGTATATGTATGTATATATGTATGTATGTATGTATGTATGTATATATGTACGTATGTGTGTATGTATATATATATATATGTATGTATGTATGTATATATGTATGTATATATATATATATATATATGTATATGTATATATATTGTATATAATATATTAGGGCTGTAGACATTTACAAGTTACATTTATTATACATTTAATATACAAGTAATTATATATGGTTATATTATGTATGGTTATATTATATATTATATATATATTATATTATGTAAAGCCGCTTTGAGACGATGACAAATTGTTAAAAGCGCTTTATAATTAAAATTGAATTGAATTGAATATTTATATGGTTATGGTTTATATATATATATATATATATATATATATATATATATATATATATATATATATATATAAAATATAAGGAATATATGTAATATACTGTTCCTAAGAAAATATGGTGGTCTTTGAAGATCTTCTTCCAGGATTTTGGGTAAGAGCAGAGATTCTCATTTTAGTGTCTGCTGCTGTTCAAATCCACAGGAGGGAGAATCTCGAGCATCTGTTGAATTCCATCTGTTGAACACTTCCAGGTAACGAGCCTATAACCTACGCTGTGCCCCAGTGGAAATGACTGGCGTTCGTGTTTTGATATTATACAAGGAAAAAAAAAAAAGAAAAAGGAATAATATTCTACGTTTTCCACAGAAACAGTTCTTGGCCGCAGACGTCTTTGAAAATTCAGCTGGTTATTTATGCTCTTTGAAAAGCCTTTTTTCCGGAATGCCCGCGAACGAATAAAGCACGGCGGTAATGCTTGGACGGAAAACCGTTTTCTCGCGTTACATTCTTGCCGTAGCGTTAACCATACCGAATTATTACCTCGCAAGGAAGCTAAATTGCAGCCTGACAAGTCGGGCTGATTGGTGTATATGTTTCTTCCCATGGTGAAAATTAGAACGTACACGGTGTAATTAGACTTTGGGGATGAAATGATGCAGGTTTTTGCGGTCCTTGAGGAAGGCCCTTAACCTTCTGTACTCAAGGGGTGCTGTATAATGGCTGACCCTGTGCTCTGACCCCAGCTTCCAAACAAGGGATTAATAAATAAATGTCAAATAAATCAAGAAAGGAAGAATTCAGAATATTCAGCATTCGGAAAATGAATCAGGCCCCGTTCACATACTGTACATTTTTTTCAAATAATAAAATATTTCTACCGTATAACCTAAACATATCACCAGTTTATATGGAAAGCAACCGGAACAGAATTCTTAAAGGAGCCACGTCCTATATTTTACAAAAAAATCACATAAAACGAACAAGAAATGAGTGTTAAAAGAATCATTTGAAATAAACTTGAAATGATAATTTAAAAAATAATAAAAAATAATAATTTTTCTATTAAAGGAAGAGATTTTGAGTTGCCGTAGCGTTAACCATTATTACCTCGCAAGGAAGCTAAATTGCAGCCGGACTAGTCGGGGTGATTGGTGTATATGTTTCTCGCCGCACTCTTCCCATGGTGAAAATTAGAACGTACACGGCGTGCTGTAATTAGGCTTTGGGGATGAAATGATGCAGGTTTTGCGGATGGCTCAGACGATTATATCCGGGACATTTAACGCTCCTCCACCAAAGCTGTGGAAAGTATGTGAAGGTTGTAGACGTCGTTAGGGAGCGCTGTAGAGCGGCGGGTCTCGGACGAGGCGTCATTTTAATCAGCGGTCTGTCCTGCGGCTCCCACATTTTCTATAAACACGAGGCGCCTTTGAACGCGCTAATAGAACTTCGGGCCTCGGTGCGAAGGGATATTCAACCTCGGCTCTTTAAACAGTCAAGTGGATTCGGAAGAGGCTATTAACCTGATGAAGGACCTCAGAGACACGTTTTTTTCCCCTTTCCTCCCTCCTGACTTTCAGCAGAGTTTAACTACAAGTGTTTAGAGAGAGAGAGAGAGAGAGAGAGAGAGAGATGACGGAATGCATTAGATGTCAGGGAGGGTTATTTATTCCTCCTCTCACGACTTTAATTAAAAGTGATTTCTTGTTCGGAGGAGAAGTTTATGCGCTTCCGACTATTCCGCAGCTGCGCGGTGACGGCTTTCTGTAAAAGGCTCTAAAACGATCATTTATTTAAGGGACAGGTGGGTCAGGAGCGGCCCACGTGCTGTACGGCTTCAAAGGAGTGTCCGCGCGGAGCGAAAGATCAGAGCGCCGCGGGAAAATGCGCGCAGGTGTTTTGCGGGTTTTGTCAGGTGCGCCGTCGCGGCAGAGCTCGGAGTCGTGGAGCGCGCCGCGTCTCGCCGTAAAACGAGCTTCCATCGGGACATGAGTTTATAATATAATATAATGTGTTTTCATTTTTAAAATGTGTTTTCTAAATGTGCATTTGCCTGATAAATGACATCGTGGGAAATTCGTTTGAATTGAATTGATCCTGTAATTGTATCACGTGCTTCTGGGTTTAGTATTATACTAAATATACTATGTCATCCGGAGCGCCTTATCAGTGAGCATTAAGGGCCTTGCTCAAGGGCCCACGAGTTTTAGCTTAGTGGTGGGATTTGAACCTGTGATCTTCCAGTCCAGAGCCTTAACCACCGAGCTCCCGCCTCCCTAATGCATCACCAATCTTCTTAACGCTTATTCGAGCGTTTCATTTCATAACCCTCCTCCCGCAGATAAATATCCAGGTTGCGTGGGGGGGATCGTAGAAGGTTCTCGACCCCTCTTTGACGTCCGGGACACATTGCAGAAGTAGCAGGAATGCCAGGAGCGCTGCGTATAGGGACTATTTTGAAGGTTATATTGTATAAATACTTCCTTGCAAACAGACCCAGCGTCATTAAACGTTTTGGTACCACCTGTACTGTTTAGAACCCGCCTCACAAGTTGATTGGCTTACAGCCAAACCGAATTATATATTCAGCGCCTAAAAATTTCCTATTTCAGCCGTGCCACAGGCCAACGCGCTCTTTTGTCTCCCAATTTTTTTTCTTTTTTTGACACAGGGCTCATCCGACTGTACGGCATTCCGCCTAATGTTTTATTAACGCCGCAATTCAGCCAGCAGCGGGGCGTCTTGTTGATGTTAATCAAAAGTCGGAGGACGAAAATGATAATTGCCTCTTACTACCGAAAGGAGCGCTTTCTCTTTTTTCCTTCGAAGAAAGCGAAGAAAGACAAGTCGCTGTAAGAGAACGCGGTAAATCGCGGGCGAAAAATCGTACGTGTTAATTGCCCTCCTCTACCGCGAAAACTCCTCCCCCAGAAAGCCCTGAAAATCCAGGCTGTAGGTGTTAACGCTGGCGATTCGCTTGTGGCGTTGTGGAGGCTGTGACGCCAGCAGCACCTCAGCATATGTGTGAATATGTACTGTATATATACAGAGCCAGCTTTTGTGTACAGCCTTTACTGTTTCAGATGAAAGAAGCTTTGGGTTTAAATAGACACTGGAGAAATGGTTCAATCGGGGTTTTTAGTTATTTATTTATTATGGTTTATTCACTGGTTTTTGGCTCATTTAAATGTTGAAGAATTCCTTGGCAGGGTTGAAATAGTAATCCAGATTTCCATATTAGGAGCGTAGCAGTATACGAGTAATTCAGAGTCGTAAAAAAAAGATTGTATCGGTTTACGAGCGACGTTTCGGGTCGCGAGCAGCGTTGAGGAGTCATGTAACCTTGTAACATAATTTTAATTACAAAATAAATATAACAGTAATTCGGTAAAGTTACCGGGAAAAAAATTGTGACATTAAATTACTTATGAAAATGTTAAAGATTACAAATAGAGAGCTGAACAATCTCATTTCAAATCGTAGCGCTTTAGACAACGGCACGATTTCAAACGTTTTTTTTTTTCCATAGAATGTTAACTTAAAGTGCCACCTAGTGGACAAATGTAGTCAGTTACTTTTTATAAAGTAATTGAAAAGCTACACTGCTTATTACATTTCGAATCATTTGTAATCTGTAATCTATTACCTTTCCAAAGTCAGCTTCCCAACACCAGTGATACGAATTTCATGCGCTCATATTCGAAGGGACGATGGTTCTTCCGGATGACCACCAACGATGTCGTGGCTGTCGAGTTAGTGTCTTGAGTTCATAGTCTCCATCATGCCAGCATCCTGTCTTCTTACCGGTAAAGTACCCAGTAAAGATTTTTTTTTCTTTATTCTTTTAGACGTTAAGGCACCGTTATTAAATACATAAAGTGGGGGAGGTGGGAGTTCAGTGGGTAAGGCCATAAGGGCTCTAGACCAAAATGTCACAGGTTCGTGTCCCAGCTAAACTGCCACTAGTTGGCCTTCAACAAGGCCCTTAACCCCCAATTTTGCCCCCTCAGCCTGCCCCAAGCCTGGATAGATGGGCAGGATTGCATTAGGAAGGGCATCCATGTTAAAATATGTATTCAGACTATCCTCTGTGGCGCCCCCTAACGAGAACAAAAGCCTTAAGGAAAAATAAAAGAAATGCTTAAAATGTTACGACTTTTTACGCTACTCCTTATGGGGAAATTCGTGACGGATATTTCAGTCTATTTTAACATGCGAACGGAATGTACGTAACATGGATATTGTTCTATCGATACCAGGTGTTAGTTCAACCGATTCCCGGATGTCGAACCCGGATGGTGTCGGCTTTTCACACAGATTCCGCCCTCCCCGTCATCAGCGAGATTGAGCCGAGTGCTCATTACGCTCGCGCAGAGACCCACTCGTGTAGGCTGGACCTGAATAATAGAGAGCATTGTCACACATATCATGTCCCTGTGTCAGAAGGCAGACTTGACAATTCCAGGACACGGTGTTACAGGCCCTGAGGTGCTGGCTCTTACACGAGAGGAGTCGCCGGCAGAGGGATTCCCGGCTGCGTGACAGCTCATGTGGAGGAGGCTGCAATTTTAAGAGAGGAGTGGGTGCTCTGTAGGATGTGCGTGTTTAGCAGAGGATATGCAGCGTTTGTCCCCGTCGTCACGGACGCCCCGTTCCGGAGTGCGTGCGTTCGCGTTCGCGCATTAGTTAGTTAGCCGTGCGGGGGTTTTATCTTTAGTCTTGAAATAAACCCAAGCGAAAGCCTGCCCTCATTAGAGACTTCCTTTTTCAGTTCGTCTCCTCCGATGTTTTGATGCAGAGCAGCTTCTTACAGAGCTATGAGTCACAAGGGGCTCGCGCGCCAACATATGTGGATCAGAATAAGCTGGAATTCGACTCGCAAGAATATATATATATATATATACGCATATTAATTAATCGAATCGCGTTGATTGACTTTACAGGTTGCGTGTCTTGAAGGATGCTTTCGTCTGTCATTCAGCGTTTCGGCGAGCCTGGTGCAGATGTCGGCCAAGCTGGAGCTCGGTCCCACCATTCTTGTTGTTTGATGGATGGTTACTGATGAAGCCTCCTTATATACAGGCTTTCAATAGTCCTCATGGGTTTCTGCACGGACTTGGTTTATGTTAACGCACTCATCCTAATGCAGTACCGTTTCTATGGTAACTACCGAATGCAAAATCAATGAAATAAAAGGTACTTGTTTCGTAGACACCACTCCCGCCCCCCCTAAAAGTGAATAACATTCATTCTTTCTCTCTTTTATTAGCAAAATAACTAGGCAAATTGTTGGAATATTGAAAAAAAAAAACATCATTTATGGTAATAAAAGTTCCAAGTGGGGAGGTGGTATAGCCCAGTGGTTAAGGTGTTGGACTCTGGACCGGAAGATCACAGGTTCAAACCCCACCACCATCAAGCTGCCACTTGTGGGCCCTTTGAGTGAGGCCCTTAACCTTCAATGGCTCAGTTGTAAGTCGCTCTGGATAAGGGCGTCTGCCAAATATGCTGCAAATGTAAATGTAATGTAATGTAATGTAATGTAATGTAATGTAAGTCCGTCTTGCATGAGCTTATTTTCCACAGGTTTTAAAACGTGCCATTTTTCTTTTTCTTTTTTGTAACTCAGGTCCTTTTTAATCACAATTAGAAATGTAATTACTGCCGGATTAGCGTGCGTAACCACAGGTAAGTGCACATTGAATTCCATACAGAGTGAGACAGCTGTTGTAAACATTACCTAAATTGCCTAAAAGTAAATCAATCAATTTTTGTCATTTAGCTCATATAGTGAATCTCTCTTGCTCTTTTTCTACAATGTAATCTTACCCGCATCACTTTAACTTTGTGATTGCAGAATTGTTCATTTAGCCATCCTTGTATAAAATCTCTAATATCTCTAATATAATATCTATAATCTCTAATAATATCTCTTGTCTCGTGGTATATACGCCATATTCTACAAGCACCTGCTGTAATGACGGATCTGTAATCACAATACTTCAAAAGTAAAAGTAAATAAATAAATAGTACGAGGGGGCACGGTGGCTTAGTGGTTAGCACGTTCGCCTCACACCGCCAGGGTCCGGGTTCGATTCCCGTCTCGGCCATGTGTGTGTGGAGTTTGCATGTTCTCCCCCGTGCCTCAGGGGTTTTTTTTTCTCCGGGTTCTCCGGTTTCCTCCCCGGTCCAAAAACATGCACGGTAGGTTGATTGGCACCTTGGAAAATTGTCCCTAGTGTATGAATGTGTGTGTATGTGTGTGTGTGTCCTGCGATGGGTTGGCATTCCATCCAGTGTGTATCCTGCCTTAATGCCCATAGACGCCTGAGATAGGTACAGGCTCCCCGTGACCCGAGGGAAGATCGGATATAGCGGTAGAAGATGAATGAATGAATGAATGAAATAGTACAACAAAACCTTTCCAAGGAAATCCAGAGAATTTGGGATTGAGCAGTGTTCGAATCCCACAACCCTTGTATTTGGAACACCGTTAAAAAGATAAAGGGATTAAACCTGGAGTCGGCATAGTTCTTAATGATGGTGATTTTCATCCCTCTCTCTCTCTCTCTCTATATATATATATATATATTTCTGTGTACTTTATCTCCTTCAGATTTTAGCGCTTCCATCAACAATCTCTGTTGGGTCAGTGACAAAAAAAAGACCACACCAAGACCACAAGTTTCAATCTCGTTATTGCTTTTTAAGCAATAACCCTACAGAGAAGCCCTACTGGGTTTAGAGCCTTTATTTGTCTGAAAAGCCCTGCATGCCAAGGTTAGAAAAAAATAATGATAATAAGAGCTCATTTCAAAGCATCGGGCAGCGAAATGATGACAGATAATGGAATCCATTAAGATTAAATAAAGCCCAAGCAAATTAACCCGGGTGTATGAAAAGAAAGAAAACATGACCGAGAAAATCAAAATAACAATCTGGTGCTACTCAATGCTTTTTGTATATTTTCTTCAATACTCCTTTACTCTAATTCATATTATACTCTAATGCTCCTGAATACTTTATATAATTGTAACCTTTATATACTTCATATAACCTTATTCCATAAGCATATACATTTGTTAGGACTCTCCATGGAAAGCGCTTTATAATAGCAAGCTTTAAGATATGTCTAATGGGCACGGCGGTTTAGTGGTTAGCACGTTCGCCTCACACCGCCAGGATCCGGGTTCGATTCCCGTCTCATCCAAGTGTGTGTGGAGTTTGCATGTTCTCCCCGTGCGTCAGAGGGTTTTTCTCCGGGTTCTCCAGTTCCCCCCCTGTTCCAAAAACATGCACGGTAGGTTGATTGGAACCTTGGAAAATTGTCCCTAGTGTATGAATGTGTGTGTGTGTGCCCTGCGATGGGTTGGCATTCCATCCAGAGTGTATCCTGCCTTAATGCCCATAGACGCCTGAGATAGACACAGACTCCCCGTGACCAGAGGGAAGATCGGATAAAGCGGTAGAAGATGAATGAATGAATGAGTGAACCGCACACATGTATACATTATAGGATAGAATATATTTATATTTTACTGATTGTTTATTCACACATCGCATACCTTACTAAAGGTTTTCACATGAGCGGATTCGTTCTCATCAGCCACACAATGATGCTGTTGTATGGTTCTAAAAGATTTAAATCGCATTGAATTCCCGTATAAATTCAGTTATGTTTAGTGTCATACAGTGGAGTTAGCATTACATAGTCAATATTTCTGTCAGATTTAGCCTTTATTACAGTAGGTCTTTGTGGTGAATTTTAATCCTTCCTGGTGAAATTTCCAGAAGGACATTTTTTTACAGTTTTGTTCCAGTTGTCTGTTTTGTGTTTATCTTCCATCACATTAAACACATTATAAACACATTATCTTGTCTTTATGCTACGAAAACTATCAACGCTAGCTCCTCTCGGTGTTTCCGTAAAACAATTCTTGTCAAAAATAACCGCATAGTACGTCTGTGTGTGTCCTTAAACGCCGCTGACTGAATTAGGCATGTGTTTATTTGCATTATTTGATCAGTAGTTTAATGGTAGTAGCAAGCTAGCTAGCATTAGCCTATTGTATTGTGCTACATATATACCAGTAGTTGTTAGCGAATTCCCAAGCTGTCATGGCTGTTATGTATAAGAGAGTTAACTTGGCTAGCGTGTGGACTAAACTGGGTGTTCATTTCTATTTTCACGCAGGTACGGGTGGCTTTTTATTTTCACAACAATTGCAAAAATAGCTCCTGGGTATCTGTAGCTTCTTCAATCCTGCAATAGTGACTTGAAGAAAGGATTTAATCAGGGGTTATACTGCATGTTTTCCCCCAATATCCATGTGTATTTACTATTCTCTTCATCCCTGCGTATAGATCCCGGAGGAAACGCAACAAGAAAGAGACCATTTACTATTAGCGAGCTCGCTACTGGACCTGAATTTGTCTTAGTCAAGATAGATATAGATCCCGTCCGAGTAATTGATTGGGCTCTGAAAATCAATTATCATGACTCACAGGCTCGCTCATGTCTCGCTGTGCTTGCGTGTGGGTGTCGATTTGATAGCTGGTGTGTGTATGATGGATGTTGTGTGTCTCTTTGCAGAGCAGCCCGAGCATTTGGAGAGTACCTTCACACTCACCCTGAGAGCCGAAACGGATCAGGTCAGCCACTCATTAGACCTTCCTTTACCTTCTCTTTCCTGATAAGACTCTACGCGGGCACTTCAAGCCAAAAGTGTGTGTGTGTGTGTGTGTGTGTGTGTGTGTCCAGGAATTTGAAGATGAATGAATGGCAAATGCCTCACACTGCATCACATGATCAGTTTGCACCAGTCCTGATCCAGTCTCATGGACTGTCATGTTTTATTTAAAATAAAACTAATTTGTCCTTTTTTTTCCCTTTCTTGGTTTGTTTTCTTCTATCACTCAAGATCACTTACTGTCCGACACCCTCATTGGCCACGATTCGGACTCGCCGGATAGCGTGTGTACCCAGAACAACAACCACCAGCACAGCTTCCCTCTTCAGGACTCCAACAGCACCACTGACCCCGGTCTGATCGATCCTTCCCCGCACCTGCTGCAGCCTTCAACTTCCCCTACTGCCACGTCCGAGAGCCGCCTGTCGCTAGAGCGCAGCTTCTCGGTTGAGGAGGAGCAGCAGAAGTGCGTGGAGTGCTCGCTGCAGCCGTCCCGGGTCTACACCATTAGTTGTGAGAGCGCCATGCTGGCCGGCAGCCGTACCAGCAAGGAGAGCTTGGAGCTGGATGTGCTGCGGGAGGCGGGGGAACCCGCTTCCCAAGCCCTCGCCCAGGCCTCCGCCACCTCCTCACCCATCCAGCATCACCGCCACCATCATGCCAACCACCACCACGGCGCCACCGGGCCGCAACCTGCAGGCGGAGCTTCAGGGAGTGCGGGAGCGGGCCCGTCGCAGCACCAACACCACCACCACCATCACCACCACCTCTCGCAGCCCTTGCAGAGCTCCGTCAGCGCCCACAACATCCGTGGCTGGGGCGAGGGCAAAGAGTGCGGCCTGGCGTGCGACTTGTGCCCCGGAGCGCCATCGCGCAGCCACGGCTCCCTCGAGCTGGAGAGCAGCATGCGAGATCCAGGCAAGCAGCGCCGCCCACTAGAGCGCATGAGCAGTGTGGACCGGGTGACTTTTATAGATAGAGGTGAGACGGGAAAAGAGAACGGGGAGAGAGAGAGAGAGAGAAGAAAGACAGCCGATCGAAAGGGGCTCTTTGTTGGATGTGGCGTGGCCTGTATTTTGTCTTCGTTGCGTCTTTCTCTCTGTGTCTCTGTAAACCTCTCTTGCCCTCTTTCCTCTGTGCAGTGAAAACGTGTGGCTTTTGTTATTGTGTTCAGCAACAATTGAACGGCTGAATAACGCTTCCGAGGACGGATGCTAAAGTCTTCCGATTGATTAGAATCGTTATTAGGTAAAAAGCAACCATAAAAATAGGTGTGTTAAAGCTCATGTAAGAGTCTTTAATACTCTTAATTCACATCAATTTGAATAAAGGTGTTCATTTGTTTAGAAATGGGAAATATCCAGGCTGCATTCATCCATAGCCAGAGGTCCAAGGGAGCTAAAGTGACCGGTTGTCCGGGTGACCTCCCCCCTTTTCCTGTCAATAACAAAAATACCTATTTATTCTCTGTTCAAGGTCTTAAATAATTAACGTTACCTCTTTCAGTTCGGATGGAAATGCTCATGCAGCATTTTATTGTTATAGATCCTTTGTGTAGATTTGTCTTTCTGTTACTTTCTGTTACAAATAAGGGCATGAGCCAATCAGCTTCCTGTTACGGGTGCCATAAATGTAATACAGATTTTTTTTTTTGCTCTTAATGGTCTTAAAAAGTGGTATTAAATTTGAACGAACGAAATACTGTATATATATGAAGGGTTTCATACCAAGGTTTTATATATGTGATATATATATATATATATATATATATATATATATATATATATATATATATATATATATATATATAATATATATATATATATAATAGGGTTATTCTCCGGGTTCTCCGGTTTCCTCCCTGGTCCCAAAAACATGCACGGTAGGTTGATTGGCACCTTGGAAAAAATTGTGTCCCTAGTGTATGAATGTGTGTGTGTGTGTGTGTGTGTGTGTGTGTGTGTGTGTGTGTGTGTGCCATGTGATGGGTTGGCATTCCATCCAGGGTATATCCTGCCTTAATGCCCATAGACACCTGAGATAGGCACAGGCTCCCCGTGTGACCCGAGGGAAGATCGGATAAAGCGGTAGAAGATGAATGAATGAATGAATGAATGAATGAATGAATATAATAATTAATATATAATTAATAATCTAATATATTAATATTTATTAAGTCCAATTTTAAGCTTTACATTTTGAAGGATAATCACGATCCAGAAAAAAATGTCAATCTATGGCATTCAAACTATGTAATTGGCTCCTATGTAACTACCCTCAACTATGATTACTCTTGTCGTTTATTTGCGTCTTTGCAGAACAGCCACAATATGTTCATAAAACCTACAATCACAATCTAACTTTACCTTCTCTCCAATAGAGGACGGCCAATGGTGCCCCAAAGAGAACATGTTCAGCTTCCAGACGGCTACAACAACCATGCAAGCGTGAGCAACCCAGAGACATCTCACACACACACACACACACACACACAAACACAATGTTAAGTCACAATGTGCCGTGACCTCGGGGACTGATGGTCCTGCAGGTTCTCCAGCAACACACTTACTTTTCTTTTTTGACATTCACTCTCACACTCATACCGTCGCAGTGACTCAGACAGTTGACGGATACAGAGTGAGCGAAGTGCACACATGCACAAAAAAAAAAACACCTCCACACAACACACACATCACACAAACACACGTCACCCGAGTTGTAAAGTGACTTTTTTTTCCTCTTTCTCTTGTCTCTTTTGTTCTCCGGGGCGACTTCCTCTGCTGTTCCGCAGGATATCGTGAGTAACAGCTAACTTCATTTTATGCCTGTAGGAATGCTCTCAGTAATTCCATCTACATGAGAAATTTTATTATTAAATGATTATTATTATGAAATAAAATCGAGATGTGAAGTTAAGTGCTGAAATCAGTGCATCTCTACAGTAAAGATGGTATTTGGATGATAGTAGAGGTTTGTAAATAAAGAGATAAAGAAACAAGGGGCTAAACAGCATGAAAGATTAATATACAAGTCAATAAGGGTGATTATTAACCAATCAGTATAGCTTATTTTCCCAAAGCTGGGCTCGTCCCATCGGTCTTACCCAGAGAGAGAAAAAAAAAGGTAAAATAAGTGCAATAAAAGATGCAGAGATCTTCTTAAGGATCTAGTAGTTAAATAAATACGACAATGTTCTTTAACCTAACGTATGATTATTTTCTATACATTTCGATGTACTGAGAAAAGCGAGCAAATAATAAAGGCCTATTAAAAGGCAAAGCAATTTAATTTATATAGCACATTCCATACACAATACAAAGTGCTCCAAACATTTCGAATGATTTAAAATGAAATAAAACAGGAATAAAAAGGACTCGACATACAAATACAGTGCGATCAGTTGTGGCTAATATTGTAGCACATCTGGACTTTTTAAAAGCAATAAAATACATAATATAGACACGTAATATAAGACACATAGCATACTCTTATAGACTTCATTGTAAACGAATGTAATTCTAATCTAGCATCGCCTACCTATTAATATTGTGGCTACTTATTAATATTGCAAAGCCATGAGCTTATATTTGCTATTTTGTAAGACAAGCATTCCATTTGGAAAAATTAGTGGGAAAAATAAATAAATTAACATAAGGGAGGGGCACGGTGGCTGAGCGGTTAGCTCTCCAGGGTTGTGGGTTCGATTCCCAACTCCAAGATGTGTGTGTGGAGTTTGCATGTTCTCCCCGTGCCTCAGGGTTTTTTTTCTTGGGGTTCTCCGGTTTCCTCCCCGGTCCAAAAACATGCACGGTAGGTTGATTGGCACCTTGGAAAATTGTCCCTAGTGTATTAATGTGTGTGAGTGTGTGTGTGTGTGTGTGTGTGCCCTGTGATGGGTTGGCATTCCATCCAGGGTATATCCTGCCTTAATGCCCATAGACAACTGAGACAGGCTCCCTGTGACCGAGGGAAGATCCTATATAGTGGTAGAAGATGAATGAATGAATGAATGAATGAATGAATTAACATAAGGGGAAAAAATCAAAGGGAAAAGGCACTTTTATGCCTTCTTGCTAATATTCTTGATATATATATATATATATATATATATATATATATATATATATATATATATATATATATATATTTCAACCTGATGAATCACGTTTGTGCACACAATCCCATTCTTTGTACACACATTCAGACATCAGTGAAGTTGATTGGACGGGAAATGATTGCCGTTAATAGTAAACATTTGTTTAGAGAAAGAGTGATCAAGCGTAGCCGGCGATATCGAGCGTGCCACGTGTCTTGTCCGGAGCCACGCGCGCTGTATGAATAAATATTATCAGGAGCACTTCCTGACGATGAGAGGAATGTAATTGAAACCAGCATGAATGCATTTCCATTTGCTCTGGAGACAGCCGGTGGCGATTCCGCAATCATTCCTTCAGGAGATTGAGGTGAAGCGAAGAAGAAGAAGAAGAAGAAGTGGTGAACGTGAGAGGAGAAAGGGGAGGGGATGCGAGACGGGGAAAGAGGGAGGACAGGTGAAAAATTGCTGTATAATCAGAGGGAGTGTGCAAGGTGTGTGTGTGTGTGGGTGTGTGTGCGGGCTGGTTTGGGGGAGGGGTGTAGGTACAGTAATGTTTCCTACAATCCTCAGCTGTTTCAGGAGAAAAATTATGTGACATGAGACAAAGTAAGGAATGGAATTGAGTAGCACACAGAGAGTCCACACACACACACACACACACACACACATAAAGGAAGAGTAAAATGGATTATGAGAGAAATAATTGACAGAAATAAAAATAATCCTGGAGGTGCACACCGATGGGAAAAAAAACCCTTCACTGGTTCATCCTTCCTTCCTTCTCTCTTTCTTTTATCCCCTTATGAAGCCCCTTATGATCACCTCTTTGTTTGTACTGTACATCGGCAAGAGGGGCGGAGATCATATTGTCCTCTTTCTATAATAGGCTTGCGCATCCAACTTGCCTTCCTATCACTCCATTATTGACCTACCAATTATTCCCAAGTCACTACTTTTCGACGATCACGGCATTATTTGCTTTGTGTTTGTGTAGTGTTGTAATAGTAATGAGTGTAGTGTGAAACCCGTGTAGGCAGCAGGGCAAATGAAACTGGGCCGGAATGCCCGATATGAGTAGGAGAAGATGCTCAATCTGTCGCCCCTGTGTGCTTGGTAATGTACTCGGAGTGAAGGGAAACAGTATAGGGCCAAAACGTGTCAATGATATGAATCCAATAAGGGTTAGACTCATGATTGTCTCTATCAAATGAATTTTCTTTTGGAATCCAGTCAGGCAGTTTCTCCAAACGTTGATCCCACAGTAGTTTATTGGGTTTTCGGGGCGGTTACTGGGCAGGACATACCAAGAAAAATAACACTCCTCTCTAAATAATGCTTGCAAAAAAAAAATGCTCTAAATAATGTTTGGATGTATACTCCCAGTCTTCTGATATATTTATGCACTACCCCCCTCAAAACACTGCGCTACCCCCCTCAAACCACTGTGCTACCCCCCTCAAACCACTGCTCTACCCCCGCTACCCCCCTCAAACCACTGCGCTACCCCCCTCAAACCACTGAGCTACCCCCCTCAAACCACTGCGCTACCCCCCTCAAACCACTGTGCTACCCCCCTCAAACCACTGTGCTACCCCCCTCAAACCACTGTGCTACCCCCCTCAAACACTGCGCTACCCCCCTCAAACCACTGTGCTACCCCCCTCAAACCACTGACTACCCTGCTACCCCCCTCAAACCACTGCTCTACCCCCGTCAAACCACTGCGCTACCCCCCTCAAAACACTGCGCTACCCCCCTCAAACCACTGAGCTACCCCCCTCAAACCACTGCTCTCCCCTACCCCCGTCAAACCACTGCGCTACCCCCCTCAAAACCACTGCGCTACCCCCCTCAAACCACTGTGAGCTACCCCCCTCAAACCACTGCGCTCCCCCCTACCCCCGTCAAACCACTGCGCTACCCCCCTCAAACCACTGCGCTACCCCCCTCAAACCACTGAGCTACCCCCCTCAAACCACTGAGCTACCCCCCTCAAACCACTGCTGTGCTACCCCCCTACCCCCCTCAAACCACTGCTACCCCCCTCAAACCACTGCTACCCCCCTCACCCCCCTCAAACCACTGCGCTACCCCCCTCAAACCACTGTGCTACCCCCCTCAAACCACTGTACCCCCCTCAAACCACTGCTACCCCCCTCAAACCACTGCGCTACCCCCCTCAAACCACTGAGCTACCCCCCTCAAACCACTGCTACCCCCCTCAAACCACTGCTGCTACCCCCCTCAAACCACTGCGCTACCCCCCTCACTCATGGTGTTGAGGTATGGACTGGTAGTTGGTAGAAGTTGAGTGTTTAAGGTGCTGGCTTACTATTCGGAAAGTCGTGGGTTTAAGCGATGATATCAACATGCTGCCATGCACTCAAGGCCCTTTAGCCTCTGTGCTCCAGTGGCCCTATATCATGTCTGACTCTGTGCTCTGACCCCGGCTCTTTAACATGCTGGGATATGCGAAGAAAAGGATTTGACTGTACCGTGACGTTCCTGTGACCGTCTATTCTGGAATACCTTTACGGCAGATCAGAGCGACTTACAACGGAGCAGGTGAGGGTTAAGGGTCTTGCTCAAGGTGCCCACTAGTGACAACTCGATGGTGCTGGGATTTGATCCTTCTGGTCTAGAGCCTAACGAGCTACCACCGTATTCTATTCTATATGGGTTTCATATTTCATTCCCTGCATATTTAATTCGTTTCATTCCCTGCTCTAATACAACCCCAAACCATTCGTCTGGCACCTCCAGGTTTGCCTGCAGGTGTCCCTTATTGTTTTGTTTAGCAGACGAAGCCTGAATAATTGTCTAGTTTTAGACGCGGTTAATTAGAGGCAGGATGTACAGTACGAGCAGCATGCGCTCTTTAGTACGTTCACGGAGCAGACAATGCAACGTCTCTCTCTCTTTCTCTCTCTCTCTGTCTCTCTCTGTTCATCTGTTAGCTTTTTTGATCCAATAATAAATTCTTTTTTTCCCGTTTGTGTCTTTCCTTTCGGAACGAATGCAGAAATTTCCGGAAGCACCTTCGGATGGTGGGCAGCAGAAGAATGAAAGCCCAGAGTGAGTCACTGTTTGTGCATGTGTAAGAGTGTCTTGCTGAGTGCATGATTGGCTTCATTTGTGCATTGTTCATTCGTGTCGATGATTTGTGTTTTGGTTCGTTACAGGCATGGTGTTTGTGTTTGCGAAAAATAAATAAATAAATAAATTGCGCCGCGCTTTATGGATTGCCTTGTGAGTGTGTTTGGTGTGCATGAGTAGATAGCGGTGGTCCTCTTATCCCCTGTAATCAATAAGATAATGAACTGGAACTAGCTCTTGGTCTTTCGCTGTGCGGTGGGGGTTTGTTTGGGCAGGGTGGGACGAAAACAGCAGGAAAATCACGGTGTTAATCTAGGTAGTGATTGACAAAAGGTGTGAAACGTACGTGTGTGTGTGTGTGTGTGTGTGTGTGTGTGTGTGTGTGTGTGTGGGTGGGTGTTTGTGAGCCGTGAAGCATGTGGTTCAGTAGTCCAGACATCATGTGTGACACATATTACGCAGACACAGTGTGAGAGGAGTGTGTAACTTGAGGGAGAGAGAGAGAGAGAGAGTGTGTATGATCATCTCTCCACTACTCCACTAGCCTTTGCAGAGCGCAGGGCGAAGAGCTTCAACCGCTCCTGGAGCGACCCGACCCCGGTCAAGCAAGACTCGCTACCCGACTCAAAAGACAGTGAGTCAAATCATTAACCAACGCCCTGCACACTGCCTTGATTCCACACAGAAGGACACATTAGGATGTAAATAAAATGTAAATAAAAACACAATTCAATGATCAATGAACCTACATTTTATTCGCAATAGAACATAGGAAACATGTTAAATGTTATAAGTCAGGGAACCATATTAAGGAACTTTTAGAGGGGGGGGGGCAACAAAAGGCCAAAAAACAGGAAGAAGTAAATTTATGTTTACGGTATTTAGAGGACTCCCAAAGTGACGTACAAAAGAGTCTCTATCAGTGAACGAATCTGGTTCGCTAGATTTCCAACTTTAACGTGCAATCAGCGTAAACTCTGTTGAAAGGAATTCTAGCACAATTTTCATTATTTAAAAAAAAAAAAAACAAATAGAATACATAAATAAATAAAATAAATGCAGCACGGTGGTTTAGTGGTTAGCACGTTCACCTCACACCTCCAGGGTTGGGGGTTCGATTCCCAAAAGTCTCCACCATGTGTGTGTGGAGTTTGCATGTTCTCCCCATGCCTCCCGGGGTTTTTCTCCGGGTTCTCCGGTTTCCCCCCGCCGGTCCAAAAACAATGCACGGTAGGTTGATTGGCACCTTGGAGAAATCGTCCCTAGTGTATGAATGTGTGTGTGTGTGTGTGATGGGTTGGCATTCCGTCCAGGGTGTATCCTGCTTTAATGCCCATAGACGCCTGAGATAGGCACAGACTCCCCGTGACCCGAGGGAAGATCGGATATAGCGGTAGAAGATGAATGAATGAATATGAAATAAATATATATATATATATATATTATATATGTATAGATATATAGATATAGATATAGATATAGATATAGATAGATAGATAGATAGATATTATACATTATGTCTTCTATGTTCTATTGTGAATACACTATGCATTTATGAGATATGCAAATCGTTGCATTCCTTTTTATATTCATACACGCCTTACACCCACTCATCATATGTTTAACTCGGAAGAACTATACGGCATTTCACGCTAAAAGACATACCGGTTCATAGTTTCGATTCACTTATGAATAAAATAATGGTCCAAGGTTTGATATGCCTAAATTGTTATGTAGTAGGAAGTAAAGCATTGCTCTCTATCTCTCTCTCTCTCTCTCTCTCTCTCTACCCTCCCATAATCGATGTAAAAGAGCTCAAATGTAATAATTGGCTAGCTCAGAAACCCCTATGTTTTCTACCTTTAAAAATAGAGCTAATTATGCCCTCTCGGACTCCTGTTGCATCAGTGGGAGTGAAACTGTGTGCAACGGGGACTGGACATCTTGTGCAGCACGACAACGGAAATACAAGCCCGGGTTTAATGTTGGTGTAGGCAGGAGTAAAAGATCACAAGGGTAGTTTTTCAGGGCAAATTGGCTGATGCGTATTAATTTAAGACTTGTTTTTTATTAAACCACACCTCCAAGGCATATGGGCTTAGCTAGACATATCTAATGTATAAATGTTTCTAATATCTATGCATTAGAAAAACCAGGAGGGACGTGGTGGTAGCCCAGTGGTATTAAGGTGTTGGACTCTGGACCGGAAGATCACGGGTTCAAACCCCACCACCACCAAGCTGCTACTAGTGGGCCCTTGAGCAAGGCCCTTAACCCTCAATTGCTCTGGATAAGGGTGTCTACCAAATACTGTAAATGTAAATTGACTTAATGGCGGTTATGCAGATGCTTAAGCCTACTTTTTTAGGCACCTACGTTTGTGTACGTTGGTCCTGAAACAGGTTTTTTTTTTACCATGTCTACACCACTCCCGTGTAGCACAAGCTTGGAAACCAAACAATCAGAGGATGGATTTTTTTTTTCTTCTTTTTTTTTTTAGATGCAATATGTTGTATAACGCCTTTCACCATCATTCAACAGCTTTCAAAAGTAACACTTGACCCAGCACGTCTTATTATTATTATTATTATTATTATTATGCAATATTACATCGAAATTGCAATGCGCTCCCTAGAAACCATTTAGGTATATACAAACCGAACCATTTTAGAGTATTGTGCGGTTTCGTGCACAAGCTTTGTCGGGGGGGGGGGGGGGGGGGGGGGGGGGGGGAGCATACTGACTTGTGGCTGACACAATAAAGCTGCTTCTTATATCACACACACACACACACACACACACACACACACACACACACACACACACACACATTCCTAACACACACACACACACACACACACATGCAGAGTGCTGTGCTTCTTCTGCTGCTGACTCTGACCTTGTCTGTTTGTCTTCTTCTGAGTGGGGTTCTGTCTCCGATTTTGTCTTCCTCTCTCTCTCTCTCTCTCTCTCTCTCTTTGTGAGTATCTGTCTCAGCTGGAGTGTCTAGGACTTCTGATTGTGTGTGTGTGTGTGTGTGTGTGGATGCAGGTTTCTGTCAGCATGTGATAAACTATATGTCCTCGTTTTGTCTCTTTCGTGCGGAATGTGAATAGGAAGAGGAGTCTGTCCGAGTTGTTATGATCTGAATGTTTCTTTCCTCCTTCCTATTCCGCCCGGGTGTTTTGTGCTTTCTGAAGAACTTCCCATGTCCATGTCGGTTCATTTGTTTTTTTGTTTTTTTTTTCTCCCTGCGTGCCTTTCGTTTGCCATCTCTGTGTCATGCGATCACTGCAGTACTCACTCTACAGCCGCTCCGCGTCTCCGGCCGGATATTGACCCGACGCGTCTTGTGCGTTGTGCTGTGCTGTGCCACGTCGTTGTCGTGCTTTAGGTGGAGATCTGCAGGTGCCGTCTGGCGGGCAGGACGAGGGAGGCTGCGACGATACGGGCTGGGAGGAGGAGAAAGAGATGGAGAGGCAGGTCTGCGAAAGCGACGACTTCATCCCTCCTAAAGTCATGGTGAGCCATGCCAACTTTTTCAGGCGATAAATCGATCGGGAGGCCGTCCACCGCGCTTGCGTTAGCGCCCAGGGATTTATAGCTGGATGGATTAGACGTGAAATGAGGTCATGAAAAGGTCTTGTCACAGTAGCTGCAGTGCGAACGAAACGACAAAGCAGGGTTAATCAACATGCAGCTTTATATGCTGTTAATGTATGTTTACACAATACCGCTATATAATAATAAAGCCCAATTTAAGGGAAGATCTTTTATTATGTATATAAAGACTAAGAGCTACAAGGACTGGGCCGAGTATATATATATATATATATTGCTAATTATCAGAGAATGTGGAAGCCGTGGGCAAATAACGGCTAATAAAATTAATATGGCTAATAAAAATAATAATACTTTTCACCCAAGATATATGCAGATATGTGGAAAAAGTTACTTAAGCACAATAATAAATTGCAATTACTTCGTTACTGTCCATTACTGTAATGACAAAAAGTACCAGTATGCATTACTGTGCTACAATACAGTGTGTGAAAATGTCTTGCATTTGTGCCTTGTCTGTTCATTGTATATATAAAACCAAAAAAAAAACAGAATGAGACCTGCCAGTATTATAGTAGTATTTTTTTTTTTTTTTTTTCAATTTGCGTACAAATAACATTTTGACGTCCGTTCCGGGTTTTATAAGGCAATAAATCAGGCTTTGGAAGAGGCCACTATATCTTGCACAGTGCTATTGGCAATAAAAAAAGTGATTTAAAATGCGCTTTAGTCTGAGGACATGTTTGCAGCTTCTCCAGGACGGTTGCGATAAACAGGCTTCTTTTTCATATTAGTCTTTTACAGGTCTTTTTTTATTGAATTGGATTATTTTTTTTAAATATATTTTATAAACATATTTTGTGTATTAATAAAGTTTGTTTGAAGGTAGCTGAAGGTAGCTCTCTTTAAAGCCATAGGGTTGGGTAGCTGAGTGGTGGGATAGAGGGTAACTCAGTGGTGGGATAGAGGGTAACTCAGTGGTGGGGGAGAGATTAACTCAGTGGTGGGATAGAGGGTAACTCAGTGGTGGGATAGAGGGTAACTCAGTGGTGAGGGAGAGATTAAGTCAGTGGTGGGATAGAGGGTAACTCAGTGGTGGGATAGAGGGTAACTCAGTGGTGGGGGAGAGGGTAACTCAGTGGTGGGATAGAGGGTAACTCAGTGGTGGGGAGAGAGTAACTCAGTGGTGGGGGAGAGGGTAACTCAGTGGTGGGATAGAGGGTAACTCAGTGGTGGGGGAGAGGGTAAGAGGGTAACTCAGTGGTGGGGGAGAGATTAACTCAGTGGTGGGATAGAGGGTAACTCAGTGGTGAGGGAGAGGGTATTAAGTCAGTGGTGGGGGAGGATGGGGGAGAGGGTAACTCAGTGGTGGGATAGAGGGTAACTCAGTGGTGGGGGAGAGAGTAACTCAGTGGTGGGGGAGAGGGTAACTCAGTGGTAGGATAGAGGGTAACTCAGTGGTGGGGGAGGGTAACTCAGTGGTGGGGGAGAGAGAACTTAACTCAGTGGTGGGGGAGAGGGTAACTCAGTGGTGGGGGAGAGGGTAACTCAGTGGTGGGGGAGAGGGTAACTCATTGGTGGGGGAGAGGGTAACTCATTGGTGGGGGAGAGGTAACTCAGTGGTGGGGAAGAGGGTAACTCATTGGTGGGGGAGAGGGTAACTCCGTGGTGGGATAGAGGGTAACTCAGTGTTGTGCGATAGGGTAACTCAATGGTGGGTGAGAGGGTAACTCATTGGTGGGGGAGAGAGTAACTCAGCGGTGGGGCAGAGGGTAACTCAGTGGTGGTATCACTAAGCTCTGCCACCCTTGGTTCCTTGAGCAAGGCCCTTAACACTCTGTACTCCATCCCATGGCTGACCCTTCGCTCTGACCCCAGCTCCCAAAAACAAGCTGGGATATTCAAAGAAAAATGAATAAATAAATTAATAAATATCAAATAAACAAATAAATAAATAAACAACATAGGCCGAATACAATGAATTTTCAGTGTGAGATTCGATGACTCCTTGTCAGGGTTCGATGGCACTGCATAGTATTTTTTTTTTTGAAGCTACTAGAACTGAAGGAAATGTATGAACTCTTTATGAATTCGACCCGCAGTATCGTAGGCGTGCGACAAACCCGGAAAGTATTCAGTAACAATAAGACAAAACACACACCAGCGCGTAACCCAAAACATTCAAAAGAGTCAAATGTCTTATTGTTCTACATATTTGTCATTCCTTTTTTTGTTTTTCTAGTTGATCTCATCGAAAGTTCCTAAGGCGGAGTACGTCCCCAACATTATTCGCAGAGATGACCCTTCCATTATCCCCATCCTTTATGTAAGTCCACGCCTCATAAAGCTCGACACGATCACAAACGAAGGAATGGCATTCTGAATTGTGCACAGTTAGCAAGTTATCATCCAGAGGTTTGAACTTGAGTCACGTGACTTGGATTTACATAAATGCATAGTGTATTCACAATAGAACATAGAAGACATAATGTATAATATCTATCTATCTATCTATCTATATCTATATCTATATATCTATATATATATATATATATATCATATTCATATATATCACTTGGATTTACATAACGAGAACGGGTCGAACAATTTTTAATATGAAATAAATAAATAAATTGTCATTTTATACTGTCGATTTTATCTATGGACAGCATTTTGGAGGAAAGTGAGATGATAATTATAAATGCCGGTTTCTTTGTTGGAATTCCATCTAAAACGGTTTCGACTTGGGAATTGTTTTTGTTAATAATTGTTTTGTTTTTTTATTCGTCTGTCTTTAATTAAATATGACATTTGTTCATCTTTACTTGAGACTTGTGTGGCGTTCCTTTTTGCGTTGCCTGTCTTGTTCGGGTTCTTGGGAGATTAGCATTAACATTCCATTTGGCATTTGGCAGACAGTCTTTATCCTGTTCTTTGTTTAAGTCCTTTCTCTCTATAAATTCGTTATAGAATTGTATTATATTCACAGAAAGACATCAGTGTAAAAACGATTTTTAGGAGGGAACGCAGTTCGAAAAAGAAAAGGTTTTTATTTTGGCGGACTTTGTCAGGACATGACTTGTGTTTTTGCATTGGTTATTTAGGGCTTTACCTCGGTCATGTCCTTGGGGAAGGTTAGACCTTTCTTGGGACATGTAATGGAAATCTTCTGTCATACTTTTGGCTTAGGACTTATCAGTCTTGACTTGGGAATGGTGTATTCATACACAGACCGCGTCTTCAAAGTCTTTTCCTCACGTTTCCTCACTCGGCACTTAAGCATCAGAATTTGACACTTATTTTATTTATTTATTTATTTATTTATTTATTTAAAAAAAAAACAAAGACTAGTTCTCACCTCTGGTATGCGTTATAGCATGACATAATGAGACGCCCCTGAAACTGTCAACAACAAAAAAACACACACACACACACACACACACACACACATGGGAGGGGGTATCTCAGTGGTCTAAGGCGCTGGGCTGCTGATCGGAAGATCCGGGTTCGAGCCCCGGTATCGCCAAGATGCCGCCCTTGGGTCCTTGAGCAAGACCCTTAACCCTCTGTGCTCCAGGGGCGCCGTATCATGGCTGACCCTGCGCTCTGACCCCCAACTACCAACATCAAGCTGGGATATGCGAAGAAAAGAATTTCACTGTGCTGTAATGTATATGTGACCAATAAAGGATATTAAAATTACATGCACACAAACACACACACACACACACACACACACACGGTGGCGTTTTATAGAAATCAGTCTTTGTTATTAGTTCCTTGTTCTGCATTTATTAATCACTCAACATGAATATTTTTTGCATCTAGGATCATGAGCATGCTACATTCGATGATATTTTGGGTAGGTAGTCATGTGTGGTCGATGTTTGTGTACGTGTGCTGTGTTAAACCTGTTTGTTGTTGTTGTTGTTTTTGTTATTTTTTTGTGTGCCGTTTGTTTCTCTGGTTGTATTTTTTTTTGTTTATTGATTGTATTTGGTATGGCATTATATTCACCAGCACTGGCTTGCATGATGCCTGAAATGAAAACGTGGAATGCCGAATGATAACGGTGATAAAAAAAACACACGATATTGCACTGCGGCTCGTTGTCGTTCTGAGAATTGCGTCTGTGGTGTGCGGTGGTGTAACACGAACCTCTTTAAGACCAAACTAATCCCTGTACTTCCCCATGTCTTGTAGAGGAGATTGAGAAAAGACTGACGTCCTACAGGAGAGGATGCAAGATCTGGCGCATGCTCATCTTCTGCCAGGTGAATTATGGCCGCCCTCAAAATTCTCTCGGGAATCTGCAAATGGCACCGTCTTATTTTACAAATGACGTCTGTTCGGTGTGACTCTTTTGTATTTGTTCTGAATTTGTAACATAAATTCAGGGTGGACCGGGGCATTTATACCTGTTGAAGAATAAAGTGGCCACGTTTGCAAAGGTGGAGAAAGAGGAAGACATGAGCCAGTGAGTAGAATCAATGCTTGCCTACACTGATACGCTTCTTATTCTCAAGGGATTTCGATCTCACACCTGTTTTTGGATGTAGGTTTTGGAAACGGCTAAGCAGATTCATGAGTAAAGTCAACCCGGAGCCTAACCTGATCCACGTCATGGGCTGCTATGTTCTGGGGAATCCTAATGGTGAAAAGGTAGGCATGCTCTGGTTCCATTGTTGAAGTAGTTCCGACTCCGACGTATGAGTATCATGAGATCATAAACCAATGTTAGGGGGAAACGACAGGTGATTGAAGAAAATAAGGTAACGCTTGCTTCCTTTAGCTCGTTATCCAATCAGCAGCAAGGATTACATCCAAGCCTAATACCTCCTGGGATTAAACCTGGATAATGTCAAAGATGTAAAACGGTGCATATTGGCTCTGAGCTTTGAATTAATTCATTATATATATATATATATATATATATATATATATATATATATATATATGTATGTGTGTGTGTGTGTGTGTGTGTATATATATATATATATATATATATATATATATATATATATATATATATATATATATATAGCGCTGTTCTACACTATGATCTTTACAAATCCAACCGGCATCCAACGGCAGCCATAGTGCTCCAGAACGCCCGCCAAGATTACCGGTGGAGAGGAGACAGAATGATGAAGCCAATCAGTAGATATGGGGATGGTCAGAGGCCAACGGGCGAATTTAGCCTGGATTCCGAGGACAAGCCTCTTTTTCAGAAGACACCGTCTCATCCGTCCCCCGTCCCCCGTCACGTTACTATACTGGGTTGCTAGGCCAGCAGGGGGCGCTTACCCTGTGGTCTATGTGGGTCCTAGCAACCGAGTATAGTGACGGGGTACGATGGACGGATGACACCAATGGGCGAATTTGACCAGGATGCTGAGGACAAGCCTCTTTTTCAGAAGACACCGTCTCATCCGTCCCCCGTCACCCGTCACTATACTGGGTTGCTAGGCCAGCAGGGGGCGCTTACCCTGTGGTCTATGTGGGTCCTAGCAAACCAGTATGGTGACGGGGGACGGGGGACGGATGACACCAATGGGCGAATTTGGCCAGGATGCTGAGGACAAGCCTCTTTTTCAGAAGACACCGTCTCATCCGTCCCCCGTACCCGGTCACTATACTGGGTTGTTAGGACCCACATAGACCACAGGGTAAGCGCCCCGTGCTGGCCTAGCAACCCAGTATAGTGACGGGTGACGGGGGACGGATGAGACCAATGGACGAATTTGGCCAGGATGCCGAGGACAAGTCTCTTTTTCAGAAGACACCGTCTCATCCGTCGCCCGTCACTAACGGTACTAACCATGCTCAACCCTGCTAACCCCTGTCAAATCTCAACGATTTCTCCTGCCTTTATCGATTATAATTATTTCTTTAAATTTAGAAAAGCATATACCAGTTAGCACACTGCTCAACGCCCTTTAATGTGCTCAACTATCCCATGGCTTCACTCTCCCACATTCATAACTGTCATTTCGCTGGCAAACAGTTGGGAATAAGGTCGGACCTAACTGCCAACTCCGGAGCAGAATAACTCCTAGTCTTTTTACAAATCACTTGTCTAATGTGCCTTGTAGGAACTCCACATGGCTGACATATTCCTCGTAGACTGCGCTGCCCTTTTTCTTTTTTTCCCCGAACTGTTCGATAACGTCGATGCCGCAAGGCACAGCCGAGCAAAAAAAAGCAAAATCAAAAGCCTTTAAGAATTTATTTCTGATTACCGTGGGAAATTGTTTAGAATGACATGTCTTCTGTTGTCATGTTGTCACGTCTTTTCAATGAATAGACCTAAAAAAAAAGGTATTTTTAGGGAATTGACGTATATTATCTTATACCTTTTCCTAATTCCTAATAAATAGACAAAGAATTTAATGAACTAAAGGCAATTCTGCATTCCAGGTTTACCTCAAAAATAATTAAGACTACAGTATCAAGTGGAAATTTAAGATCCAACATCCCAGATTGTATCGTATTCGGGAATTAAATTACCATTGATTTGATGCATGTTTTGTGTTTTCTTTTTAATAAATATCAATCGATATATCATACCAGACACGGGGTGCGGTGGCTTAGTGGTTAGCACGTTTGTGTTAACACACCTCCAGGGTCCGGGTTCGATTCCCGTCTCGGCCATGTGTTTGTGGAGTTTGCATGTTCTCCCCGTGCCTCAGGGGGTTTTTCTCCGGGTTCTCCGGTTTCCTCCCCGGTCCAAAAACATGCACGGTAGGTTGATTGGCACCTTGGAAAATTGTCTCTAGTGTATGAATGTGTGTGTGTGTGTGTGTGTGTGTGTGTGTGTGTGTGTGTGTCCTGTGATGGGTTGGCATTCCATCCAGGGTGTATCCTGCCTTAATGCCCATAGACGCCTGAGATAGGCACAGACTCCCCGTGACCCGAGAGAAGATCGGATAAAGCGGTAGAAGATGAATGAATGAAATCATACCAGTGAGAAAACAGGGTTAAGATTGCCACATCCACTTTCCTTTTTCTTGGCATGCTACGCACGCACATTTCCGCTGCACTTCTATAACTAGTGCACAACACATCTCTGTCTCACCGCTTCCCCAAGGTTGCGGGAAATAACACAGTGATAAAATGTCCATCTTGTACACTCGCACTGCTAAACAGTGCCTGTTCGAATGTACCTTACTGTATGTACATCCAGTCATTATAAAGATGTACGCAATGACAACCCCTGTGCATCATACAACCCCTGTGCGCCCTCCTGCTATAATCCATTATCTCATCTTAAGCCCGACTCATAGCCCCTGGGGTCTGATGTGGCAATAACTGGCCATGCTCGTCTCTCCTCAATGTCATTCTCCTTTTCTTTTCCTCTCTCTCTCTCTCTCTCTCTCTCTCTCTCCTCTCCATATGTCTGTCACTTTGTCTCGTTTTGTCTCTGCCACCTGCCTCGTCTGTGCCTGTCAGACGGTTCGTCCCTTGTCGGTTGCGTAATTCGGCCGCCATGCTGGGTCTTCATGAAAAATGAAGCATTGTCCGTCTAGTGTTTTTCGGGTTCGGAAAATATTATTATACTTTAATATTTAATGTGCGTTATCCGTTCGGACCCTGAGGAGTTTTAGGAAATGGCTGTGGTGTCAATGGCATTGCTAATAGCAACGCTGCTAATAACAATAAGAAATTATATAAGCGCCCATAATTGGGCTCCTAAGCAAGGCCCTTAACCCTGGCTGACCATGCGCTCTGACCTCGGCTTCAAAACACACTTGGTAATGCAAAGTAAGCATTTCTCTGTGCTATAATATACATACTGATATGTAAAAAAAAAACCTTGCTTTCTTTCTTAGTTAAGCCTGATGCTTTAATTATGCTTTTTTTGTTTGTTTGTTTGTTTGTTTGTTTGTTTTACTTAATAATATCTGAGAAGATCAATTTTACCAGCTGAAATTCTCCTAAATGACCTGTTTAAGTGCTAGCTCAGGTGTTAAGGCACTGGCCCGGAAGGTCACAGGTTCAAATCCCGCCACTGCCAAGCTGCCGTTGGTAGGCCCTTGAGCAAGGCCCTTAACCCTAAATTGCTATGTTGTAAATTCTGTTTCGTAAATCCACAGAAAGAGATATATTTTGTATATATTTCACACTTATATTAAAAAGAATTCCAACAGAGAAGAAATGTTTTTCTTATCCAGACGCTCTTATCCAGACGCTCTTATCCAAGGCAACTTACAACTGAGCAATTAAGGGTTAAGGGTCTTGCTCAAGGGCACCTCTAGTGGCAGGTTGGTGGTGATGGTTTGATTTCAACCTGAGATCTTCCCGTCCAGGGGCCTTAACCACTGAGCTCTCACCTCCCTGCAGATGATTATCAACTTGTCAACGTTTTTAAACAGTGCAAGAGGAGAAGTTCAGCTGGTAAAAGTTGTCTTGTCAGATATTATTAAGAAAAAACAAACAAACAAAAAAAAGCATCATTAAAGCATCAGGCTAAGAAAGAAAGGAAAAAGCATGTTTTTTTACTTATCAATATGTACATTACAGCACAGAGAATGTCTTACTGTGCATTGATGCAGTGATGTTCGGAAGCTGAGGTCAGAGCACATGGTCAGCCAGGGTAAAGGGCCTTGCCTAAGGGCCCATTTATGGCCACAAGGCAATGCTAGACTTTATACCCAACCTTCCGATCAGTAACCCAGTGCCTGCTACTGAAGATCACCATTGAAATCACCAGTGAATAATGATATCCAATCAAAAAATTCTCATGTGACATACATGTGTCATACAGCCTTGCTAGCAGTATAGTCATCCAGTTCTTCAAAAAAAAGGCAATAGAGAACATGTCAGTGACCGGTCCTGCTAAACCCTTTAGGAAATCCTAAGCTGGACAGACATTCTCTGAATTTGGCCTAGCCTCTAAGCCACTCGTATCCGTGCCCGAGTGAAAACTGTGGTAATTGGTGCATTTGAAGGTTGCCTTTAGCTTTTCCTCCCAGACAGCCATTTTAGCTGAAGTGAATAAGATGCTTGTTGCTGTAAGAAAAAAAAAGACATGTTATTCTGGCAGAATTAGCCATTTTATATAGGGAGTGGGGGTTGGGGGGAGAGAGAGAGAGAGAGAGAGAGAGAGGTGAGTAGGACTGCTTGAGAGGGAGGAAGGATTAATTGGTGTCTCTGCTTATCGTCTGCCAACAGCTGTTCCAGAAGCTAAAGTACCTGATGAGGCCTTATTCAGTCACCTTTGAGTCACCGCTGGAGCTATCCGCACAGGGTGAGTGACACACACACACACACACACACACACACAGTTTTCTCTTATCACTTGTGCACCTTTTAAATGTACAGAAATTGCTGATTATTTTATGCATTTGTCATATGTTAGGCTTGAGCGATTTTAAAAAATTGCTAAAAAAAAATGGTCAAAGAATATATAAAAAGGTCACGGGGAGCCTGTGCCTATCTCAGGCGTCTATGGGCATTAAGGCAGGATACACCCTGGATGGAATGCCAACCCATCGCAGGGCACACACACACACACACACACACACACACACACACACACATTCATACACTAGGGACAATTTTCCAAGGTGCCAATCAACCTACCATGCATGTTATTGGACTGGGAGGAAACCGGAGAACCCGGAGAAAAACCTCCTTGAGGCACGGGGAGAACATGCAAACTCCACACACACATGACCGAGACGGGAATCGAACCCGGATCCTGGCGGTGCGAGGCGAATGTGCTAACCACTACGCCACCGTGCCTCAATCAAGAATTCACTGATTTTTTTATTTATTTATTTATTTAATTAATAAATTTTTACATCTGGCACTATTCATTCATTCATCTTTTTTCTATCTTTTTTTCTACCGCTTTATCCGATCTTCCCTCGGGTCAAGGGGAACCTCAGTTATCTCGGGGCATCAAAGCAGGATACACCCTGTACGGGGTGCCAACCCATTGCAGGGCACACACACACACACACACACACACACACACACACACACACACTGACAATTACAGGAGACAATCCGGAGAACCCGGAGAAAAACCCCCCTGAGGCACTGGGAGAACATGCAAACTCCAAACACACATGGCGTAGTTGGGAATCGAACCCACAACCCTGAGGGGGCGTGCTAACCGCTAAGCCCCCGTGTATAAAAATGCAAAAAGAACTTTTCTTGTGTTGTTTATGTCCATTTTTTTTCCCCTAACTTTTTTTTCTCATCTGCTTTTTCGGCAGACGTAGAATATTTATTCACCGAAGCTTTACGCCATGTGTATCAATTGCATCTGACTTGCTTCCTCTCTCTCTCTCTCTCTTTCACAGGAAAGGAAATGATCGAAATGTATTTCGATTTTCGCCTCTACCGATTATGGAAGACACGGCAACACTCAAAGCTCATGGACTACGAGGATCGGTTGTGACCCAGACACCCCTGAGAGCGTGGGGTCCTAGCAGACAGAACCAAACCCCTCCCCCCACCACCACCCCTTACCTTTCCCCTGTGAAACATCACATCCCAGACGCTCTCATTAAAAAGAACATAAACGGAGAGTAACCAAGAGTTCTGATGTGTTTCCAACACTTCACTTGAGACCCTGAGCCGCCAGTGTGGTAGATGGGGTTCGGGGCCGCAAGAGAGGACATGCGCCAAGGACAGCATTTCATGTCCGAGCAAGCAAAGTGAAATCTCTCCTTGGTGGCAGTGTCGAAGAATCCAGGCTGACTGTTCAGTGTCTTTTTCTATGTCGCGTATCTTATTTCACCAAGGCTCTCTTAAAGAAAAAGGAAAAAAAAAACGCCAGGCTGTTTCTTTTTCGAAAGGTTTTGTTTTTTTCGAAACGACAATTACGCCATGAGGAGAAACCATACTAGTAATATATGGATGTTTCCTACATCTTGTTAATATATAACGTAGTCATGCAAATAATCCAAATGTCAGTGGTCCATCATTTATATAACGATGTTTATTGTTGTGGTCTTTTTAACGACGTCCTTGAAATAACTCAGGTTTGAACCATTTCAAATGCGTGTGCTCCATTAAAGCCCTCTGTCCAGATGTGATTTGGGAGTCCTTGTGAAGTATCTCGTGGTGAAGGCTGTATACTCCTGCTGACTTGTACGTTCTCAATCGCTAGAGAAGATGCCGGACGAATTATTCTCGCCGGTCTTTCGCGGCGGGTTTCCCCGCGTCAGAGTCCGTTTCCTTTACAAAAAGAAAAATCTGATTTTTTTTTTACATAGTAGAGACAAGTTCATCTTATGGGCCTCCGTCAGGATGGAACAGGCAGTTTTAAAGTTCCTCGTGTTATTAGCAGGGACCATTAGCAGAATCCCGTTTCCACAGGTCGGCTTGGTGCAGTCTGGGAAAAGGGGAGTGCACTAGTGCGGTGTCAGCGATTATACAGCAGGAAATCTATTTTTGTCGTCGTGTATATATTTTGTCGTGTATGGTATATATATATATATATATATATATATATATATAATATATATATATATATATATATATATATATATATATATATAGTGCAACGTCTTATATCAGCTGTTTGATCATGAATCTGTGAGTCAGCAACGTTTTCCACTTGGGGATAGAGAGAGAGAGAGAGAGAGAGAGAGAGAGAGAGAGAGAGATGAGAGAGATGAGAGAGAGAGAGAGAGAGAGAGTTGATTTCTTTATCGAGTCCCGAGACGTTGATGTCTGGCGTCTCCAAAACACATTCGCGGGCAAACGTCTATAGAAGTTTATCGGAGGAGTGTGTCGTCATATTCTCACAAAGCCGTTAACAAGCCTTACTCTTCCTCGACCTCCCCCTCGGGTGGGAGGTGCTTGTGTTTGTGCTCAAAAATTTCCTTTACACTTAACGCTGGTTGCGATTTATTTATTTATTTATTTATTTGTGTGTATCCCGAATTGTAATACCAGTTGCCCTCCATGACAAAAAAAAAATCATATAATGTAGTGATTGACCTGTGAGTAAAGAAAATGGCTTATGATATTTACAATTGACTCAGCGGGCCCAGCAGTGGCACTTGTGGTGTTGCTTGGTGGTGCTGGGATTTCGAACCTGTTCCACCACTACAAATTTGTAATGCGGATTTTCTTGCGTCCATTAACACACGTTTTGGTTATATATAACCAATAACATTACCTGTATTACCTGAATCTGCCCTGTAACGTCGTGTTCCATAATTCCATTGGTGGCTTTTGGATGGGGGCTGTTCAGCAACCCTCTTTTACTGCCAGGACTTAAGCTGACATGGGAATATGCGTTGGGGTGGACGCTTGAGGAGTTTCTCAACAGCGTTCATATTAGCTATGAGAAAGCATAACCTGACTACCGTCACTTACAGTGTGTTGTAGCGATCAACGTCAGAGTGTGTTTTCTTATTGCTGCTGGTTTGTTCTGCTATCTCCGGAATATTTTCAGTTAGATCAGCTAAACAAACATAGGCCTCCATTCCGTAGCTCAGCACTCTGTGAGCCAGCTGGGACACATTAATGAATTGGCCTGATTTTTTGGGGGGGCAATTTGAGCCATTTTGAAAGCCATCTGTGAGTTCTGAGTTGGTGTCAAGTAAGACTGGGGAATATCACAGCGACATGCTGAGAGAGGTGGGAAGCCGAGTGCGTATTCCGCCACCATCATACTGTCAGGAACATTTGGTCGTGTAAATGTTGTCGCGCAGTCTGGAGACCTCGCAAACGAACAGACGGAACGGAGTTTGTGCTTCTGTGCCGATTTCTGTGCAATCCTTCTTGTCTTTGAATCCAGTACAATTTTTATTTACACGACGTGTATCGGAAAGAGCTTTCATCGTATTTGCTTGACGCTTGAGTTGACTGGAAAAGTCTCTGAAATCCTAATGATCCATGTTAGATCAAATACATCAGAGCATCATTTGACAGTCACGTAACAACGTAGGAACATTATATGGCAGATTATTTCCTATTTTATATTTATTATTTGTTTTTAACTTTTTTTTTTAACTTTTCGGTTATTTTAACACCGAGTGTCAGTGCGGTATCAGCACCATCGTACGCTTCGTAAACGAACAGACATACATTCCAGCTGTATTTGCAGGCAGTTACTTAACTTGTAGCAATATAGATAGATAGATAGATAGATAGATAGATAGATAGATAGATAGATAGATAGATAGATAGATAGATAGATAGATAGATAGATAGATAGATAGATAGATAGATAGATAGATAGATAGATAGATAGATAGATAGATAGATAGATAGATAGATAGATAGATAGATAGATAGATAGGTTTATTGGCATTGATGCTATTTAAATGGCATACATTGGGATAGCAGAGCATATTTTTCAGTTCAGATTTAACATTGCTACTTATTAGTATTAACCCCCCCCCCCCAATAACTCTGATATGTTTTCACAGAGATCCTCATCCCACCCCTTATTGGCCGTTCTCATATGAACACTTGTATGCAATTATCCTCTCATACAAAGCATAAACTCATGCATGATATTACAGATACAGGGAAACACGAGGTGTAAACATGTGATCTCGTGTCACACTTTGTCGGTTTAATATTTCATCTATTCGAGGATTTTTCCCATAAACGGCGAAAATGAGGAAAAACAAACAGCCAAAAACGGCTGTTTCTTCCAGCTGAAAGTCGTGATTTGTTTTGATAAAAGACAGGGCAAAGTAAGATGTTCAGATGGGTTCAATGTAAAAAAAAAAAAGAAAAAAAAGAACTATAGTGTATCTCAAACATAAGACATAAGACCTGGATGACCCCCTGGAGATGATACACTGCCTTGTTTTTGTGTTTCAACAGCAAACAAAAAATAGAGCATTGTTTTCCTGTGATTTCAGGTCAGCTAAGAACAGGAATCTAGGAGGCTAGAGTGAGTTCAGTCTTTATTTTTCTACTTTCTACTACCTAAATGCACCATCATCAAGCAAGAGTATTCATTATAAACCTTAATGGGTATCTGTATCTGCCTGAGTTTATGCATTGTGCACCAGAATAAATGAACAGAGGTAAACAGGCATTCTTATATATATATATATATATATATATATATATATATATATATATATATATATATATATATATATATATATATATATATATAGTGGCACCTTCACCTCACACCGCCAGGGTCTGGGTTCGATTCCCGTCTAGGAAAAGTGTGTGTGGAGTTTTGCATGTTCTCCCCGTGCCTCGGGGGTTTTTTCCTGGGTTCTCCGGGTTCTCCGGTTTCCCCCCCCTGTCCAAAAACATGCACGGTAGGTTGATTGGCACCTTGGAAAATTGTCCCTAGTGTATGAATGTGTGTGTGTGTGTGAGTGTGTGTGTCCTGTGATGGGTTGGCATTCCATCCAGGGTGTATCCTGCCTTAATGCCCATAGAGACGCCTGAGATAGGCACAGACTCCCCGTGACCCGAGGGAAAGATCGGATAAAGCGGTAGAAGATGAATGAATAAATGAATATATATATATATATATATATATATATATATATATATATATATATATATATATATATATATATATATATATATATATATATATAGATTCACTCATTAAGCATTTACCAGACCTTTCAGTCGCTTTCATTTGTATTACAGTCCAGATACCCGAGTGGCCTCGAGCCAGGTCCCATCCACTCTCCCTGAGCTCTTTCCATGGTGCTTTCCTTCCTTGGTCATGCATGTGTTTGTGCACCAGGGATCCGGCCATGTGTGGAGGCCGAGTAACAGCAGCACAGCTGGCCTACTGCTGATCGAGTTTATTAAGGGTTGATTGATGGCTGGCAGAGTTCAGATGGCGCCGAACTTTCTACCACGCGTCTTCTCATTTCTTTTCTGATTTATTATATATGTTTTAAAAGACCAGGATGCATATTTCATGAGGAATGAGTTACTTTTTAAAAAGAGGGTAAGAAAATAGGGAATAGAGTTTTTCTTCCCCCCCCCCCCCCCCCATTCCCCCCCATTCTTTTTTTTTTGTCTTTTTCTTTTTCGACGGGCTCGATGTTGTAAGATAAGAAAATAAACATTTCGCCGACGGTGTCGCCAATCAAGTTGGAAATCAATAACTGTAGCATATTTGTTCATTGTCATAACTGTATATCATTGTACTGGGGAATAAGTCAAGTGTGAAAAATTACATTTGCAGTACTAATGTCATTTTTGAATGTCAGACATTCTACCACACTGGCACTGGACAGGTGCATAATGTTTCTAACACTATTTTTTTCTTTCTAATAAAAATACATAAATAAACAAATAAATAAATAAAACAAACAAACAAACAAAAAAAACAGTATTTTGTTCCAATAAAGGTTGTATGGCTTCTTCTTATATTTGTTGTGCGAAACAGACACAATGCTTAACAGTTGTTTTCAGTGAAACCTTCCTTTCACACGACATATAATAGAATAATGCATTTAGATAATAGAGAGGATCTGAATTTTTCGCCCGTAAGGACCGTTATCAGAAGTCAAAGCAAGGAATTTAGATGCGCCGAGAACAATTTTACGTTACGTTTGCATTTATTGCGTTTTGGTAGATGCCGTTATCCCGGGCGACCTCCTGTTAATTCATTTCAAGGGTTAAGGACCTTGCTTAAGGGCCCGTCTCTTTAACACTGACTTCCCATCAGCCTGGATATGTGTTTACAGAATACGCTGACATTTAATGTTGATTTGCAAAATGTTACTGTATGGACTTCTGGGCACGGTGGTTTAGTGGTTAGCACGTTCGCCTCACACCGCCAGGGTCCGGGTTCGATTCCCGTCTCGGCCATGTGTGTGTGGAGTTTGCATGTTCTCCCCGTGCCTCAGGGGTTTTTTCTCCTGGTTCTCCGTTCTCCTTCCCGGTCCAAAAAAAAACAAAACATGCACGGTAGGTTGATTGGCACCTTGGAAAATTGTCCCTAGTGTATGAATGTGTGTGTGTGCCCTGAGATGGGTTGGCATTCCATCCAGGGTGTATCCTGCCTTAATGCCCATAGACGCCTGAGATAGGCACAGGCTCCCCGTGACCCGAGGGAAGATCGGATAAAGCGGTAGAAGATGAATGAACTTTTACATTTACATTTATAGCTTTTACAGCAGCATGACTTATATCTTAGGGTTAAGGACCTTGCTCAACGGCATTACTAGTGGCAGCTTGCTGGTAGTGGTGGGACCTGCAATCTAACGGTCCAGCGGCCAATGCCTTAACCACTGAGCTACCACCTACCATTCGGCACTAGTCTGTCTGTCTGTCTCTGTCTGTCTGTTTGTCTGTCTGTGGTGACAAAATATTTCTTCATGTCGGACCACGATAATCTCAATGTCGGTATTTGCATAATGAATCCACCCTCTGTATGGACCACTGTACAAATAATTCATACGAGAACAATGAAAAACGGCATTTCGTTAATAGCAGCGCGGACGCCTTAAGGGCTCGAATTAAGATTGCTTCATGGAAACCGACGCTCCGTTCCGCAACCCATGAGACCATTTTTTTTTCCATCTGCCACTTTAACACCGCCCAGAATATACCGTTTTTTATTTATTTATTTATCACCAAGAATGATATTAATGCCTTCAATAGAGATACTAACCAAGTCTCTAGTCATTCCATTGGACCTTGTTTTGGGCCGATGATATTTGCTCTGGCAAATGCACTGTGTGTTGTATCTCTAACATGTGGGGCCAGCGTTAAAATGAGATCCTTCCCACTACTGGAGACACAATTAGGACGAAAGAATTTCGACAGGCAGCATGCCAAGCAATGGGAGTCATTAGAGGGGTTGTTAATGCAAATTAGAAAGGCAAGTTCTCCTGGCTTGAACTCCATCGCCAGAGCCTTGTATATCCGTCTGACAATAGTACCGATAGGTACCTGGCACACATGGGCGTTTTCGGAACTTTTTATTCAGACGAGTGCATTTATGGATTCATATACAAATGTAACATGACGTGGTCGTTGTTCATTCATTCATTCATTCATCTTCTACCTCTATATCCGATCTTCCCTTGGGTCACGAGGAGTCTGTGCCTATCTCAGGAGTCTATGGGCATTAAGGCAGGATACACCCTGGATGGAATGCCAACCCATCGCAGGACACACACACACACACACACACACACACACATTCATACACTAGGGACAATTTTACAAGGTGCCAATCAATCTACCGTGCATGTTTTTGGACCGGGAGGAAACCGGAGAACCAGGAGAAAAAACCCCCGAGGCACGGGGAGAACATGCAAACTACACACACACACATGGCCGAGACGGAAATCGAACCCGGACCCTTGCGGTGTGAGGCGAACGTGCTAACCACTAAGCCACCGTGCCCCGTGTGGTCGTTGTTATTATTGGTAAATAACTGCCCTGGTGAACAACATTGAACATATACATTAATAATTGAATGATCGTCTTTCTGCTTTCAAACCCCGATTTGGTCCGTCTCGCTTTTATTTTCTCTTTTCTTTATTATAAGAATATAAGAAGTGTGGAAGTAACCACAGTGTGATGCAGAGGCCTGCAGCAAATTTGTTTTTTTTTTTCTTTTTTTTTGTGTGTTTTTTTGTTCCAAACAAGCCAAAGTGAATTATCCAGCCAGGCACAGGAAGGGGTTCAGCAGTGCAACGAAGGCTAACATCAATCAGCGACGGTCCTCCACGCATGACGCTGGATAATATCATCGGGGCGTGTAAAAAAAAAAAAAAAAAAAAAAAGTGGAACTGCAATCTGATAGGTCTGTTCTTTTTCCGCAGAGCGACAGAGGGCTTTTTTTTGCATATCTGCAAGATTTGCATGCCTAATTGAAATCCAGCATAAATAAAAAAAAAAAGAAAAAAAGAAAAAAAAGAAAGAAAAAAACGTCTTTGAGCCAGGGGTCATTAAAGGATAATGAGCTGAAGAACTTCATTAGTGTTCTAAATATGTGCACGGCTTATTATGTAGCGCATCACATCAAAAGAGGGCTTTTGTTGATGTGCCGTGAGGACAAACAGCTGGGATTTTTATTTATTTATTTATTTTTTATTCATGGAGATTAGAGTCCAGGAGAAAGGAATAGGAGAGGAGGAGGAGTGAAAGTCTGAACCGTTTACACTTCGGGGCAGACACCGAATCAGGCACCTGGGTAACATTGTGCTAGTGATCTCGGGATAAATCAGTGGACAGACGGACTCTGGCAGACTGTCAATGGTCCGGGTTTAATAGCTGCGCCTGGCAAGGTCACTGTTTCACTCTGTTATATTCTGTTCTTCTCTCAGCATTTGTAGTGTCCATCTTTTTGGACAGGAAATGAGCAAGGCTTTTTTTTTTTAGCAAGATTTTTTTGTTGTTGTGTAATTCATCAAATTCATTTTCATTGTTTACTAGTGAAGGGGCGCGGTGGCTTAGTGGTTAGCACGTTCTCCTCATACCGCCAGGGTCGGGGTTCGATTCCCATCTCGGCCATGTGTGTGTGGAGTTTGCATGTTCTCCCCGTGCCTCAGGGGGTTTTTCTCCGGGTTCTCCGGTTTCCTCCCGGTCTAAAAACATGCACGGTAGGTTGATTGGCACCTTGGAAAATTGTCCCTAGTGTATGAATGTGTGTGAATGTGAGTGTGTGTGCCCTGTGATGGGTTGGCATTCCATCCAGGGTGTATCCTGCCTTAATGCCCATAGACGCCTGAGATAGACACAGACTCCCCGTGACCCGAGGGAAGATCGGATAAAGCGGTAGAAGATGAATGAATGAATGAATGAATGTTTACTAGTGACTGATGCAACACAAATATCTTTGGTTAAAACTCTTTTCTAGTCCAAAGTTAGCCAACCAGGTTTCAGCTTACTTAACAGATTACTTAACATTGGTTTGTCCGACACACACCTCCAGGTTTTGCAGTGTGTGTTCCTCCACCATGTGTTTGTATGTGTGGAGTTTGCATGTTCTCCCCGTGCCTCAGGGGGTTTTTCTCCCGGTTCTCCGGTTTCCTCCCGGTCCAAAAACATGCACGGTAGGTTGATTGGCACCTTGGAAAATTGTCCCTAGTGTGTGAGTGAGTGTGTGTGAGTGTGTGTGTGATGGGTTGGGATTGCATACAGGGTGTATCCTGCCTTGATGCCCAAAAACGCCTGAGATAGACACAGACTCCCCGCGACCCGAGAGAGAAGACGGATAAAGCAGTAAAAGATGAATGAATGAATGAATGAGTAGTGACTGACGCAACACAATTATCTTTGGTTCGAACCCTTTTCTAGTCTAAAAAGCGAGTATTAGTCCAATCAGGTTTCAGCTTACTGATTACTAAAATGAGGCTTGCTTTCCCAAATTGCATCCTTACAATTTATTTAATTATATATGTTTAATGTGAATCTGCAGAGGGATCTGTGTTTTTTCTTTTCCAGCCTATGATGATCTTAAGAGCAGGAAAAAGGTTATTACGTCGACAGATTGGATCTGAAAATTTCCACGTCTGCCACTGATTTCACTATCGGATTATTTTTTTTTTTTTAGCTTTGCGAGCAAACAAGCAAGCACAAGTAAATTAATGACAGGGCCTCTTATGTATGTAAATGGACAAGCGTCCTGGGGATTCAATGGCCTTTGACAAGCAGGGACTTGAAATTTTATAATATACTGCTTGCTCATCAAGTCCCGCCTCCCACAGGAAAAAAAATAATAAAATACTGAAATACTATTGGGGTCTGGATCTGTAACCAGTGAGTAGTCAAAGAGCATGTAATCTATTAGTTATTGGGCATTTTATTTGTTGTGATTGCAGGCAGTGATAAACGTTAGCTGTCGAAGGTAAGACTTTTGTATTATGGACATGTATAATGTATACATATTATTTATAAGTATGTATAATGCTATTCAAAACGTAATAAGTGTAACTTTTCAATGACTTTATGAAAGAAAATAACGTTTTGATTACTTTCATTTGTCCTCTAGGTGGCGCTTTAAGATAACGTTCTAAGAAAGAACGTTTCAAACCCTCGTAGAAAATAAAATCCGTTCTGTTTTTCGAAATGAAACTGCGGCGGATTATCGAAAGCTCCGATTTTACATGAAATTGTTCTGATGTGGCCCTTTTTGTAACCTTTAACATTTTCATAAGCAACTCGATCAATTACAGTTACTGTAACAAGTTACTGCTACCTTTAGTTTGTCATTAAAGTACGTAACGCCGTTACATGTAACTAGTTACTCCTCAGTGTGTAATGTAGGCTCTTTATATTGATTTGCAGTTAGCGAGGGGGTTCTCCTGCCCAGGCGTCGGATTTACTCCGTCCATCCGCCAGTAACAAGACTCAAATTCAACTTCACTTTAATTTAGCTTTATTTGCTCACAGCTTTTAACAGTGGACATTGTCCCAGAGCAGGGTTTACTGTTTATGAGCATGCCAATGGTGATTGTGGCAAAGAACAACCTCCTGCGGCAGTAGGAAGAAGAAATCTTGAGAGGAAATGGATTCAAAAGTGAATCTGTACCTATAAAATACCTGTACCATTCATGTACAGTGACTATAAGTGACTATAAGTGACTATGACTATGAGTGGCTTTAAGTGACTATACAAACCGTAACTATACGCATATCACTTTGGTTAGACATGACCACAATTTAGTCCAAATTGTGCCTCTAATTTGTATTGTATCATTTAGACTGGTCTATGTAAAGAAAGATTAGTGTAAATTCAATATCTCTTAGTGTATTTTAAAAATCCGGTCAATAAAAATACTCAAGAAACCCAATGTACCCAATGTTGGTGTTTGGCCTGATAAAAGCTGCTATACTGCCACCTTGCGGCAATATAAGTAAACACATCTGTAAAAAAGCTTCCACGCTTAGACAAACTACACTCGAGTTAAGTAAACTCAAGTGTAAACGTGTGTATACTATTGTTCGTCTAATTAAATTGGAACATTTTTACATTGCATTTTTTTACTTCATTTAGATTGAAGGGAATGTAAAAGAGTATTTTTAATCTTGCTTAGCCAGACCATGTCATTTTCAGTAATCATAGTCCTGTAAAATGTTTCTTATGTACAATACAAAAAGACTGAGCAAACCATACTGTTGGATTTCCATAATTTATTTACAAATTATCCATTTTATATACTGACAAAGTAATTTGTCAGTATTAATTAAGAAGTAAAAATGCTGCAAATCCCTAACACGCACAAAAAAAATCATTTCAGAGTACAGAAAAATAATAAAATAAATGATAAACAGGTACCTCATAAACATATATTATGTTTGTTGATGCACTGAATGATAGTCTACATGTCAGACTCCAAACCGAGGATTTGGCAACCTGGTCGCACTCTGACGTCACTGCTGGGTAGTCTTTTGACGGATGTTTGGGGAATTTCTAAATCCTACACAGGGCAAGATTGTGTTACATTCATGCATATAAATATTCTACTGATTATTCTTAAAGCAGGACTTTTCCTTCATATTGCTAATAATACTAATAATAGGAGTTATTAATTCTACAGCATACAAAGATATTGTAAGCAATTGTGTGATGGACAGGTGTGCAGATATTTTTGGCAGATAATAAACTCAGCAGACGGACACAAACAATAGTTTTAGCAAATGGTTTAGACCTTTAAAACAGACACAGATATAATGCTCATCTTTAAGTATTCTGATTTAATATTTTTATGTTTATAATATAATACATTATTCTATTCATTCATCTTCTACCGCTATATCCGATATTCCCTCGGGTCACGGGGAGTCTGTGCCTATCTCGGGCGTCTATGGGCATTAAGGCAGGATACACCCTGGATGGAATGCCAACCCCATCGCAGGGCATTCAGGACACACATTCACACACACATTCATTTATACACTAGGGACAATTTTCCAAGGTGCCAATCAACCTACCGTGCATGTTTTTTTGGACCGGGAGGAAACCGGAGAACCCGGAGAAAAACCCCCTGAGGCACGGGGTGAACATGCAAACCCTGGCGGTGTGAGGCGAACGTGCTAACCACTAAGCCACCGTGCCTAATACATTATACTATTATATAATATAATATAAAACTATTAAGGGGCACGGTGGCTTAGCGATTAGCACGTTTGCCTCACACCCGCCAGGGTCCAGGTTCGATTCCTGTCTCGGCCATGTGTGTGTGGGAGTTTGCATGTTCTCCCCGTGCCTCAGGGGGTTTTTTCTCCGGTCTCCGGTTTCCCCCCCCGTCCAAGTCAAAAACATGTACGTTGGCGGTAGGTTGATTGGCACCACCTTGGAAAAGTGTCCCTAGTGTATGTAATGAATGTGTGTGTATGTGTGTGTTCCTGCGATGGGTTGGCATTCCATCCAGTGGTGTATCCTCCTGCCTTAATGCCCATAGATGCCTGAGAGATAGGCACAGACTCCCCGTGAAAGATCGGATAAAAGCGGTAGAAGATGAATGAATGAATGAATGAATGAATGAATGAATGAATGAATATAAAACTATTCAAATATGAAGTCTCTGTGGTATATTTTCTGGGTTTTTTTGGTTCCTTTTTTTTTACTTTTTAGAAAATGTTGGTGTGCTTTTTTTTTTAAAAAAACTTCATTAATCTCTCTTTAAAAAAATTAACTTTTTAAATCTCTGTAGCCTTTTCAAGAGTTACTTCAATTATATCATTTACAGTTTTATTCATAAAATATCCAAATGATATTGTTCTTGAAAAAATAGAATTAAAATGGCCATGTTCTTAAATGTGACTTATGTTTCTTTATTATGATTATTTACAATCAAATTTTATATATATATATATATATATATATATATATATATATAGGGAGGAGAGAGATATATAGAGAGAGAGAGAGAGAGAGAGAGAGAGAGAGAGAGTACAGATAGATAGATAGATAGATAGATAGATAGATAGATAGATAGATAGAAATTCCAAAATAATTAATTCAATTCATTCAAACGAAACAAGTTTTATTTCCGAAAATGCAATAACGTAAAATCAAGAGTTGTAATGCAATTTAATAGAATAAAATTCATGAAGTAAAACGACATAATCTCGTTTATTACAATCTAATAAAATGAAAGATGTTTTTGCTCAGATTTGATTGGACCGTTTTATTTGTTATTGCAGTAATAAAACAGAATAACAGCGGCGCCGCTCTTTTTTTCCCACCCCGCATTGTGTGTGTTATATTCCAGGTGGATATGACTGACACATACCTGGCAACCCGGCCGTTGGGTCTGAGTGAAGAAAGCTCTCGATCTCTTCCATTAGTTTAGTAGGGATGCTATAGCTAACGCTAACTTAGCTAGTTGGCTAGCTGAGTGACAGGCGCGTCGTTTCCCCCCCATCATTTCCGTACAGCGGTTCAGTCAGCGGGGAGGAGAGGAGCGTTATAACAGACATTTTAACAGCTGTGTTTGCTGTTGGAGTCGACGCTTGAAGCGCCGTGTTGGACGCTGGAAGCGGCTAGCTGGTTAGCCGAGCGGTGGTGAAACAGACCCGGGGAGTTTGCCTCTGTTAGCTGGAGGTGTGTGTGTGAGAGAGAGGGGGGGGGGGGGGGCGACGCGGTGCTGTAATGAGTGATATGGAGATGTTCGTTGCCGGTTCTGTGCTGACTTTGTGTGATGTCTGGATGGCAGACATGCGGCTCCATGGCCGGGCAGAGCGCTGAAGCCAGGCTCAGAGGTAACAACACCACCACCACCGGCGCTACCGCTGCTTCCTGTCCGGAGCTCGGCGCCGTGACACAAAGTGCGTTACGTAAACAATGTAAACGCCGCCGTGTAGCGCGATCGTAACACACAAGGCGTGTAACAACTCACACAACTATTATCAAGAGCCGCGAAGAAATGATCTGGTTAAACCGATCTTCCAGCGTTTATAGTCAACCCCCCCCCTCAATTTCCCAGGCAATATTTCATCACAGTGTAGTTCAGTTAACTTAGTATAGCTACTTAGTTGAATATATCCAATTTTCCTTTTGACTCGTTTTGTTGAACGAAATTGCTTTCATTCATAACATTTATTGCACTCACAGCATAACACCTGAGCAAAATACAGTGCAAAAGCAATATTTTAATCACAATAGGGCAATTAAAACACAACGGCTTTCATTGTGATGGTTGGGAAACTTTTGCGATAATTCAGGACAGGGGCGTTTTTTTTTAAGCACTGTGTAAGCGAGTAGTTGATTTTCATAGGTTTAAAACGGTAGCTATCCAATGGAAAGCTATCCATTCCATAGGCACGCGTGCATCTCCGTCAAATCAGAGATGTGGATAACATGCCGGATGATCCCACTCCTCTTTAGTCCAGAGGACGTGGTTGTCCATAGTTTCTTACTGTTATAGTCTCTGAATTATACATTTAGAATTTATACAACAGAATTATACATTTTGGTTTAATGGACCACAGAAGAGTTTCCCCACTTTGTTTTAAACAAGCCTTGTCCCAGTTAAGATAGTGGCGTTTTTGGATCATGTTCACATATAGCTTCTTCTTTTTTTCATGATTTAACTTGCATTTGCAGATAGCAATATTTGTGAGCTCATGCAGTGATTTCCGTTACAGATCGTGTTTTTAACGTAGTGCTGCCTGAGGGCGTGGAATATTCATTAATGCTAAATAAACATCCAAGTTTGATTTTCACCCTCGCCTCTTGTGCACAGAGATTTCTGTAGATTCTCTGAAACTTGATATTATGTATTGTAAATGATTTTATGTTTGAGGAATTAATTCATTCATTCATTCATCTTCTACCGCTATATCCGATCTTCCCTCGGGTCACGGGGAGCCTGTGCCTATCTCAGGCGTCTATGGGCATTAAAGCAAGATACACCCTGGATGGAATGCCAACCCATCCCAGGACACACACATACACTAGGGACAATTTTTCCAAGGTGCCAATCAAGGTGCCCCGTGTTTGAGGAATATTATTCTGAAATAGTTCCATAAGTTGAAGAGGCAGTTTTTATTTGGTTGATTGGTGAAGTTCTGCCCTTCTTTATTTCAAGGAGCCTATCTAATATGATTCTATTATACCCACTCATATCACTGACCTTTCTTCAATGAATCAAATTAGTTGCAAAATCTTCCTCTAGCTGTTTCCTTTCAGTAACACTGCTGCTGCCTCGGGCTAACTTTTTTTGAGACGTGTCAAGGCCGTGAACAACAAAATCACATTCAGTGATTCAATAATGTACTGAATTACATTATTAAATAATAATGTAATTTAGTACAATATTGTTTCCTTAAATGACGCACATCCTCAGTTTAAGCATTTGATATTCTTTTAATTTTTATTGTGTATAAAACATGGGTATGGGGCACGGTGGCTTAGTGGTTAGCACGTTCGCCTCACACCGCCAGGATCCGGGTTCGATTCCCGTCTCGGGAATGTGTGTGTGGAGTTTGCATGTTCTCCCCGTGCCTCAGGGCGTTTTTCCCCGGGTTCTCCGGTTTCCCCCGGTCCAAAAACATGCACGGTAGGTTGCTTGGCACCTTGGAAAATTGTCCCTAGTGTATGAATGTGTGCGTGAATGTGTGCATGTTTGCCCTGCGATGGGTTGGCATTCCATCCAGGGTGTATCCTGCCTTAATGCCCATAGACGCCTGAGTTAGGCACAGGCTCCCCGTGACCCGAGGAAGATCGGATAAAGCGGTAGAAGATGAATGAATGAATGAATGATTGGTGTTTTGAGTTGGGCTTTAGAATTAAACACTTTTAATGCACACCACCACAGTTTTGTCAATAGGAATGTTTAGGAATAAAAAGCTCTGTGGATGTAATAAATGTGCAGGATGCAGCATTGGTCACAGGAATGTGTATTAAGAAGTGGATAAAAGTTATTTTGTAGTTGAATGGGACTCAAAAGTGTAGGGATTTTCTGTGGGTAACCCATAAAACCAAAGTCACTATGACCCAGTACAGTACAGAACAGCTCACACCAAGGGTTAATGATGCGGCGCTTGTAAATGGTTTATTATTATTTTATTACTACGTCTTCTCTTATTGTCATTGTTTTATTCTAATTTTTACCCATTTTTGGGATTATTATTCTGATAATTATTATATGATTATGATTATTATTATAAGCAGTAGTATTAGTAGTAGTTGTGGAAATAGTGATAGTAGCAGCATTAGTAAGGTGGTAGTCATTTTAGTTCAACTATTTTCCAGTTGTTTAATGCTGTTAGTAAAGAAACGGTTATTTAACGAAATATCCACAGTGAACACTGTTTATATTATTCATTATTATTTACGCCAATTTTTGAGTTGCATGTTTTAGTTGATATAAAACCCAGTGAATTTTCCCACGAAGTGTTCACTTTACTAATTGTTTTGCGTACAGAGTTGCGCAATTTGTGTATATTAAATAAACTAGGCAAGTTGGAATCATTCAAACATTTTCCATGTAATTCTCTTTTAGGCACAATTATGGCTTTATTCGGTGGCAGATGATGTCTTGACTCCACTCTTACGATCCGGATCTGCACCATCCTGAGCCTATGAGCAGAAGATGAAGGTGCACATCGATGGGGGCGACAAAAATGAGAGCGCTCAAGAATCACGCGCGATGAATTTCGGCATCCAGGGTGAAGAGGACATCGCCGGGCTCGCGGAAAGAAAGAAACATCGGGTTTTTGAGGACGGTCTGTGTAGGAGCACGCTGTTCGACCAGGCTGGGTCGGAATATCACGGCAATGAAATTTCCGAAAAACTGTGCGACTTTCCGGCGTCGGAATCCGAGAGCGGAATCTCACACTGTGCTTTGGACATGCTGGATATCGCAGAGGACGGTTGCTCTGCACCTGAAAACGGTGACAGCACTTATAATGTTAGTTTCACCCCGGAGATACAGCAGGCCAATAGAATATTCCAAAGTCTTCTTCTGGAGAAACACAAAGCCGTGACTGCCCCTTTTTGGTTCCCTGTTGGTGGTCAAGCTGGAAGCGATATGTGTTTGAAAACGATAGAGGACAAGTTTGTCAAGCGGGAATATGAAAGCATCACGCAGTTTGTGGCCGATTTTCGCCAGATGTTGGAGAACTGCTATCGGTATCACGGCGTTGACCATTGGCTCTCGAAACAGGCACAAAAACTGGAAATCATCCTGGAGCAGAAGCTGACTTTGCTGTCGAGGTGAGCATCACATGACCCATCAACCCACTCCTATGAGATTTTTTTTAATGGCTTGCAAAAAATTGCTATTAAATATACAGGCAGAAAAGAAATAAGAATTTGTTAATACGAAATTTTATATTGCAGCAATTACCTAAACAACAGTTACCGTTATGTATGAGATTATATGTAAAATAATGATTAGAAGTTTACAGATATGTTTTTATTAATAGGCAGCAAAGCATCAAAGGGGTGAATGGCGAGGTCAGGGGTGTGGGGGCGTTTGGATGGGGCGCGGATAACCATAGTTAAGAACCATGTAAAATTATTTTGTGTGTGATCGTTTATGTTATTGTGTAGTAGATGTTGTCACAATACCAAAGTTTTACCTTCGTTACAAGACCTAGATTATATATAATGACCCCCAAAAAATAAAATAATCATAAATAACTTAATAAAATAACTTTAATCATGCACCTGTTATTATTTATTAATAGACACACAGAGTGTTCTGTCCACTGAAACAAAGCAGAACTGTTTGAACTAAAAAGAACATAAATATAAAACAAAAGAGAATATTCGGAGTGCATACATTTTTGGTGTGCACACTGCCCCTTATAGTCCAACACTCGGAACTACAGCTGTCATTTTTTTTAAAGAGTAAAATAAAGAATCGTATCGTTTTAAAAAGCAGGGTATCGCGATACCTTGTAGTAACGGTATATCGTGCAGTAGATTACGATGGTTACACTGTTGATGTAATGCTTAACAACATTAAGTCAAGGTGTCTGATTTTAAAAGTGTCATAAATACAGACAACACTTCTGTTATTTTGACTAGCTAGGGTTATCATTATTTGACGTAATTTTTTGTACTAATAACAATTAAGGAAATAAATATATGATCTTGAAATGGTTAACCTTGGATAGAAAGTATTTTAAAGTATTTTCACGTGTCTGAATTATTTATGGGCTTGGATGTGTGCTATGTAGACGGGATTCGACAAGAAAAGTGAATTTCCTTCTATAGTCATTTTTTCATGAGTTACGAAAAGAATTGTGCAATATGTTATTAAAAAAAAAATTAGATCTATATATATATATATATATATATATATATATATATATATATATGTGTGTGTGTGTATATGTGTAGAAAAGACCGCCCCCATCTTGGGCAGTAATAGGTAATATTATAGGTATACCTATAAAATAGGTAATATAATAGGTAATATAAGCATTCTTTTGGAAATTTGAAATATTTGGTATTTGCGATATTTTCTAAGTTCACATTGTTGTCAAAATGAATGCGATAACATTCAGTCTATCACCCAGCCTTAGTTACCATTGCATACTAGTCAGTAAGCACACACTGCAAAGTTACTTCCTGTCAAGCAACATTAATTTCATTTTCAATAAAGCTAAGCTTTCATTACAGGTATGGAACTGCAAATGGAAAATTGCAGATAATTTTTTCCCCTCCCCTTATTTCCCAAGGACACTGAGGGAAAAAACAGCCTTGACCGTGACTTCTAGGGGTCGCTTCGGCACCGAAGATGAAAAAGCACCGGTCGGCATTTCCACCAGGCGCCGATCTGCGCCACGGAACCTGGCAGCCATTTCTGTGTGCGGCTCCGAGTCCATCATGGTGCAAGCGCTTCGATTGGAGGAACAACAGAGGGCCAAGGAGGAAAAAAGGTCAAATGTTTGCTTGCGATAGCTACAGCAATTGCTAAAAATGTAAAAGTTAGATCTTGTCTAGGTGTTTTATTCTTTAAAAAAAAATAAATATATATATATATATATATATATTTTTACAATCTTCTTTTTCTATTCTCATTTGGACAGAACAACTTTTACTTTTCATACTGAAGGCAAAAACATTTTTTGTGTTACTTGTGATCTTTTACAGTAGATTACAGATTAATTCACTCAAAAAACGTAATTAACGTAATTGAAATCAATTAAAATCAATTAATACATGTTATGTGTCTTTACAACGTCCTGTGCTCTTTCGACATCCAGGCAGCGAGACCTTGAGAAGAAGGAGGCTGGGGAGGCTTCAGCCAAAGAAGTGGAGGAATGGGAGCGCTCACTGCTCTCACTCGCAGAGCCCTGGCCCATCGGGACCATGTGGGAACTTCCTGCTGTCGGCCACTTTTTGTGTCTGGCTCAAACAGCCCTCAACCTCCCGGAGATTGTGTTCTTCGAATTGGAACGCTGCCTTCTTATGCCTCGCTGTAGCTCTTTCTTGGCCAAGATCATGACCTCCCTGCTTTGCTCTCCGCATCGAAGAACGACACTCCACAGGCGTCCAGCCCTGCCTTATCGTCGCTGGGAGGCGGAGCTGAGGCAGAAAGTCTTCGGGTGGTACCAGTCTGTAGGCAGAGCCAAGGACCAGGAGGCTTGCGCCGAACATCTAGGACTTTGCCATCGTTTTTTTTGGACTCTGGGAGAGACAAGTCCCTTGGAAAAGAAACCATTCCACCTGTTGCCATTCAACCAGCGTGTTTGGTTGCTGAAGGGCCTTTGCGACAATGTCTACGAGACTCAAAAGGACGTCCAGGACGCCGTGCTCGGGCAACCCATTCACGAGTGCCGAGAGTCCATTTTGGGCTACGACAGTCAAGAGAACACGTACATACACTTCCCGCATTTCTGTGGCGCAGATTTGCGTATATATTGCCAGAGTCCTTGTCTGCCACTGGAATTCCCGTTGCCACCCATTTCTGTGAAGAAACTCGAGCCCGAAGGGCTGGACAGGACGGAGGAGAACCTGAGGACTCATTCAGAGGTCAGGGAGGAATTGCGTCTGAGAGTCCAAGATGACGGCTCGGACGAAAGCGAGGTAGATTGGAAAGATCCCGATATCGTTCAGCGCCCTCGTAAGGAGGAGGTGACGAGCCCCGAAAGCACCAAGGACACACTCGCGGAAGTAAAGCGAAGCCGTGACTGGAAAGAAGAAGAAGAGGAGGAGGAAGGAGAGACCGACTGTGAACCTTGCCTTAGAGTTGGCAAGAATTGTTACATGGGCAAATTTCCCGCGTATTCTCATTCTTCAGAAGCGTTGCTGCTCTCGGACACACGCGCTACAGTAAAGAATGAAATTGGACATCCGTGCCCTAAGTGTTCAATGGATTCCGATACAATTCCAGAGCCTCTCCCGTGTATTTGCACGGCAGCCGAATCGGACAAGACCGTGTGTTTACAATCCAGCTTCTCGGGTACAGGAAAAATACCCTGCAAAAAAAAGAGAAGGAAGAAAGTGAAGGGGAAATCGCATCGAGTCAAGGCCCGGAAAAGCAAGCTTGGGCTGAAAAAGCTCCGACAGGCCAGAGTGGCTAAAGGCACCATGGGTAAAATTGCTGCTGATCTGAAGAGAAAGGATAAAAGAAAGAAACACAAGTTAGGTGAGGGAGAGCACTGGTGCGAAAGTATATTAAATGGAAGTGGAACAATTTACATTAGACATTTTTTTCCTTAGTTCCTTAATTCTCTAAATGTTTTAGTCAAATTATAGGCATGATTGTACATTTCATTGGGTTTTACACATTTGCATACGATGTCATTGACTGAACTACTGTCAAAACTAAATTTTCATGGAGGCTTTTTCATCAGATTTTTCATTATGAGCAGAACTTTTGCTTAGCCACTAGGTGGCAGCACCAGAAAATACAGAGCAGGAATTTTGCAAATGCCCCGAAGCAGGCTTACGTAATATTCCAAAATATTTCATTGGAATCAGAAGGAAATAATAAAAAAAAAAAGAATTCTGCAACATCCCACAATACATTATCACTCAACCTTTAGGACACAACCCAGAAGTATAAGGCTTCACATGGAGCATATCATGCCTTTATTGTATAGAAATGTCCCTATAATAGTCCTTACATATCTGCGCCAGTGCTGTTGAATGCATTTTATGAAATTGGTGGCATGTAGTTTCATTTTCTATTTGCAGGAAGAAAATTAGTTCCCCAGAAAACGCAAGACGCAATTCAGGATCATCCTCCGCGACTCCCGGTGGAGCCGACATTTAAGGTAAACGATAATTGTTTCTGCATTAGCCTAGCAGGCATGCTGCTACATCTGTTAAACTGAACTCTTTATATTCTGAACGAACTTGCTGGGTGTCGACACTCTTCACGTTATATGTATTTGCATTGATCCCACCCCACCCTCAGCATCTTTTGCCAAAAAAAACCCCTCTAAACCGGTATTTAGTTGTGTATTTAAAATGCGATTTGTGTCAATTATAACCATTGTATTATATGTATTATAATATTCTCAATCGTTTTAATCAATGTTGTATTCGCCCTTGCAAATGGTCGGATTTAAAAGGCTGTTTATGTTTTTGCGTTTATCATGGACCATTGAAATTCATAATTTTAGTCGTGGAAATGATATTTGATATTAGGCTTAGAGCAGGAACCCTGCTTTTTACCCCCTTGTGTCTGAATGAGCACAACATCTGCCCACGCACACTCCAAAATCTAATGGAACGTCTTCCCAGACGAGTGTTGGGAATTATTAGAGCAAATGAGACTAAATGCAACAACCAGGTGTCTGTAAACGATCCGTATGAAGCTTGATGTCATTATATATTCAATAGGACGCACATTTTTCTGTTTGTATTTTAATGTCACCCTTGTATATTGTGTATTTTGAGACCTAATGTCATTGCTACTTTAAATGCACCCACAAACACTATTTATTACTTCTCTTCTGTTTTTGTCCTCATCCAGTCACTCATTTCTGAACTTATTTTTTGTTTAACTCTGTTTGTAGTTGGTGTGTACTAGTTTGGATGAACTGAGGGACCTTATCAGTAAAACGGAGGATGAGCTGGACGAGTTGGAGAGCACCAAAAAGAGATGTGTTAGTAAGAGGGGGAATTCTCACAACTACACACAGACTGAGCTAAATGAACCCTCCTTGCCTGCTGAGGTCCGGACAATATAAATATATATGTATATGTGTCTGTGTCTGTGATTGTGTGTGTTTGTTTATATATATATATATATGTGATGATATATATAGAGATATATATATATATATATATATATATATATATATTATATATATATATATATATATATATATATATATATATATATATATATATATATATATATATATATTATATATATATATATATAGATATATATAAAGTCTGAATAGCAGCAATCAATTCCTGACTGCAAACATTAGTCCTATTTCTGAGGACTGAGGTGTTTGTTTGTGTGTTTACTTGTTTCTTAGGTTATATTTCTTTATTTCTATCCTAAAGTGTTTCACATTCTCCATTCGCTCCTTTACTATTTCCCCCCCCATCTGTAAAGGGCTTGTTATGTTTTCCTATAATCCATTGTATTGTCGGTGAATGCTAATTGTTAGACTGTTAATGAATGAGAGAATCTGTGTAGATCGCTCGTAAACGGCTCCTTTATCTTCCGTTCCCTTACTGCGGACTTAATCCGAATCATACAATCATCTCATACTATGATTCTATAGAAAGGTAAAACACACACACACACACATATATATATATATATATATATATATATATATATATATATATATATATATATATATATATATATATATATATATACCGAATGAATGGGAATGGAATGAATGTATATGCATATATGTCTGTATATTTTATTTTATTTTATTTTTTCCCACATTTCAGGAAAGGTGGTACATTAAGAGAGAAGCAGTGAAGGAGCTTCACATTACTCTTATAAGACTGCTGAATGAGCTGTTGCCATGGGAACCCAAATTACTCAAGGCCTTTCAGAGAAACAGGTACGAAATCATATAATTTGGATTGGTTCCTTGGCAACATTTGTTTCCGTGTATATATATATATATATATATATATCTATATATATATATATATATATATATATATATATATATATAATATATATATATATATATATCTAGATTCAACACGAAAACCAACCGTGGTCTTTTCACTCAACAGAGCGCGACTGAAAAAGGAAAACGACGACTTTAAAAGGCATCCTGAATATGAAAACTTTGTTCGCGAGGACTGGGTAGCGTTCCAATCGGAGGCAGATGCATCCAAAGAGAGCTGCTTGTTCACAGAGGTTAGCAGGGAATCGAAGGATGAGGATAAAAACGAGAGGCTTTTGAGGGGAGTCTCTGGACCAGCAGGTGATGAATTTATTTATTTATTTATATATTTATATATTTTGTTAAATTACAAGAATATTGAGATTATTCTCATTTGAATTACATTTTAAATGATTCCCACTAGTTTATCGTATGCTGTTTTTGTAATATCAGTATCTTTTTTTTTTTTCCACTGAAAAAACCTAAAGGGTAATATTACAATAAATGAATGTCTTGTCCTGGTTCTGATTTTCGCAGGCTGTGAAAATGACATTGGAAATCACTCATTAGGACACTTAATTAGCAGACAAGAAGACACAGCGCTGAACGAATGCGGACCTTTTACTCGGAGCGCAAAGCGTCGTCAGAGTGGCAGCCTAGATGAAGACTTCAGTCTTGGTAAAAGAAGTGACGATTATGTGGCCCCTGAACAACAAACAAAGGTTACATCAAGCACCCAAACCATATCGGCGGTCGGTGCACCTCTGGGAGGTTTAAGGCGCTGCAATCCAATTCAGGCACTGTTTGCCAAGAGTGTTGGAAATAAAGTAACCCTAATAAGTCGCCCACGGGTCTCCGTGGCGGATCAGCGCCCGAGCAAGGTGGCTTCGGCGGCGTTAACCACACCTCACCCGACTGCGGTCTGTCAGCCTGCACCACAACTGAGACCTGTCTCCGTGCAGTCACATGCTTCCATGCCAGCATCTGGACAGAAACCCATGCAGGTCGTATACACGGCTGGAGAAGGCTTGAGTATGGTTAGGAATAACGGCACAGCGGTTCATTTTTCAGCGCAACCATCCAGTTCTCAGACAACAGGAAAGGAAGCAATGCAGCAGGTTATTATTCTTCCCACAAATTTGCTCATTCAAAACAAACAAGCTCAGCAAACACCTGATGTTACTGCTACTCCCGCAAACAAGCCCGCTACAACTTCAGGATTCCCAATGGCAGAAAATAAGATCCCGGTCCAGCAAGTGTCTCCGTTAAAAAGCATCAGCGCCAACTCCTCTGCGGTTTCACCCGGTTTGCAAAAATCGATACCTTGTGGGGTTTCACCTGCCCGGAAAAAGAACGTCGAACCGAGCCCAACCCTAAAAGGGCCCACTACAATGCCGTCAACCACTAGCGTCCTCAACAGGTGTGATCTTAACCAAGAGTTAAAGACAGGTTTGCATCAGAGACTCGCAGTCCATTCTCGTAACAACCAGAGGAGGAAACACCGGAGTAGTGAAGGTCCAGAATTCAGACAGCAGCGGCGTGAGCATTTTACCGCCCAGTCCTGTTTTCACTCTCTCCCCTAAGTTTCAAGCTTTCCTCGTGTCCAAGGCGTCTACTGTGGCGCAATCAGCAGCTCAAACTACGACTGCCAAGCTATTACCCTTTGACCCCTCTCTAAATGACAACGGAGCCTGTATTAACTCATCCCCCCAATCACTCGCCAAACAAGGGAAACCTTCCCCTCTGATAGAAACATTAAATCCCACATTACCCTTTAAGAAAGACTTGCCTTTCTCTCCGGGGTCTGTTCCTGAGAATACAGCCCAGATATTAATCGACATCAACTCGCTAATTCAAACCAAATCCCCTTCATCGGGGGTTCCTGTCCAGACTGCTGCTTCCGAAAATATAATCCGACTCGCTCAAAAGAGACCCCAAGATGCTGGTACAGATCCGTCTACCTTCAAGAAAGTCCTAGTAGTGGCGTCCACTACAACGGTCCCGGTGTCGAGTACCATCACTACTTCCGTTCAAGGATCACGGGTCAAGTTTTTGACTCAAGCAGGCTCGGCCTGTTCCACGATTACTGTTGCTAAAGGGTTAGTATCATCAGAGGGTAGTATTACTCCCATGGCGACTTCGTCAGTCATGAAAGTGCGCCCCAACTTTGCCCCAAGCGGTATCCCTCCTGAACTTCAAGCCATCAACCTTTCCGGATTAACGGCTAAAATACTGGACGGATCTACTGGAACGGGCAAAAAGACAGCAGATATTGCTACCAAAGTTGCGCCTCTGGTGGTATCTAACGTGCTTGCGACGTCAAATGGACATTTTTTTGGCCAGAACAGCAACTCGCCTGCTGCAAATATCGGTTCATTGGTGAATGCCAGTGGTCCCAAAGTTAGTGACGATGGCAAAACCTTTTCCGCTGGGCACACGGCCTCCTCGGCAGTACAACAAAAGGGCACGTCCTACACATTATCGACCTCCATGTCCATATCAGACATTCTAAATAACAGATCCACGCTAGTTAGCGGTTCGGGTTCAAATATCGGCCTTTCGGTGTTAGGAACCCCATTAAACAAACTTGCTTTCCCAAGAGGAGGAATGCAAGACAGCCTACTGGATAGCACCTCTCTTAGTTCGACGTCAACGGCTATAAAACCTCCCGTCTTCAGCTCTATAACAAGAGTCGCTCAGCCTCTGTCTTTGAGCAGCACACCGGTATTAGACAGCCCTTCTACTGGATCACTAGTGGCTTCTACATTGAGATCTCCATTGCCTGGAACCACAACAGTTCAGGATAAGGTAGTGATCAATACTACCGCTCCACTCGCTCCTGGAACTCAACTGTTAATTAACAACACAAGGTTTGTGGTACCGCCTCAAGGTCTTGCACCCGGCAGTCACATCCTGCTTATCTCGAGTCCCACTGGGCAACTAGGGACAAATCCTGTATATCCTGCCCCAAGGGTGACGGGTACTCTGCTTCCTCCGGTCGCTTCGGTTGTTCAAGGTCTACGAATGGTCGCACCCGTTATAAGGGCGCAGGACACATCCGTCATGCAACCAGCAGCCATCCCGGCAAAGATGGACCATAATGTCAATCATCTTCTAAGTGCAGTCAGGTCACCATTGGTCTCCATCAATTCTTCTCCTCTGGCGTCTCAACTGGGTACTCCTCAATCACCTGGGACCCGTATTGTAAGACTTCCTTCTTTTTTGCTCCCTGAAGTGAAAGAACACTCTGCTGCTTCTTCGTGTGGTGTAACCAGCTGCCCGAAGGAAACCCTCACAGCTTTTGCTCAGCCACAGAGCTGCTTACCGAGTACGACCACTCCGGACCTTTTGCATAAAGACAAACCAGTTGTGAACGGCGGTAAAAAACGTAGTTTCCTGGCCGTCCCCGGTGGTCACAGTGTCACCCATGTGTAGTACAATGTCACGAATGCAGACGCTTCCCGTGGCAACTGTACCCCCAATTAGCAGTTCTGTCAATAGTTGTCAAACCACATGCGTCGCAACAATAGCGCCATCTGTTAACACCCTTCTAATGGCTACTTGCCAACCAGTTAGACCAGTGCAACCTGGACATTTCAGAATGACAGTCCCCGGGCATCCGGTACAGGTTAAAAGCAAGGCCTCAACACCAGTCTCAGACGAGCAAAACATCAGCAAACTGTTGTTAAGTCCAGACGGTGCCATTTTGAACGTACTAAGATGCTCATCAATACAAAATCTCCCATTGGGTGATAAAACGACGGTAGGCCGTGACGACGGCTAACACGCCTGGTTTGCACACGCTAGATCCAGACAGAATAGTAACATCAGATAATCCAGAGTGAACTAATTACCAAAAATGTGATTGCAAGTTAAATTCGTTTCATTTAATGACCCTACCCGATACCACCCCCCCCACCCCCAGTGTTTCTGCGCAGCCCCGCCCCCAAACAGTTTATAAAATAAGCACTATTTTGTACATTGGACTTTGTATATCAGACACTTATGGTAGGAAATACTGTCGAGTTTTTAATGATATTAGAATGGCCAGTATTGTATATAGTAATATACTTTTGTTGTGCGTTCCTGTTTTTTTTTTTTTTTTGTTTGTTTTTTTTCTCTCAAGATTTTAGAAAATGTAAAATTTTAGAAGGGATTTTGTAGCACTTAAACAAAACAAACAAAAAAATACATTCATTAAACAATTCCTGATTTATTCTTTCAAATGCTGTTAGCGTACGTCTACCGTATCTGTTTAATCCGCGTCCGAGTTTTCGGTAATAGGTTTTACTTGATGTTTCTTGTTTGCACATGTAGAGATATTGGATGACACAATGCAGAGTAAAGTGCTACTGTACAACTGAAGGTAGAACGATAGATTTATTTAACACAGTGTCTGGCGTGGATCTTTAAAAACAAACAAACAAACAAACAAACAAACAAAAAAAGACATCTGAGATTGGAAATAAATCCAGTGCTTTGATGCTCATCACGAAGGATTGTATTGTTTTTTCAGCAATGACTTCAGAAGCATGGTTGTTCTATTCACTTTTAATCTGGTTCAAGCCAGATGTTTCTGAGCGGTTCGGAAAGCACAAAACGGCGTTGGTGAAGTTGAGCGAAGCGCGAGGGTGTGCATTAGGAGAGTGCGGCGTGAGTAAAAGAAAAGCACATGAATGCAGCATGATTGATATGAAAAGGTTCTGTTTAAAACACCGTTGCATGAAGTAATCTTAAATATATATATATATATATATTGTAGGTCTGTGTTATATATTGGCACGGTAAAGGACGAAGTATCCGTGATTACAACAATATGCCGGCTTTCTCATCGATGTAGTAAGTAACTTCCTTTTCTGAGAATTTAATGTTATTTAATGTTGACACGGGGTTTTACTACACTATTATTAACGCGTCTGTGTTTTCCTGTTGTCGCTTCCTTTCAGAAGACAGCGCATAACAATTACATTATCTTTATTGTTAACATTTTGAAGGTGTCCACTAAGCTTTGATTTATTTCTTCTCCGTCTCAGTATAGATTTATGAAAATCGCATTTAAGAAAAAATGGGTTTCCAGTCACAATTTAGCCACAAATGCTGATCGCCTCACAGCTCAGTGGTTGTGATGGATGTGTTTGCGTTATAATGATCGGTTTATTTGTGCCATTTAAACAGCAAAATCCTACAGAAGGTTAAAACAATTGCTCTTGATTGGACGATTCTTATTTAGGGCGAGTAAGGTGGCGGTGACGGTCCAGCGGTGATCTTGTCATAGGCTGGCGGGGCATTTGGGAACTGCAATAAAAGAAAAAGAAATAAATAAATAAAGAGGTCTCAGAAATGCACATGGACCAGTGTTACAATTTTAGCAAAACTGGGTTTAGCAAAACTTTTATAATTAAGTAAAAGCAATTCCTAAAAAAAAAAAAAAAAAAAAAAAAAAAAAAAAAGAGGAGTAATAATGTAATAATTTTTTGGAGAACTGTATTTTAATCATTTAATGAATGTTAAACGTGTTATTCTGTAGATTATAATTAATCTTATATATATATTATAATTATCTTTTCAACTTTCAGTGCTAACTTCTTGCCTCATGAGACAACTCGTAAATACTTTCTGCAAGTCACATGACTATTCCCCATAGCATTATTTGTATTTGTGAAACAATTTGCCCATTCTCTTTACAAATACAACACGAAATCAGCATTTGGACACGAATGGAAATATGCAAACTGATGTACAAAATGCACAACTTTAAAACTACAGTAAATATATAGAGCTTTTACGGTTGACATTTAACCCCTGGGAAGGGAGCACGGTGGTTTAGTGGTTAGCATGTTCGCCTCACACCGCCAGGGTCCGGGTTCGATTCCCGTCTCGGCCATGTGTGTGTGGAGTTTGCATGTTCTCCCCGTGCCTCAGGGGGTTTTTCTCTGAGTTCTCCGGTTTCCTCCCGGTCCAAAAACATGCACGGTAGGTTGATTGGCACCTTGGAAAAATTGTCCCTAGTGTATGAATGAATGTGTGTGTGTGTGTGTGTGTGTGTGCCCTGTGATGGGTTGGCATTCCATCCAGGGTGTATCTTGCTTTAATGCCCATAGACGCCTGAGATAGGCACAGACTCCCCGTGACCCGAGGGAAGATCGGATAAAGCGCTAGAAGATGAATGAATGAATGAATGAATTTAACCCCTGGGCAGATGTCATATTTACAAAATACCAAAATTAAACTAAAGATGGATAGGATTGTTAAAATAGATTTAAATGCAATGTGTAAATGTGTATTGTAAAAGCAATATTTTTATAAAGAAGGAAAAAAAAAAGCTCAAGCAGTACATTTTACACTGAATTACCACAGATTGGGAGTTGTTGAATTCAGTGAGGGCCATTTTATTATCTCCTGCTGCCCCTAGTTCACTGTACTGCCCCGATCTCATGAGTTCCCTCCAGGATAAACTCGGGCCTCTGGAGTTCTGTGGGAACAAAAAAGGAAAAAAGGGTTGTTTTGTATCACATGATTCTCAGCATGACCAATGCAAGCCTCCACATTCCAGTCAGCTGAGCTCTAAACACTTATTTTATTAATTAATTAATTGATTTTTGATCTGGGGGGGGGCAGGAGATTTTTAATTTTTTTTTCCTGTATATATTTTGAGTAAAAATGATCGTTTTGGTGGTCGATAGTGACAATGTTATATGTAATGAAAAATGAATTAAAGTTGGGTAATAGTTTAAACAGCATTAAGTTATAATAGGTTACGTGGGAGAAATGTCTAGTTCAATAAAGATTGCAGTAAAATAAAATAAAAGCGAGGAAATAATATTCCACACGGTAAAGCCAGAATTATTTAACGTTTAACAGTTATTTAGCAGTTTAAACAATGTGAAACACTCACTTTACATTTGCTTCCTGAAATATTTCTTCGATTGAAAATGATTTTATTCCATAGATTATAATGACCAGATTTTATTATATTTATTTATTTATTTATTTATTTATTTATTTATTTATTATAAATATATAAAGATTTCCAACTTTTCCTCTGCCTCATGAGACCACTCTTAAATATTTTCGGCAAGTCACATGACATGTATCCTTTAGTACTTAATTTCCATAGTTAAAATAAATATATTATAGGTGTTATTATTAAATCGTAGTTAAATTCAATTAAACCTTTGATGGATTTTTACAGTATTGTTCGTATAAATGCACTCATTCTGGTACATTACGTATCATTTTTATCGGGAGGGGTTGCATGCTGGGCTCTCCAGAAAAGCAAAAAAATAAAGACTTTTATCTTATTAATGATAAAATATTTAGGTTAATTTATAGCTGTTAATTAAGCTGCGTCATGGATTTTCTACACATAACTGTAAACCAAAAATTATTAGTTCAGTCAATTTTTTTTTAAATGTAGTCGTGGCAAATTGCTGTAGTATTTGGGACGTAATGTGAATTGTATTGCGTTACTTATTTTGACAATTCCTCATAGAGATTAATGCACACAGTAACACGTTTCTGAGTAGGATCCCTATGTAGCAGCTGTTATTCCTAATTAATAGTTGTCGTTTGTTTGTCTGTAACGCAGTAAAAATTGGGATTCACCTGGATCATTCGGTAACCGTTGCGTTTGCGGTAGTACCAGCAGCCCAGAAAGAACAGCGCTGTAAGGACGATGGCCAGGAACGCGATTCCAGCAGCTCTGAAACACAAACGACCACCATACCATCTTAATTATTACTATTATAATCATGACCACTTTATGTTAATCTCTACGGTGCTTGTCATTGTGTCAAAGGACGACAAAACTAATCACCAAAGCACTGAGATTTCACAGTAAAAGAATGTAACTGTTAATCGTATAAAAGTAAGTTTACTCCTCTGCTCTGATGAAGTTGCCACGTCCTCTGCTTGCAAAATGGACAGTGAAGTCCCCACGAGGCATGATTCCTATCAACAATAAACACATTACAAAAATATAATTAATCAACGTACTGATTGAGGCAAATGAAGTGTTTTAAAAATGAATTGACTGTGCAAATGAGATCATGAGAATGATATTGCTGTGATAAACTTACCTGAATTGGTTAATTTGATTACAGGCGCACACTTGGGCAGAGAATGAAGCAGTGAATGCGGTCCAGAGTGCAATCTCTCCTCTCTCTCCCTCTCTCTCTCTCTCTTTCATTCTTTCTTTCTCACACACACACTTTTCTTAACTCTCTCTCATGACCATCACGGGTTCTACTCTCCTAAGCCACTGAGGTAATTGGCACGAAACACGCGCACTTCAAATACCCCTCTTTGTTCGGTTGACTTTGAGGCACCAAATTAAAAAAAAAAAACAACAACATTCTTGTTATTTTAATACCAACCAAGCAGGCCAAATATTATAGCATTTAAATAGCATTAAGTATAATAAAATAGCATTAAGTAAATAGCATACGGGCACTTATTTAGTGTGTAAATTGCAGGTGTGTGTGTATATACACAAGTGAACCGCGGGTTCAGGAATTTCTCCTCTTATATTATAGTTTAGTATTCGAACCCAATTCTTCGTATTCTTTATAAAGTGTGAATAGTGCTTATGTGATTATGTGACATGGGGGGAAAAAAATACACATTGAAGTGCGTCAAATTCATTTGAGTAAACATGATGCGGACTTGCCATTGGGTGTCATAAGGAAGTTTTCATGTGAGACGATCAACACAATTGGAGAAATGAAATTGTGTTGCCTGCATGTGAAGAAGGAACAAAATGATTTAATAATGTGAGATAATTAAATACAAACGTGTAAAAAGGTGCACTAGGTTATAAAAAAAAAAAAAAAAAACTGGATAAATCTGAAAAAATAAATAAATAAATAAATTCCAGAAGAGAAAGTGGAATTCATATGTAGAAAAACGTGTGAATTATCATACAGTATGATGCCCCGCCCCGTTTTAAAAAAACTGGATATCACATGACAGGAAAGTCATGTGACTATCAAAGTCACGATTATAGTCAAGTTAGTACACGTTAATCCCGCTAAGCACATCTGTTTATTTTGCCCTGTATTAAAGGACTAGTGAAGTATGTATACATACATACATACATTAATGTGCTAAATACTGACAATGTAGAAGTATATACTAGTAGTAAGTTGTATGTAAAGCACTTTTGCATGTTGTATGTAAAGAACATTTGCTTCTTTAACATGGTAATATAATTTAGGTGCAATCCTACACTAATATACTAATATTTTCTTATTGGTGCTTAATTGTTTAAGCCATCGAGTCTTGTTTTATAAATATTTTATACAAAAATAACTGTATTTATCACTATTTTCAGTAGATTTGAATGGTGTAGATTGGCTAAAGGCTAAATGAGAACATCTGTAGAGTAAATCCCAAAGGTGCTCTTGTTTCTTCCATAGAAGTGTACAGATGTGTATTGCCATGCACAGATGACTTATGGTCCCCTGAAGGAAACAGTAAATGTGACCGTACACTTACTGTGTGCTTTGTGGTAACAGCTTGTGGCGGAACGACGTTCGGATCGTTAGGTGTCCACAAACTTGCCAAAGGTGCACATGTTTGTAAGCGCCATGATTTGGAGGCCGATACTTATTCATCATGCGGTACCATCAGGGAGCCATATGTTTGGCTCCAAATTTGTTTTGCTGCTGGAAAGTAACCCCAGACATACAGCCAATATCATTAAGAAACTTTAGCATGGAGAAGTACAAGGAGTCCTTGAATTAATGCCTCGCTTGCATTGATCTCGACGTCTTCAGAGTCTGTCTTGGATTACACGCATTGCCAATAACACGGTACATTAAATATACATATGAAGGCACTGCGGATGCGGTACGATTCACCCTCCTATTACGATACAGTGTGATCCGATTTCGACTTGACGCAACACAATGCAACAGAAACATATATGATGCTGTGTAATTTAATATGGTACAGATGGATCGCTTTTATGTTCGGACGGTCAACAAATCATCAGTTTAGTTAATGCCTTATTAATTGTAACACGTGGCCCTTTTACAAACAGGCCTTTGTAGTGCGAGAAACAGAAAAAATGTAAATAAAACCAGACGTTATCTTTTTCCTGTTCTGTGTCTAGGAAAATGCAGCTGTACCTCTGTCATATTAATATATATACATATGTTAAAATAATTGTAATATATATATATATATATATATATATATATATATATATATTATACTTAATTGTGTGTTATATATCTTATATATATATATATATATATATATATATATATATATATATATATATATATACACACACACACACACACACACACACATATATATATACAGCTGTAGATGGGGAGGGTTGCGTTTGGAAGGGCATCCGGCGTAAAAACGTGTCAATCTAATATGCGGACCATCCGCATATTACCATGGCGGTTGAGAACCTGAAAGAAAAGTAAATAAAATGTGAAAAATCTTCCTCATTTTGCTGGAAAATGTTGGTCTGCTTAATAATATAGAACAATGCATTTTTTTTATTTTATGACTGTCATTTTGATAGGTAAAAGAGAGGTGTGTATATATATATATAGAGAGAGATAGATAGATAGATAGATAGATAGATAGATAGATAGATAGATAGATAGATAGATAGATAGATAGATAGATAGATAGATAGATAGATAGTGATGTGTGTGTGTGTGTGTGTGTGTTGTTGTGTGTGTGTGTGGGTGTTGAATTGTGGTTCTGAACATGAGAGGAAATGTTTGGAAGGGTAAATCTGGGCCTGTCGTATTGTTTAAATTGAAAAGAAATGACTTCTGTTTATATAACAAATTCTGTAATGTCATTACAAAATAAAAGTAACAGTAATCTGTCACAGTGACAGCGAAAAAAACATGTGGGAATTAAACAAAATGTTACTTTAGAAAACGAGTACAAATTAACCACGACCATCGCCCAACCCCCCCCCCCCCCCCCCCCCCCCTCAACAATTTGATCCTGAAGCAGCTCAGTTACGTAAATATATCCCACTTTTTCTGAGCGCCACCTAGTGGACAAAAATGTATTCCAAAAGTAATCAAATGTAACCATTTACTTTTATAAAGTAAATACAAATTTACACTACTTATTACATTTTGAATAGAGTAATTTGTAACCTATTACATTTCCAAAGTAACCTTCCCAACACTATGCATGTGTGTGTATATATATATATATATATATATATATATATATATATATATATATATATATATATATATATAATATGAGAATTTGTTATTATTAAAAAAAATAATAATAATAATATATATATTTTTTCTTTCTTTCTAGAAATTGCGCCCTCTGTGGAGTTAAAAAAAGAAAAACCCGGAAGTTTGTTTTGTTTTTGTTTTTTTGTTTTCCTTTCCCCGAGTCGTCTAGCGGTGATAGTGACGTCACCTTCTACCGGAAGTTTGACCTTCGGCGTGTGACGGGTCCGAACGTGCGGCGCGCTAGCGAGCAGTGGGAGCTGAGACACGCCGCTGCTTCGTACAGGAGGAGAAAGCTCGGGATGGAAGGAGACACCGCCGTCCGGAGGCTGAAGACCTCGTCGAGCAACGCGTCCTACGTGAACAGCGGCGCGCCGAGGCGCCCCGAGGACGGGAGCGGGAGCGGGAGCTGCGGCGGGGACGCGCGGAAGAAGAACCGCGAAGGCGGCTCGTTCGGGCTGAGCGAAGGGGCGGCGTGCGCGCTCGTGCTCGTGTTCATATGCGCGCTCTGGTGCGCCGTGCACTGGTCGCTGAAGCAGCTCGTGATCGGGAAACCCGGCGGCGAATTCAACGCCACCAGGGCAAGGTACGTCCACAAGCACAAGAACCACGTGACAGCCCAAATACATCAGCCAAAACCGTGTGTGTGTGTGTGTGTGTGTGTGTGTGTGTGTGTGTGTGTGTGTGTGTGTGTGTGTGTGTGTGTGTCCTCAACCACCTCATTTCATTATATAATAATGTTCAAATGTCATGTTTATTTTCTTCTCCTCACAAGTAAAGAGACTTTGTTGTCATTGTAGTGATGCAACGACATTTGTTTGGTAGCTCTCAGATACCACAAGCAGTAAAAATGGGGGGGAAAAACAATAAAATAAATAAGATAACAATATTCTGAACATATGAAACAGATCTTACACAGTCGTGTCCTTTAATGGAATCCCCGGTCTGGCCACAAACACGAGTTCACCAAAACAACAGACCATTGTCTCGGATCTACACCATCGCTTTTCACCAAGCTCTACGCTGAGGAACCAAGCCACACGCAATCCCGTCATATGCGTTTAGTGTTGAGTCCGTAACCTTGTCCAAGGGAACGCAACTCGGAGCCTTCGCTCCAGAATGACACGCCCATTCGACCCTAGAGAAAATGCCCTGCAGCCAGTCTGACTACCTGCATGTTTATTTATGTATTGGACACAGACAGTACACAGTGATCAGCATTGACCCACAGATCCAGCGGTTCACGCCTCAGCTCGTGTTACTGTCTGTCTGGAGTTTCACATGTCTTCTTCGTGTTTGTGTGATGACCTCCTGCGGGTTTTCTTCAATCGACTCCCGCGATTGGTCGTTGGAGTCGTGTGTGTGTGTGTGTGTGTGTGTGTGTGGTAATGCGTCGGTGTCTTGTACCGAGTGATCCGGTGTGTAATTTATTTGAACAGTTTTTGTCTCTTCATATCTCATCGATGTGAGGGTCCAAGGTTTGCCAAGTCAGCAAGAATACAGTTGCTCAGGGACAGAGTGCAGGGCCTTGCTCAAGGGCCCAGGACTTGGTGATACTTGGACCGTTTTGTAAGTCTTAGCCTTCCTTGGAATGAGTGAGACTGACTTTATTTGGGAGCAGGGTAGGTCAGGTGCTGTGTGCCGGTCAGGGGGGGGGGGGGGGGGGGTTCAAGCCCCGAACCCGTATCAACAATCTGCCACTGTCGGGTCCTTGAGCAAGGCCCTTAGCCTTTTGACTTGTGCTGTAATGTATATGTGACGATTAAAGGCTATTCTATTACGCATAAATTACAAAGTACAAATGTTTTCACTTAAGTTAATTTTTATTTTTTATACTGAAAAAATAAATCGATTTGATATCAATAGGGAAATTCACAATAAGATCATAGACAAATCTGAGCATGCCCAGTGTGTTCATTCATTCATTCATCTTCTACCGCTTTATCCGATCTTCCCTCGGGTAACGGGGAGTCTGTGCCTATCTCAGGCGTCTATGGGCATTAAGGCAGGATACACCCTGGATAGAATGCCAACCCGTAACAGGACACAGACTCACATTCATACACTAGGGACAATTTTCAAAGGTGCCAATCAACCTACCGTGCATGTTTTTGCAACATGCCAACTCCACACACACATGGCCGAGACAGGAATCGAACCCGGACCCTGGCGGTGTGAGGCGAACGTGCTAACCACTAAGACACCGTGCCTCTTCCTGCCCAGTGTGTTGTCTGGTTAAATTTGAAAAGAATTGCAGGAATAAATGTGGCCCATAAAGCGCCTCCAAAGGACCATCCAATCACAAAAAGCCTCGTGCTGCTGCGTCTTGCGCCAATTTGTTTACGATTGGCAACATCCATGTAAATGATTTTCGTCCTTCATGTCCCAGTTGTTTGCATGCATGGAAATTTTCACTTGGAATCATGAAAACAAACTAAAAAAACAATCTATGCCTTATATGTGGAGTTTCAATCCAGAAACACATACAAAATATTAACAACATTCTTGTTTTTGTTTTGTTTTGTTTGTTTGTTTTGTTTTTTGGGGGGAATCTCACTCCTTTCCTCTCTGGATAAACATACTTGCATCTCACAATCGAAATATTTTCCCAATGTCAACCACAATGACCTTGACCAAAATGAAGTGCATCCCTGCAGCGGTAATCACCTTGGCTCGCTCTTGTACCCACCTCTCGCACCCGGATGAAATTACACTCCCTCTGTTTACACGCTGCGATGACTTGCATTCAAATCGGCAATGCGGTTTATTTTTCGCACCTCGATGCAAATAATTTTCCGCTGTGAGCACGTTATGACCGAGTGAGGTTTATTCTTGTGGCTGTATGTGTATCGAGTTTACTGTTCATTACTGTTTTTTACTTTTGTTCTTGGTCTTTAGCAAACGTTCATGCTTGTCAGTTGGCCACATGAGGGTTGGCGCGATTATGCGATTAGATTTGGAGTCGGATTAGTGTCTCGTAGCAACACCTGTAGCAAAGCAGGTTTCATAAAACAAATAATAAGTCAGGACACGCAGCTAATTGCAGGTCAGGCGGATTGTGTTTGCGTCGTATACCTCAGGAGAGACGCGAGAGCTCATTGGCTCTTCGATTTGTGGTTAGAATGAATTTGGGTTTGCTTGGAGATTTTATTGTGTTAGTTTGAGGGCGGTGAACTGTAACGTATACGCCAACTGAGACGGAGTGAAGGAATTTCAGATCTGATCAGTGTTGGGAAGGTTACTTTGGAAATGTAATAGATTACAGATTGCTCTTTTGAATGTAATTGTAATAAGTAGGTGTAACGTTTCAATTATTTCATGAAAGTAAAGTAACTGATTACGTTTTGATTACTTTCATTTGACCACTAGGTGGCACTTTAACATCCGAAGGAAAAAAATTGTTTCTATTTTTCGAAATGGAACTGCAGCAGATTGTCATCATCCGATTCAAAATCATGCCGTAGTTTAACATTTTTCATAAGTAACTGTAATTTAATTACACATTTTATTCCCCAGTAACTCTAACAAATTACTGTTACATTTATTCAATTGTGTAACGACATTACAAGAGTTACTCCCCAAGACTGCGTGTGTGCGCGTGTACTGTGTGTATCTTCCCTCTGGTCACGGGGAGTCTGTGTCTCTCTTAGGCGTCTATGGGCATTAAGGCAGGATACACCCTGGATGGAATGGCAACCCATCGCAGGACACACACACACACACACACACACACACACACACACACATTCACACACTAGGGACAAATTTCCGAGGTGCCAATCAACCTACCGTGCATGTTTTTGGACCGGGGGGAAACCAGAGAAAAACCCCTGAGGCACCGAGAGAACATGCAAACTCCACACACACACACACACACATGGCCGAGACGGGAATCGAACCCGGACCCTGGCGGTGTGAGGCGAATGTGCTAACCACTAAACCACCGTGCCCCTATCGTGTGTGTGTGTGTGTGTGTGTGTGTGTGTGTGTGTGTGTGTGTGTGTGTGTGTGTGTGTGTGTGTGTGTGTGTGTGTGTGTGTGTGTGTGTGTGTGTGTGTGTGTGTGTGTGTGCGCGCGTGCGCGCTTTCCGAAAGGACCTTCTTATCAACACCTACTTGTGCCTTGTTTGCTCACAGTCTTGAGTCAGGCTGAAATGTCCTAAGTTTCCTGATGTGGATTAACACACTGTGTTGCAACGTCGCAGTTATTGCACATGTTGGTAGTTCTGTGTTTGTACATTTGTACCTGTGGTACAGTACCAGGGTCCCTTGGACTCACGGTTCATACCGTGTGCCTGTGTGTGAATCCGGTATACGAGTCCGGAACATGTCTTTATTATGGCCTGACATCCCTTCCAGAGTACAGCTGCTCCGTGCTTCTCTGGATGAACCTTAGTGCAGATGAATGAAAGCTGTTCTCCTTTTATGAATTGTTAATATTCATCCACCCCGAAGTGAGGAATGTTGAAGGGTGTGTTTGTGAGCCGCTGATTCGGTTCAGCTGCATAAGAGAACCAAGCGATCGGAACGGCATGCGATTAAAGCGGCTAATGTTGCTTTTGTGAAATTTGTAATTCAGATGTTGCCAGAAAGTGACAGAGAGAGAGAGAGAGAGAGAGAGAGAACACTGTAAGCGGATACTGTTTGTCTGCCTCTCTCTTACTTACCACTGACGTTATCAGGCGAAATCTCTAGTTTGAACTTTGTACCTTGTTGAATAATGCATTGGTTAAGTCATGACCTTGCTGCTCAATAGGTCTTTCCTTCTGTATGTGAATTTTCCCTCTATGAACACTATATTCCTGGTACGTAGTCGGTATTAAGAGAGTCGAGTGAGTATTTATGAGGGCTCTGTCCATGCACACATTAGGTGTGACTTTGATACAAAGTGCTTCTTTTAAACCAGATCGTGTATGAATAAAACTTGAGTCAGTGTCTGTATTTTTTGGACTCCGCGTGGACTCTTGTTTCGTTTTTGACAGGAAGTACCTGGAGCACATCACCAGCGTGGGGCCTCGACCCGCAGGCAGTCCCGAGAACGACATCGCGACGGTAAACTTCCTGCTGGAGCAGGTGGAGCGGGTGCGGAGCGAGAGCGTCGACGGGCCGAACGCCATCACCGTGGAGACCCACAAACACAGCGGCTCGTTCAGCATCGACTTCCTGGGCGGGTTCACAAGCTGCTACGATCGAATCACTAACATCGCGGTGCGACTCGAACCCAAAGCTGGCGCTCAGCACTTCGTATTGGCTAATTGTCATTTTGACAGCGTGCCCAACAGTCCAGGTGAATGTTTTCTCCTTACATTCATCATCTCCACTGTTTTGGGTGTGTTAAGCTCCAGGTTGTTATGACAGCACCAGGCAGCCAGCTGTTGATCCTCACATCTGTATGCATGTGACTCATCACCGTCATGGATGACCGTAGTGTCATCTGCAAAGCTTGACGGAGGGGTCTGTAAAGGTGCTGTCATTAGTGTACATTGAGAAGAGCCGAGGGGGAAAGTACACATCCCTGTGCGGGACTGCACAGTGACTTTTCCTGTCAGGAAGCTGTCCCTGGTGTACATACATTCATTCATTCATCTTCTACCGCTTTATCCGATCTTCCCTCGGGTCACGGGGAGTCTGTGCCTATCTCTGGCGTCTATGTGCATTAAGGCAGGATAAACCCTGAATAGAATGCCACACACACACACTCACAATCACACACACATTCATACACTAAGGACAATTTTCACAAGGTGCCAATCAACCTACCGTGCATGTTTTTGGACCGGGAGGAAAAAAACCCTGAGGCACGGGGAGAACATCCAAACTCCAAACACACATGGCCGAGACTGGAATCGAACCCGGATCCTGGAGGTGTGAGGCGAACATGCTAACCACTAAGCCACCGTGCCCGGTGTATATACAATTCCTCCTAATAGTATAATTTCTCTATTTATCAATCCAACACCCCCCGGCTCTGTTAGGTTTAGTTCTCGTAACTGGGAATCATAATAATTAAATGCATTATTAGCACATTTGCATGCACATTCAAGGGCACAATTGTAGAAAGAATTACAATTTGATTAAAAATGTCCAAAAAGCAATGCATATGGTTAGCCGTAATATTCCAATGCATTCGAACAGTGCCTGAGTGGTTTTAAAAAGACTATTGTCTGGAGCGAAAGTGCACACGCACTATTATACCAACACAAGCCACAGCCTGTTTACATGGATTTATGCTGCCGAAGCCAAATTCCCAGTTCTGAGCTGTGCATGCGTCATGCTACACCAAAGTTCACTAAAGAATACAATGTCTATTGTGACTATATATAGTTGACACACCTGCTTCAAGTCTAAGCTCTATATTACAAATGAAACATTATTATTACAATCTTTAATGAGACGAAAAAGGCGTTTAAGCACGTGTTGGGAAAGCATTCATCTAACACATCGTATTTAATGTCCAAAAATTCATTGTACAGCACTAAACATATCCTTATATCATATAGAGATGGATCCGAATCTAAGAGTACTTATTTAAAACCCTTTTAAAAAAGTTTAAAAACCTGTTTGTGTATGCAGTCATACGAAACAGTGTACCTCCAGTATGCTGACAAAGCATTCCTTTATTTATAAGTGATCTGTGATGTTTATTAAAAAAATCTTTTGAATATTTATTTTTATGCTTGAGAGATAACATTTAAAGGTTATCATTATTATTTCTAATTATTATTATATGTGCACTCTTTGTGTGTGTGTGTGACAGGAGCAAGTGATGATGCTGTAAGCTGCGCTGTCATGCTCGAGGTCTTGCACTCAATATCAAATCTTTCTATTCCTCTAAATCACGGCGTCATCTTTCTGTTTAACGGAGCCGAGGAGAACGTACTTCAGGTGAGGGTGATGGAGTGATGGAGAAGAAACAAAGGAGGCGTGTCAGGGGGTAAAGTGGGATATAGAGAGAGAGATTAAGCATTCAGAAGATAAAGTGTGTGTGTGTGTTGGTAGGTAGGTAGGTAGGTAGGTATATTAGGACTGTCAATCAATTCAAATATTTAATAGCACAATTACTCGTGATTAATCACACATTTTCACTGTACCATAAATACCATAAATTAATACTTTTCCTGTTTCTAACTAACTTTAATAGATTTAACATCTATCGTAACAGATATGACATAATTATATACATTTCTTGTTCATTTCAATGTTACTTTGTTTAGTGGTTGTTTCAAGTGTAAAATATGGGACGTGGCCCCTTTAAGAATTGTGTTCCCGGTTGGTTTTCCATATAAACGGGTTTAGGTTATACGGAAGCGCATTCGCATTCCCAAAAGAAAAAATTAATTTGTCTTTAAATAAAAAAAAACAAAAAGTCTTGGAAATGTCCCCTGACGACATGGAAAGAATCTGAAGAATCTACTTTTCCCAAAGGAAACTGGACCGTTCGTTAATTAAATAGGCAGCAAGAGGAAAATATAGATGGAAAGGAATCATGAGTGAATAAGAAGCAGAAGAAGATTGAGGAAGGAGATGGATGGGTAAAAGTCAATGGGAACCAGCTGTGCAGTTGTTTTTATTTATGTATTGAGTGAGCATATTTTTATTTATTTTTTAATTATATTTGTGCAAATATATTTATATTTATTTATTTGTGTGTGTGTGTAAATACAGGCAAGTCATGGCTTTATCACTCAGCACGAATGGGTGAAGCAGATCAGGGCATTTGTGAATCTGGAGGCTGCTGGAGTCGGGGGAAAGGAGCTGGTGTTCCAGACAGGTGCGCGCACACACACACACACACACACACACACACACACACACCACGTCAACCATGTTAAAGGAAGAGATTGTGTATTCAGTTTCTTATGAATAGTATTCTTCTGTTGTGTTCATTGTAGCTCTTTCATTCTATTCTGTTTTATTTGTCTAGCGCTTTAACAATGAACAATCGCATTTTAACAAAATTTAACAAAGAGCTTCTAAAATTGTACAGAATGACCAAACAAAGGACTGTCCATTGATAATTGCGATAATCTGCTCCACATTTGGTACTTTATTTTGTGTGTATGTGTGTGGTTCATCAGGTCCGGAGAACCCATGGCTGGTTCAAGCGTACGTCCATGCTGTCAAACACCCTTTTGCGTCCGTTGTGGGGCAGGAAGTTTTTCAGAGCGGCATTATACCTTCAGACACCGACTTCCGCATCTTCAGAGACTTTGGCAGCATTCCTGGTAAATGTACACACACACTTTATACATGCACCCACACACCAACCCTGTCGTTTACAGTTGAACTGAAAGGCAGGAGATATAAACAGTTATGTCAGTAGTTCATCAGAGACACGGTTACATGTAAAAACACGTTTCTGGTTAAATGATTGTGTAGCTGTAGGCATTTTGGGGAAAAAATGGCAAAACAGTTCATACATGCTCAAATGTGTCTGTGTGAGCATATTATATAGTAGATCTTTTATTTGATATTTTAGTAGCCTTTATTTGTTATATATACAAAATAAACACACCTACGTTATATAAAATATTATAACGTATAACTATACGCTGTTTTTGCATTTGTGTGTGTTTTTACCAGGCATCGATCTGGCCTTCATTGAGAACGGTTATATCTACCACACGAAGTACGACACGGCCGATCGCATTCTTACAAACTCCATTCAGAGAGCAGGTACTGTGCACAAGGCAATTCTTTACCACGGACGAGGGCACAGGAACGAAACTAAGATCTTACATGTCCTTTGAAAAATGTGCCCTTCAAAGTTAAATTGCTGTGAAGGTCAATGCACAAGGGCCTTTTTTAAGCTAACAATTTGTTTACCAAACAATATTTACATAAAGTCTAGCAATCAGTGATTCAATAATAATTCCCTTTAACATGTCTTAATAATAAGGGGGCACGGTGGTTTAGTGGTTAGCACGTTCACCTCACACCACCAGGGTCCGGGTTCGATTCCCGTCTCGGCCATGTGTGTGTGGAGTTTGCATGTTCTCCCCGTGCCTCCGGGTCTCTGGGTTCTCCGGTTTCCTCCCCCGGTCCAAAAACATGCACGTTCGGTTGATTGGCACCTTGGAAAATTGTCCCTAGTGTATGAATGTCTGTGTGAATGTGAGTGTGTGTGTCCTGTGATGGGTTGGCATTGCATCCAGGGTGTATCCTGCCTTAATGCCCATAGACGCCTGAGATAGGCACAGGATTCCCGTGACCCGAGGGAAGATCGGATAAAGCGGTAGAAGATGAATGAATGAATGAATGTCTTAATAATTCGATAGTGTTTCAATTCTGTATACCATGTAAATCAGGGGTGGGCAAACTACGGCCCGGAGGCCACATCCGGCCCCTTGGTCCTTTTAATCCGGCCCTCTGAACTGCTTCGGCTTCTTTGCCGCACGAGAAGAATGTATAACCACACAGCAACGCTGACGTTGTTGGAGTATGCTCAGTGTTAAAAATGAAGGAAAAATACAGCCATTTTTTTGTTGTTTCTTTTCCTTAAATAGAATATCCCTATTCTTAAGGATAGTGGGTAGCCTAATGAACATGATGATATTTAACACTCTTTACAAGAGGAAAAAATTCATATTGAACATAAGTTACGTTCAACGTTATTGTTGGTTCGGCCCACGAACACACCTCAGGTTTCTCATGTGGCCCTTTGGAAAATATAATTGCCCACCCCTGATGTAAATACTTCATTCCGAATGAAAAGAATTTCGTATATGTCCTTTATTTTATTGCATTTTGAATTCGTCATTTAGGTGATAACATCCTGGCCCTGTTGAAGCATCTGGTGATGACAGGAACCTTAGCTGACCCGTCGGAGTATCGCCATGGCAGCATGGTGTTTTTCGATGTCTTGGGTGTAGCGATGGTGGCGTATCCAGCGCGAGTTGGTTCTATCCTCAATTACATGGTCGCCATCGCGACCCTCATCTACCTTGCCAAGAAATGTCTGCGGCCTAGCAATGCTGGTGAGTGTGTGCACACACACACCACACACACACACACACACACATCCCTAATGTCCCAGGGGTTTTCAACAAACCACAATATTGATACCAAATAAACTGGATAAACTCAGTTTGTCAAATGTGTCTTTAATAGACTGTAAACTGTCAATTTAGTAGGATTCACGCTGTACTTATTTGTTTACCTCAGTTTTATACGTGTTATGAGTTAATAAAATAGTAACTGCTTACTTAATTAATTTGTTTTTCTACTTCTTTGACCATTTAAAAATAAATAAATAAATAAATGTCGTGAGGCCACATGGCCATTCCATATTAATGACTTCAGAGAGAATAAATCAATTCCAAACAAGGACAGAAGAAATAGTTCATTATAAAATAAAGGAAGTGATGTAACGGCCCGAGCCGTATTACAGGAAGATGTATTGAATTGCTACGGCTCTTTTCGAGAAGGTGATCCTTTTGTCAGTGGAGCTTTTTTAGTAAATGTAGGTCAGGGACTGGTGTGAGAAATATTCCTATTCATTACTCATGTAGAAGTATAAATACTAGGGTTTTTTAAAAAGACTTCTGTAGAACGAGAACGTGAAGTTTCAAAACGACTTAATGTATAAAAGTGATGTGAGGGGAGAAAATGGCATTAAGGACAAAAGCATAGGGCAAATCGCTAATTTATTCAAACGTCTCTCTACTGAACTCCCTACTGTAGCTTTATTTGTGGAGGACGAAGAGAAAACACACGTTTGATAAACGAGACAGTAGTGGAGAAATAATCACTTGTAAGAAATAATCTTTTTGGTTATGTGCTTGCTGGAGTGTGATGTGATTTGTGTCGTGTGCAGGTGCACAAGGATCGAGTACAAACCAATAGGGGGTCGGAATGGTTTATATCCCATCCAACCACAATCACATTATCCGGATGGAGCCGTTTATCTGGATACATATTATTACATTTTTTTTTTAACGATGACAAGCCGAAATGAAATCGAAGGAATGAAATGATATTTTTAAAATGTAAGGAGTAGAAAGTATAGATAATTGTGTGTAAAGTATAAATACCCCAAAGTTCTATATTTAAGTAAGGTGACACAGTATTTGGACTTTGTTACTTGACACCTCCGAGGTCAATAAATAAATATTCTTTTTTTTTTTTTTTTGTGTAATTGGCATTTATCAGCATATAAATACATGTACACACCACACATTAATGCTAAATGTGAATATTCTTCACATATTCACCACTGAGGGAAGCTGCTGAACCAGCGTTGTGTTGCAGGCGGCCGGTACGTGTTGGAACTGGCGTACGGCTCTTGCGTCTTCGTGCTCAGCTGGTTCGTGGCTCTGCTCACGGTCCTCATTGTCGCGCTTATCGTCACGCTGCTGGGTCGCTCCATGTTCTGGTTCACGCACTTCCACACGTCCATCGTTCTGTACGGAGCTGCCGCGGCTGGAAAGATCCTCCTGATCCACACCCTTGCCAAAAACCTCTACTATAGAGTGAGTGAAACGGCCACAATGCTTTCTTCACACAGCCGATTTTCATTCCTTTGTTGTCTTTTTTTTTTTTTTTTTTCCCCTCCCGTTAATCTTGCACTTTATTCCACAGAAATCGGATTGACACGTTTTTTTGTTTTTCCTCCCTCTCAGAATATGCGGAGGCTGGATTTGGGCGACTTGTTCTTTGACGTCAGTCTGCTACTGTGGTGCTGCGCTCTTGTGTTCCTCACGCAGCGCGGCCTGTGTTCGGCATACGTTCCCATGCTCATGGTGTTTTTCCCTCTCGCCACCAAGCTGCTACTCTCCAGACACTTTCGGCAGAAAGGTGCGAGCCGCGGCACGTTACGTTACAAACGCACGTTTATAACACGTTTATATGCTACTTCGAAGTAAATACAGTCATAAAATGATTTAAAAATATTATATATATAATAGACAGTGTTGCGGAGTAACAAGTTACATGTTACATAATTTTATTACAAAATATATATATGTATGTGTGTGTGTGAGATATATTGTATATATATATAAGTGTTATTTAGGCTATCTGATTGTTCTATATGTGTGACTATATATATACGATATATATATATAGTGTATATATTAGTATATCTATATCTCTATATATATGTCTGTATTCTCTAATGTGTAATATCCTGTGTATATATATATATATAATATAGTGTGTGTATATATGTGTGTATATCTGTATATCTATATATCTATAATCGTATCTCGTATATATATCTCTCTCTCTCTCTCACTCATATATACATATGTATATGTGTGTCATATATATATATATATACATGTCCTGTATGTATATGTATATATACATATGTATATGTGTCTCATATATATATATATCTCATATATATATCTATATATCTAATATATATATATATATATATGTCTATAGATATATATATAGGGGGCAAATGGTTGGTTTAGTGGTTAGCACGTTCGCCTCACAACCACCAGGGTCCGGGTTCGATTCCCGTCTCTGCAATGTGTGTGTGGAGTTTGCATGCTCTTCCCCAGTGCCTCTGGGAGTTTTTTCTCCGGGTTGTCCGGTTTCCTCCCCGGGTCCAAAAACATGCACGGTAGATTGATTGGCACCTTGGAAAATTGTCCCTAGTGTATGATGAATGTGTGTGTGTTTGTGTGTGTGCGCCCTGCGATGGGTTGGCATTGAATACAGGGTGTTATCCTGCCTTAATGCCCATAGATGCCTGAGATATCCAACATATATATATTATATATATATATATATATATATATATATATATATATATATATTATACATAAACATATACATATATATAATGACATCTGGTGGAAAGCTTCTTCCCTGAAGAGTAAAGCTCTGATGCTAATGGTGTGTGTTTTTATTTGCAGGTGTGTCAAAGCCCTATGTCTTTTTCTACCTACTGGGCTTGTCTTTTCCCTACGTTCACCTCCTGTTTCTCATCTGGATTGTGTTTGAGATATTCACACCCATACTGGGACGCAGCGGCACCGAAATCCCCCCTGACGTGGTTCTTGCATCGCTCATCGCTATGGCCGTCGCCTTACTTTCATCTTTTCTGGTGAGTGTAAAAAAATAAATAAAAAGTTTCCCCCTATGACTCTGTATGATTTTTGTAATACTGACAGATTTCTCGATTCAATCTGTCCTGTACACACAGATTCATTTTCTGTACCTGGCACACAGTACGAAGCGCGTATTAGCTGCTTTATGGGCGATTTTTGCCGTGATGCTTGTCCTGGTGTCCTGTGGACTCTTCTTTCCGTATTCTGGTGATCCGGTCAGTCCACGGCCCAAACGAGTCATCCTACAGGCAAGTTATATAGACTATATACAGAAACCCAAACACAAAAAAAAACTAAAATTAATCATGAAAAATGTGTTTAATGCTATGAATAAATAAAGGAAAACAAGACGTCCATTCAAACTGAAACAAAAAGTAACAATCCAGATAAATAAAAACATTTACATCCAAAAAAAAAGTGATTCACCTCTAGAGGGCACTGTCATGTACTGTATAACGCTACCCAGAAAAACTAAATGATGAAAAGAAAAAGACACTGTTAATAAACAGTGTCAGTGATTCACCTCTAGAGGGCACTGTCATACTGTATAACGCTACCCAGAAAAACTAAATGATGAAAAGAAAAACTCTACCAAACCAGACACTGTTAATAAACAGTGTCAGTGATTCACCTCTAGAGGGCACTGTCATACTCTATAACGCTACCCGGAAAAACTAAATGATGAAAAGAAAAAAAGACACTGTTGAATAAATAGTGACAGTGAAAAAAAAAAAAGACACTTTGAAGTGTCAAATAGTGATTCACCTCTAGAGGGCACTGTCATACTCTATAATGCTACCCGGAAAAACTATATGATGAAAAAAAAAAAGACACTGTTGATAAATAGTGTCAGTGATTCACCTCTAGAGGGCACTGTCATACTCTATAATGCTACCCGGAAAAACTATAAAAAAAAAAACTGTTAATAAACAGTGTCAGTGATTCACCTCTAGAGGGCACTGTCATACTCTATAATGCTACCCGGAAAAACTATATGATGAAAAAAAAAAAGACACTGTTGAAGTAACCTCTAGAGGGCACTGTCAGTGTCAGTGATTCACCTCTAGAGGGCACTGTCATACTCTATAAGCTACCCGGAAAAACTAAATGATGAAAAGAAAAAGACACTGTTAATAAACAGTGTCAGTGATTCACTAGTCATACGATAATCACCGGAACCACCAACCGCCACCCACCTGTCATACTCTAGAGGGCACTGTTGTACCCGGAAAAACTAACTATGATGATGAAAAAAAAAAAGACACTGTTGATAAATAGTGACAGTGATTCACCTCTAGAGGGCACTGTTGTACTGTATAACGCTAAATGGAAATCGAAATGAATTTTTAAAAAAAAGATAAATAAATATAAATATTTTTCCCGTCCTGTTTGCTGCACTGTGATCAGTATATAGTATAAGTATAAGATATATCAGTATCACCCGATTTGTGTTTGTAAGTGACGTTTGCGTCCTCGTGTGCGTTTTTCTCAGCACATCTCGCGCACGTTTCACGCGTTGGACGGCTCTGTGGAGAACTCCGATTCCGGCTATTGGATCAACAGCTTTGACTACACGGGAATGCGGCACATCACGCCGCACATTCCCGAGATCAACGAAACCATCCGCATGCGCTGCAGCGACGAGCTGCCCTTCTGCGGATTCCCCTGGTTCCTCCCCGTCAAATTCCTCATCAAGTGAGTCATTCCGTTACACGAGTCATCCGCGACGGGAGAAGTGACTTTAACACGTACGGGTTATTTTCAATCCATTTTACAAAAAATACGTGGTATATAACACTTTTCAGGGACGTTCGTCGCGTTTATTTTCTTTACCGCGAGAATCTACAATGTAAATAAACAAAAGCATTAAATAGGAAGGCGTGTCCAAGCGTTTGACTGGTGTATGTATTATTATTAATATTAAATTCAGGAGCGATCTTCACTCGGGCTTCTCGTTTTATATCCGTCTGCACGTCTTCTTATGCTTACGTGTATATGCTGTTATTTATTTTATCTTTAATTAGGAAGAGCTGGTATCTCCCTGCTCCTGCGGTGTCTCCCAAATCTCCCCTGGAGTTTAAACTGCTGTCCAAACACGTTTCTGAATGGGGGACGGTCAAGTTGAGCTTTGAAGCTAAAGGTGTGTGTGTGTGTGTGTGTGTGTGTGTGTGTGTGATTTATCTGTATAGTAAACACTAAAGCACTAATAAATAAAACAAATTGTTGCTAGTTTTTGCACGGTCACAGGAACCTTCTGAGCATGTTACCCATAATGCACCATGAGCATTCATAATTCCAGTTATATAACTACAGCTATATTTATTTATTTATTTATTTGAGTGTGAAGAAATGTGTGTTTTTAAAGGGATATAAATGCAATGGATCAATATAAAAATAACACAAATTGTTGACCTCTATGTCTCCTTTTAATGTAAAGCTGTGTGTGTGTGTGTGTGTGTGTGTGTGTGTGTCCGGGGTTTCGAGGGCCACTGATATAAAGAAGCGTGTTTCTCCCACAGGTCCGAGTCACATGTCTCTGTACGTCTTACCTCACGCGGGCTCGTCTCTCTCGGGCTGGTCGTTTGCAGACGGGACGCCGCAGTACGACCTGGACGGGGAGTATTTTATATTTTACTCCCACGGCGTGGACGCGGGACCGTGGACCTTCTGGCTCGAGGTTCAGGTACGAATATATGAAGCGCAGAAGCGACAGACAGCTTAATATCGCAAGTTTAAATCGCGCCCGATTAAATGCTCGCGTATCCTCGTTCTCTCAGCCACCGTCGGAGCATTCGGATGACGACAGCATGATCTCCGTCGCCATTTCCGCGCACTATTTCTTCGGAGACGACCAGCGCACGCCGGAGCTCAAGTCCTTCGTGCGCAAGTTTCCCGACTGGGCTTTTGCGACGTCGTGGGTCAGCACGTACCACATGTACCTTTACTGAGGTGAAAAAGTGTCCCCCGTCCACACACACACACACACACACACACACTGCGCTATTTATTTCGGACTAAACCAACGTCCGGGTTATTAACGGACCAGTCTGCATTTCTCCTCATCCCCAATTTTTTCCTTCCTCCTCGCAGAGGTTGTAAAAGTAATTAGAACTCGGAACGCCAGGATTCCGGAAGCATCGGATGCAGAACCGGGCGGTTGGTTAAACCACTGCGTATTTGACTGACAGGAGCGTTGTTGACGTTACTGATTTGGAGGAAGTCTGACGAGCGTCCTGGTGTACGAGGATCGTTTATGACGACAGCTGTATTATAGAGGATTTAAGGCCGTCGGTCCTCGTGGCGGAACGGAAGGGCGAGTTCACGCATTTCAGTATTTATTTGCTAAAAGGACGAGTGGCTTGTATTCACCGACAGCTCAGTAATAAAGTAATGGGGTTTCGGTGTGACGGATTTCTAATCACGTGCGCTTTGAACATTCCCGTTAGTCCCTACTGGATTTTAGTAAGATTATTACTAAAAATAAAATCATTTCAGTGATCGGGTCTTTTGTGAAGAGTTATGATTGGTTGGATTAATGGTTATATTTTACAACAGGATTCCATTTGTAACATTTTGAAATCATTAAAAGTTTTGTTTAATTAATATTTACAAAATCTTTTCAACCCAATTAAGATCATTTTTTAATCTGTTGGATTTAGCCAAACAGCATGTAGTGTCAGTGACGCTCCACTAGAGGCCGCTCTCGTAGTGTGTAATGATATTCAACCCGGAAAAATGACACTCTGGATAATTAGCTGAACTAATCGGAGCAGATTAAATCAGCACGATTCTAGTGGACACTAAATTGTAGTGTACTTATTTAGCAAGCGTAATAGTAAAAGTCAGACCTGAGGTGCCGGTTTCTTTATACACACACACACACACACCTTACTATTATGCAGGTTTACACCAAGTCGATAGTTCTTATATATTGATCACCCGTGTGTGTGTGTGTGTGTGTGTGTGTGTGTGTATGAAACACACACGCGCGCGCACAAACCACATGACGCGAAGACTTTGAAGGATGCTTTTAAAAATAATTTATTGTTCTTTCTGTACAGGAAAAAGCTCTAGAAACTTGGTAGAAAAAGTGAATTGTACAAGAATCTGTCATTTTAATACACACACACAATCCTGATGCAGAGTTGCATCCTGCACCACTGCAGATTCCCCCATTACATCACTCACACACACACACACACACACAAACAGGAAGGAAGTCTTCTGCTCATGTTGAGAAAAGAAGTACCGTGCCCTTTCATTAAGAACGAGTGAAATGATTATAACAAACACACGTCGTTTGCTAAATCCTCCAATTCACCGATCGGTTTGATTGGTTTGAGTCACACAATCCACAGACGCAGGAGAACGCATGAGTGTTTCTAAACAGAGAGGAAAAATAAACGCGAGAAACGGAGAATAAAATCCCAAACTGAATTTGCATAAATCGGAGCAGCTCAGAGCTGCATGTGGGCCTACATCATGTCTTTGGTAAGAGGAGTAGTGGCTATATAATATTATATCTGTATGTAATTACATGTATATATGTATGTAATATATACATGTAAACACACACACACACACACTGAGGGGAGGGAAAACAAAATGGAGACACAACAAGCACCACGATACACCGCTAACGAGCCTTACAGGGAAATAAAGTTGCTGTTTGACCTGAAGAGCAGCGAAAAGTGATCCGATTGGTCCACACAGAGCACACAGTCGAGCTCCAGAGCAGAACCTTTGCCTCATCATTGCACACGGGATACCCCATAATAATAATAATAATAATAATAATAATAATACTGACGTGACCACGAAACGAAACGTGATTTATAGAGTCGCCCTATCTGTCTCTCAGGCACGGGCAGGGATTGAACTCTGGTCCAACAGCAAAGATTTTATATATATATATATATATATATATATATATATATATATATATATAAGATATATATATATATATATAATATATATATATATATATATATAAAAATCAACAAAATTCAAAAACGCATCATAATGAGCCAATTAAGAGCACGTCAGTTTAAAACGCACAGTGTTTTTTTCTGCTTAATTTGATGTACCTTGCTATAACAGGGTGTCGATGCGAACACAAAGCTCTTAAAAGTACCAACGCAAACTTCTGAGCACAATGAAAACAATAATAATAATAATAATAATGCTGCGTATTCAAGTCTGAGCGTTACAACACTGCAGCAGATTGTAAATTCACAGCCCTCATTCTGAGTGTTGTCTTATGATAAATAAACCGGATTAATACTTAACATACGCAGGGCAGTGTGAGGAGAACAGGAGAGGAGCCTTTAAATATATATATATATATATATATATATATATATATATATATATATATATATCTTAAAAAAAAAAAAAAATGCGAGACATATTTTACCGTAGTGAATAAACACAAAGAGGACACCCCTGGGGGGGGGGGGGGGGTTTAAAAGAGCTAAATATACTGAACTGTACGCAGCCCTGTGTCCGAGACGGAGTGCTGTACAGGTCACATGATATACTGTATAGATTATATTATGCTCCGACGAAGCTGCACAACACACAGCGCGTGTAACTTGCATATCGGTGCTCTCAAAGCCCGAGCAGAACTTTTTTTTTTATGCATTATTAAATGAGGTATTAGAAATTCTCACAGTTGAATAATAATTAAAAAAGAAAACACCCAATTCATCTTGCTCTTCCTATAATATAAAGCTAGAGAGAGGGGGGGGGGTTAAAAGCAAACAATCGGGACATGGAAATAAGGGTGCAGGAGCTGGATCATGACTGCTACTGGAATGAAAGGGGGAAATGCAAACGACACGAGCGTTCTGTGATCCATCGGTGCGAGCGACCTGACGTGCAAACACTGCTAGGGCTGGGTGTTCCAATCCTCATATCCCAATAAATTCACTGAATCTTATGGTTATCGGATATTACAGATTCTTTTTCCTGCATTACATCATCATAAGGCCTGCTCACCGTTACATCATTGTGGTAATAAAAATAATTATTACTAGTTTTTCTTATGGCTAAAAAAAAAAAAGGTGTCAAGAAAAGATGATTTTATAACCAAATCCACAGTGAATGTCTTAGGGTAATAATAATAATAATAATAATAATAATAAACAAATACAAAAGAATTTTTCCTATTAATTCTCAGACCTGAGATTTCTCAGTCAGGTAACGGTTCACACCTGAATTCAGCCTGTGAGACGTCACTTTGCACATGCAAATAAAATCTAAACAAATCTGACTTTTTGTGACGTGAAAGATATCCGACCCAGCCCTATCAGCAACCTGCGCAAATATACCGGATTCCCTCTGAGCCTCCGATTCATTTCCGAAATACAGCCTCCTCTCATAGAGATCAATAATACTGGAGTTAGAACACACACACACACACACACACACACACACACACACACACACACACAGGATGGATGTGAAATCATCCTAAAGAGACAGAACTGCAGCATTCCCTATAAACACGAGTCAGAAAAGGTTTAGACTTGCACAAACGCACCGAGTCTCTGCCGTCCCGTGTCCACCTTACTCACCACGTAGGAGACACGGCGTCCAAAAACGCAGGGGTGGTGTTCAGGTAACGCTACGTGACGTGTGATTTACGACGAGAGTGACCCCTACTCTATATATTCTTAAAAATCCTATCAGGAGAGAGAGACCTGAATGTTCAATACCTTCAGAAATCATAGCACTGAAATAGAATACGTGAAAAAAATGAATCTGTATTAGTTTTATTTTTAAAAGTAATGCAAATTAAGTGCCCTTTTTCCGAATACGCGACTAAACATGTTAACATTGGACTAGTGATGATTAGAGATTTCCTGGAATCACAGACTTTGTAAAACGCAACTGAACCCTGACATGAAGACGTGCGGGAATTTTGAGCGAATACATTTTGTGGATTTTGAAGCGAGATATTTCGGTGCAATGGTGCTGAAAATGGTGTCTCTCTCACTATCCATACACTCGGGTACTTTTTAACACTGATCTGTGTATATATATATATATATATATATATAATATATATATATATATATATATATATATATATATATAGATATATATACACACATACTTTTTTCTCAAATCTATTTTCCCCCACCCACGCTGAACACCACCTCTGTGCCGTGAACCTGATGCGGTGAATTAAAAAAAAACAAACAAAAACAAAAGCGCATTCCTAATCCAAACCCCCATATAGCGTTTTCTCTGTAGTGTCACCAGTAATTTCACCCTGACACGCAGATGTGCAACTGAAACCCAGACAAAGTTCCCGCCTTCTGCCTGTGCTTCCTACCGTGACCCATATTGCACCGTGTGCACCCCCCCCCCCCCCCCCCCTTTTTTAAAAATTCTTACAATGCTAGTATCTGAGGTGGTGTACCCACACGACGCAGAGGAATCCAGATCCCGCAGATTCTGCGTTCTTTACCATCAGGAGAGCGTGCAGTCATAAGCACCCTCGTCAGCTGCCTCGTCCTCAGATTCCTCCTTGTGGTTGTCCTCCAGTATCCGAGGCGCCGAGCCGGGAGGGGTCTCGAGAGTCATGGGGAGGGCGAAGGCTGCGACCCCGCGATGCTCCTCTACTCGGGGGAGGACCGGGTCGGCCATCTTGGAGACGGACGGCTGGAACGAGTCGAGCTGGACCTGATCGACGGAGACGTCGCATAACTTCTGCAGCTCAGGAGCAACGAGGTTCAGGAAGGGCTTGTAACCCAGACTGGAGACACACACACACACACACACACACACACGGTGTGAGACGGTCTAAATCAAGTTACATTAAAAAATAAATAAATAAAAAATGTACATGATTGTTCAGCTTTATCCAAACCACATTTCATGGTCATTTTAGTTATTTAGTTGAACTAGCTTTAAAATACACACACACACACACACACACACACACACACACACACACACACACACACACACACACACACCAGTCAGATGATGCCCACTGGTCGATAGCGACGAGTCCGGCTTGTACACTCTGAACCGTTTCCGTATCCGCGGCATCCAAATACCCCAAAACCTGCTTAATGACGCCGACGTCACGTAGAATCAGACCAATCACGACGCTCCATTCCAAACACCCTGCTTCTAAAAACACATGCAGCAGGTACCTGCGGAAATAAAGTAAAATGTACACACTCAAATATGCAGGACCTCCTCAAGAATGTCAATGGCATCCAAAACATGCATTTCAAACGATAACATGTTTGTTATATTTAAAACAAGTTTTAAGTATGGAAACGAATATTTTTCAATACTCAATGAATGTGTGTGTGTGTGTGTGTGTGTCCTGCGATCGGTTGGCATTCCATCCAGGGTGTATCCTGCCTTAATGCCCATAGACGCCTGAGATAGGCACAGACTCCCCATGACCCGAGGGAAGATCAGATATAGCGGTAGAAGATGAATGAATGAATGAATGAATGAATGTTACTGGAGGACGTTAGACATGTTGCCTTTGTTCCCTGATGATCGTACCTCAGCTGCACCTGCGACTTGTGAGGTCCCTTATTAGCGAGCTCCATGGAGATGTGCTCCAGCTCCGACTGGCTGAGGCTCAGGGTGGAGAAGTTCTCGTCCACCATCGTCCAGTCGCCGTCCACCATGGAGCTCGTCTCGGTAAGATCTGTGGCCGAACCGATGCTGCACTCCTCCGCTAGAAAAGAGAGTGTGTTAAACAGATTTTAAATAAATAAATAAATAAAAACAGATGCATTGTTGACAAACAACCATCATCATTGTGAATTGGGGGGAAAAAAGGTTCTAAGAAAAACTCTGTGTACTTTTGTTGATAAGAGGAGAGAGGAAGGCTTCTTGTGTTTGTGGAGCGCCGTGAGAAGAGGCAGAGTCAATCTCTTTAGGCCCCGCCCCCAATCCGTCTAACCAGTTGTGATTGGTCGTGATCTGAGGTGGTGCCGTGTCCATGTCACTGTTCAATAAGCTATCGTTGGACCGAGACTTGAGAAGGCGCGTGCTCAACACTGCGGAGAGAGAAAGAGGAGGATGAGATTGAAGGCATTTCATTATTTAATACATTAGACGGCTACATTTATCCAGATAAATGTATTTATTTATTTACCTCTCTTTTAAATTAGACAAATATTTGTTTTACAAAATAGCCACACACCTGTTCGGCAGCGTCCGTTTTTGAGGGGCGAGCCGGCGGGGAGAACAGGAAAAGGCCACAGGAAGTCGTTATGGAGGCGTTTGAGGGCGGAGACGAAGTCGAGGATTCGAGCGACGCGTGTGCGCTCGCGGGTCAGCCAGCCGATCAGCTCGAAGCCCAGCTGTGCTGAGAAGCTGCCGAGATCTTTCAGACGGATCTGCTCCAGCAAACGTCGCGCGTGACGCCATAACATCATGTCGATGTACATGTTCTCAGCGCTGTCAATGTCCTTACTGCAAACACGCACGCGATACGATAAAGCAGCTAATCAGCTATTGGTAATATAAGCAATATCCAATCAGTGATTAGAAGATACTGTATGTGTTCACACAAACCCTTTAGTGGAAGGTCCTGAAGGCATGCTGAAGGTTTTCTGCAGATTGAATTTTCCTGCAGAAATGGTTTCCGCCGACTGAGACAGACTGATGCTGCGATGACGGAAAAACTCGAATCCTCCTGTAGAGCTTGGCTCCTAAACAAACCAACAACAAATAACTCGTGCTGGAACGGAATAACAATCTATTCTAGATCATTGTGATACCGAAACTAAAACTAAAAAAAAGAAAACACCCCCCTTATGTAGTTTCAATACAATTCGATACACCACGCTCACCTGACTGGTCGGAGTAGTGGGTGGAGTCTCGCTCTCCCCTGAGCCAATAGCCTTAAGGAATCGGATCATGTGACGACAGAGATCCCATTTCCCTTGTTCGAGTGCTGTGTTGAAGAGTAGAGTAGCGTGCTGACGACTCACTGCCGGAGCCTCCATGTTCTTACAGAAAGAATTACACCGTTATGAAATCTCTTTTAATGCAGCAAAAACAATAACAGCAGAAAGTCAATCGCAGGTAACAATATTGCATTTCTATCTTCATGGGGGGGGGGGGCACGGGTTCGATTCACGTCTCGGTTATGCGTCTGTGTGTGTACATAGAGTTAGCATGTTCTTCACGGTTTCCTCCCGGTCCAAAAACATGCACGGTAGGTTGATTAGCACCTTGGAAAATTGTCCCTAGTGTATGAATATGTGTATATGTGTGTGTGTGTGTGTCCTGTGATGGGTTGGCATTCCATCCAGGGTGTATCCTGCCTTAATGCCCATAGACGCCTGAGATAGGCACAGGCTCCCCGTGACCCGAGGGAAGATCGGATACAGCGGTAGAAGAAGAATGAATGTCTTCATGTGAGAGAAGTACATGGTAGTAGTGCTGGGAACCCCAAACCACCGGCTACATACAGGTCAAAATAGCGGACACATTTTCTCTCTGTATCCCAAATTGAAAAATGTCTGTAAAAATCTGAGATTTGATTTATATGACATGTCGCCCAGCTCTACATAGTAGTAGTCAAAACATTATATATTATATATAGATACACACATATACACACACATGTTAATAAAGCAAAATACATTTCCAAAACATTGAACATTTCTTATTGACCCCAAGGTTCATATTTAATGCCAAGCATGTACTCTTATTACCTGGAGTATGATGAGATAGGAAGCGGCCGTGTCCAGATCACACGCCATGATGCACTCCTCGAAAAGATCTTTTGGGTTCCCGACGGCAGCAAAAAGGTAATTCCAGAGATTAAACTCGGTCTTGCGGGCGCAGTGGACGATTGTGCGCAGGAACAGGGGGAACTCGGCCAGGAACTTGGCCACGGTGGGCAGCAGCGGATCGGGAATGGGCTCACGAGATGTCGCTTCTTCCTCCAGGACCACGTGCACCATCAGCTCCAGCACGTGCGAGAAATAAGGCAGCGAGGAACATGACTGAGCTAACAATAAGGCCTGCTCGCCCAGGTTCCTCACCAGCAGCTGACGGAGGAGGTGATGGAGGTAGATCTGCGATGTCCTTTCCACCAAACAGAATGGAAAAAATGATTCGGGCGGCTCCCGTGCCGAGGAAAACACGGAGGGTCTGCGCGAGAAGCTTTCTTTGGAGGAAGCGTCGCCTCCAGCGGGGTCCAGGGAGGCACCGGGGCCCTCTTTAGAGGAAAACGAAGAGTCGTACAGGAGAGTGTCATTAGCAGCCCCCAAAACGAGAGCATCCTCCGACAGCACGGCGAGAGGGTAAATGTCGAGAAGGAATGACAGCATGATGCGGCGCGAGAGGAACGAGTGCGGTTTGCGGTTCTCTCGGCGCGGGAACAGGGGGAGCCACACCTTCATTCCCGACTCGCCGCAAGAGAGCCACAGAGCCTCCACCAGGTGGCGCTTCTTAGAACCGGAGTGACTCGAGGCCCACACGCTTTCCACACACTGAGCCAGAACCACAGGAGGGGAAAAAGGCAGCTAAAAATGGAAACAAACACTATAAAGACTCAAATATTGCAGGTAATAGGCGAGGTACAGAGGCAGGTACAAATATATATATATATATATATATATATATATATATATATATATATATATATATATATATATATATATATATATAAAAAGCCAGAACTGACCAGGGTTTTCTGATTGGATGATGTATCCTTCTCTCGCACCTGTGGGCAGGACCTATCTCTCTGCAGCATAATGAGCTGGCCAGCCAAATTCAACAAAATACTTTCTGCATTGCATGCCTGAGATAGATAGAGAGAGAGAGAGAGAGAGAGAGAGAGAGAACGAACACAGATTGATAAGTTCATGGTCAAATTTGACAAAATTATTTTATTTGGCTTCCTTCAAATAAGTGTACGAGTGTCTCTTCTCAGGTGTGCGCTTGTGTGTATATATTTCATGGTGTGTGCATGTCTGTGTGTGTGTGTGTGTGTCTGTGTGTGTGTGTGTGTGTGTGTGTGTGCGCGCGCACATCTACCTACAGTGTGGTTTTCAGTAACATGCCCATCTCTGACTAAACGGTAAGTGTGTGTGTGCGTACTGAATGATAAAGGCGTGTATGTGTGACTGACTGGTTGTGTGTGTGTGTGTGTGTGTGTGTGTGTGTGTGTGTGTGTGTGTGTGTGTGTGTACCTGCTGTGTGGTTTTCAATGACATTCCCATCTCGGTTCTGACAGAGCGATTACCGTGTGTGTGTGTGTGTGTGTGTGTGTGCTTGCTGTGTGGTTTTCCCGTCTCTGTTCTGACTGCCGTGTGTGGAGCGTTTATGCATATCTGCTGTGTGGTTTTCAGTGACATTCCAGTCTCTGTTCTGACTGAGCACGCGAGCGTGTGTGTGTGTGTGCGCGTGTGTGAGTGTGTGTGTGTGTATGTGTACCTACTGCGTGGTTTTCAGTGACATTCCCCCATCTGTTCTGACTGAATGTGTGTGTATGTATGTGTGTATTTGCCTGATGTGGTTTTCAGTGACATTCCCATCTCGGTTCTAAATGAGTGTGTGTGTGTGTGTGTGTGTGTTTGTGTGTGTGTGTCTGTACCTACTGCGTGGTTTTCAGTGACATTCCCCCATCTGTTCTGACTGAATGTATGTGTGTGTGTGTGTGTGTGTGTGTGTGTGTGTGTGTGCCTGATGTGGTTTTCAGTGTGTGTGGTTTTCAGTGACATTCCCATCTCTGTTCTAAATGAGTGTGTGTGTGTGTGTGTGTGTACCTGCTGTGTGGTTTTCAGTGTGTGTGGTTTTCAGTGGCATTCCCGTTTCGGTTCTAACTGAATGTGTGTGTGTGTGTGTGTGTGTGTGTGTGTGTGTGTGTGTGTGTGTGTACCTGATGTGGTTTTCAGTGTATGTGTGTGTGTATGTGTGTATACCTGCTGTGTGGTTTTCAGTGACATTCCCGTCTCGGTTCTGACAGAAGTGAGCGTGACTGAAACCACCAGTGCAGGATGAGGAATATAGCGTGACATGGACACTTCCTGTAGTAAATCTACAGAAACTGAAGCGCTAAAAAGAACACACACACACACACACACACACACACATTTACATCGTCTCTTTAGTTTACGACATAAGGTGAGAGATAACGTGTGCGCTATTTACCCATCTGGCTTCTTTTCGATGCTGTAAAGGCAGATGGAGCAGTCGGTGCGAAACAAAATGATGGTGTTTCTGAACACGTTGAGCAGCAAAGTTTCCGCGTGCAGCTTCGTGACGCTGGCAAACGCGTTGTCAAGGTTGGAGGAGCGGAGATATAACCTCAGCTACACACAAGAAATAAACACCATCAGTGACAATTTCAAAGAACAAACATGCTGACTGCATTCTAATCAACCTTTATACTGAATCTGGAGTTCATTCATTCATTCATTCATCTTCTACCGCTTTATCCGATCTTCCCTCGGGTCACGGGGAGTCTGTGCCTATCTCAGACGTCTATGGGCATTAAAGCAGGATACACCCTGGATGGAATGCCGACCCATCGCAGGGCACACACACACATTCACACACACATTCATACACTAGGGACAATTTTTCCAAGGTGCCAATCAACCTACCGTGCATGTTTTTGAAACCGGAGAACCCGGAGAAAAACCCCCCTGAGGCACGGGGAGAACATGCAAACTCCACACACACACACATGGCCGAGACGGGAATCAAACCCGGACCCTGGTGGTGTGAGGTAAACGTGCTAACCACTAAGCCACCGTGCCCCCTTTGAATCTGGAGTTGACTCATAATAATTTGGAACGATCTGATTTGCTGTTGAATACTGAAATATAAAATCTGATTGGCTAAAAGTGATGCGTTATCTTTAACACACTGAGACGGGCTTCACCGAATCCGTTTTCCCCCCCTTTTTCACAAATACAAGAACTTTTTGCTCAAGTTCTGTATTTAACACTTATATCCAGAGATCCATTAAAATTTTCCCTGTAACATGACGAGCTGCTTTACTTTTTTCTACATTATATTTTAAAACAAAAAGACGAAAAATTAACCTCTGGGCCAAAACCCCAACGCATCACATCCCCACTGCGCGGGAATCTCCGGACGTTTTTCCTTCACCACTGCATATCAGGGGTGACTATATAAACATATAAGCCCTAAATGTATTCATTGACCCCTCTAAATTAATCTACTTCTATTTAATTGTCCAAAGTGCTTTACAAATAAATCCGAATTGAATCGATTTGTTTAATGTACAGAAAACTGCTTCGTCAGGCAAAACAAACCAGGTCATTACGGAGGACAAAGGCACGTCAAGCAGACATGATACCGCCTTCATGTGTAAAACTGTGGTGCTCTACCTCCTCCTGCTGGTCGATGAAGTTGTAACAGGCAACGACAACAAAGTCACTCCACCAGGTGAGACCCCCGGTCACGGCCATGCTCTGTTCCTGCAGAACACATGGTAACGATGGATTACAGAATGGAAATGTGTATGTGTATAAAAAAAAAAAAAAACACCTACCCACTGCTATGGTTAAACTATACTTTCAAAAAACAAAAAAACAAACAAACAAACATGGCCGTTTGTACGTTTAAGATTTATGTGTAATGGCACACTTTAAAGATTAATGAAAGCCAATTAGTTAAATGAACATTAAAGCTAATACGTGACTCAGAAGTGTTGTTTATTTGTTCATTTCTACATGTGCTAATACATTTCGGAACCAACGTGAATGCGCTCAGAGCTCAAAACAAACAGGACGTGGCATTAGTGATTCGCCAGTAGATGGCGCTCTCGTTCTGTATGACAGCGAACCTTCTCAGCAAAAACAATCCGGAAAAATCCGTATTGTGATCGTAGCAGTAAACAACTTTCGCAGACAATTCATGTGCAAAACTGATAATTAGGCTAATTTTTTTAAACATTTTAATACAATAGAAACTTTGCATTAAATTCATTGCAGGTCTGGAAAATTTTGAGTCATATTAATGTGTGGGAAATACATGCAAACGCCTACCTGTGTAATGTTTCCGAACAGTTTCCATTTCCTGGTATATAATGAGTAATGTGCAAATCCGCGTCTCCCCGCGACCACCAAACACTGACCGGCTGAGTCTATGGCTGCAAACTGGGCACACACACACACACACACACACACACACACACACACACCCAAGCACACATGGCAATAAAAAAAAAGCATCATTGAAACAATTACACTCATGTTTTGCTTGAAACAAAATGAAATTAAATAGCTAAAACACACACACACACACACACACACACACACACACACACACACACACTTACCCTTATTGGCCAGTTTGTTTCGAGATATGTGCTGTGAATCTGAAAAACATTTAACAATGAGCATAGCTCATCAATATTGTTTCATATTTATTTGTGGTCATTACAATTAAAAAAATCATTCTTTTTTTATTTCTCATGTGTGTGTTAAAATTAAAAAAAAAAAAAAACAGAAGTAAGTGATACTTCTCTAAAGAAAGTGATGCATCATTTGTATCACACTTTCACAGTACATGTGTAAACACAGGTGTGTGCAACAAAACCTGACAGCAGGTGTGTTTATCTGCCTCTCCGAGTGTATGCACATATACTTAAATGGTTCATGTGTGTAACGGTGTACACTGTGTCGGTGCGGCAGGTGCGTTCACTCGTGTGTACCTGCACTACGTGCCAGTGTTTGTGTCCCAGTAAAGTGCTGAGCTGTGTGTGTGTTGTGCTCCGTGCCGAGTGCTGCTCCTGGTTGTGGATCTGTACGGCAGCATCTCCACAGGTCATCAGGAGTCGGTCCTCACCGTGGAGAAGCACCTGCTCCTGGTTACTCTAGAGAAAGAGAGAAAGAGAGAGAGAGAGAGAGTGAGTGAGTGTTCAGGCTGTTTCAATCCAAAGATGATTTATAATGCACATGGATAAAGGAGAAAATCCTGACAATTTCCTCATAGTGAGCGAGTGGCTGGCACGCACACACACGGGTATCGTTTGATATACATGAAAGGAAAAGGCATGCTTCTAGATTACTACACATCCAGGCCACATCGAGTGTAAAATATTAATTCTGGCTACTAATTGCTTTAACCTTCAGCGCAGCAGTACTACATCCTGCGTGATGATCTTACCGTACAGGGATTGACAGTGAGTGCACTCTTGATGAATTGAAACTGCAGGATGGAGGCCTGCTTTAACTTTGCAGACTGCTCCGTGCCCGGCTCCATGCTGCCAATCACCCACAAGTGATACCCCTCGGCTCCCCAGCTCTGAAAAGCAGAGGCAAGCAGGAACTGATATCGCCTGTAATGTCTTTCAAGATTATTAGTCATAAGAGCATGTAATTAAGTAATATATTTGCATCCAACAGCCATTTTCATTTTCCATTCTTGCTCCTTTATACGCTATAATTGTAAAAGTTTTTTTTTTTTTTCATCTTTTTAGTCGCTTCCACAATTCACTCTTCTAATCCCCTCCACATTTTGTGGAGATTTGCGCATACTCGGAAACATGGATGTTAGGAACATGGATGATAGAATGCAACTCGGGTCGTGATGTAGGTGAGGCATTCGCATTCATCCCAAGAGCTCCACAGCAGGAGAATTTTCCGCTCCATACGATGAAAAGCTCATGGATTTTGCCTTGGGAAATGTCATGCTGGAACAGGTTTGGGCAAAGAACCACATCTGGCTGGGAAAGTTAGGTGTCCCAATACTTTTGTCCATACACTCAGGTTATATGACCAGCTAATCTATTCCCTGTTTAAAATGCAACACGGAATAGCTCTAATGCTCACACACAGCTTAAAAAGGATAAAACGTGTAAAACGGGGTGATTAAAGCAGCCGGTTGTCGGCTAAAAACACAGATTAAGCACTTTATAAAAAGACATTTTAATAGGTAAATATAGGGCCATTAAAAGTACTTTGAGTTTTTACCATAGAGCTGATCTTTAGTGGCTCCTTCTTACTGCCATCCGATCGATACCTGAGGAGAGAAAGAGGAAGGAAAAGAAAAGTGGAAGCAGCAGTTATAAAGGGGAGCTTTTAATACTAGAGCCTCCTTTACTTCACTTGTACATGCTGATGCGCTCCGTATCAATTAAGAATTACAATTATCTAAACAATACTAAATAATAATAATTCTAAATACTCAACTAAAGGAAATTAAGTTGTCTTTATGGCTATACGTTTTTGTTGTTTCGGAGAATCATTAAGGGCCTAGAAAAAGTTCTTTCAATTTAGACTTTGATGATTTTTTTTTCCTATCCAACCTTAAACACCACAAATACATATCTTCAGAAAAACAATTGTCTGCAATATTAATGTAAAATCCTCTAATGTAAGCCGATGCTATGAGAAAAATGGAAATTAACTAAACTGACACGAAAGCTGTCATCTTGACATGTAGGTTATAATGCGAGACTAACGTGAAGTCCTCTCCGAGCGTGCACACCAGATGAGCTCCAAACACACTCCACATAGAGAGACCTCCGCACGCCCAGGTCACCATGACAACGCTGCAATCCGGAGACCAGCGGATGAGTTTAACCGGACCCGTTTTATTATGAATGTCTGCGAGAGAGAAAAACGAGAGGGGGATCATTGGAAACAGGTTTAAGCTTATTGTCCTGTTAAAATGCACGACGCTACAAAAGAGTTTACATACCAGAAAGTACCTGATAAACCTCAACATAATAGCAAAGTGCTCAAACACGTATACACCAGGGGGAAGCACTGTACAATATCAAAAATACCTATAAACCCCTTCTGCATTTAACAGGAAGTGCCCTGCCAAATTTATGACTCTGGGCTCACAGTAAAATGCGAGTCAGATATTAGTTCACTAAGCAAAAAAAAAAGATACAGGTTTCCACTTGCCTTGGTAGCTACATACAACTCTATACTAAATCCATATAATAAGCTGTAGTCAGAGGATGGATAGATGTTATACATTTCAGAATACTTGCTTTGGTATGAACACATTATGAATAGATGAAAAGTCTCGTGCAAAGTAAATTGACTAAAATGCAAAGGGTTTAAGTAGCATTTAAGGATGATTAGATGCCACTTACAGTTTAGAAACACATCTGGACAAAAATGTTTAAAAATTTTTTATCCGGGTTTTTATATATATATATATATATAGATATATATATATATATATATATTTTTTTTTTTTTTTTTTTTTTTCTGAGATACTGTTCTCAGAAAAAGGTGTATATATATATGTGTGTTGTGTGTGTGTGTGTGTGTGTGTGTGTGTGTGTGTGTGTGTGTGTGTGTGTGTGTGTGTGTGTGGTGTGTGGTTGTGTGTGTGTGTGTGTGTGTGTATATATATATATATATATATATATATATATATATATATATATATCTATATATATATATATATATATATATCTATATATATATATGTATGTGTGTGTGTGTGTGTGTGTATAATATATGTGTGTGTGTGTGTGTGTGTGTGTGTGTGTGTGTAGTATATATATATATATATATATATATATATATATATATATATATATATATATATATATATATATATATATATATATATATATATATATATATATGTATAAAAAACCCCCGTATAAAAAATGTAAAAACCTTTCAGTACTGCAGCAACAATTATAAGCAACAGTTGATCAAGATTAGACACTTTGTGGACAACATATAAGTGGTTTTATTTTGTGACATTTGCATTTCACAGAAATGAAAAAATCCGAGTAATAATTTCGGCTCTGTATTTTGGTCAATGCAGAAGTGGGAGGAAACTGATTCCTAAAAGTTGACTGAATGGGAATCTGTAGGGTGCTTGTGGAGATTTGAGCTTGTTTTGGCACAAGAGATGAGTAGAGTCAGATAAGAATGAAAAAGTGACTAGTGCAGTCAGCATTCCAATTCATTTCAAAGATGCGCGATAGGGTTGAGGCCAAAGCTCTGTAGCAGCACACTCAAGATCTTTCACTCAAACCCATATGTTCATGGCGCTGGCGTTGTGCACCGGGGCATTGCCATGCTGGAACAGGTTCGTTGCAACATTTTATTATAGCGCATCCTAAGGCATTTTATCCACCCTTTCTCCATCTGCATCCTCCATAAGCATTTTTTTTTTAAAATCACGTCTGGCCTCGTATTCAGTCCAAACTGCTCAACTAAACTAAAAGACCATCTTTTATTGTAGCTGAACAAAAACTTTGTGAGTAAGTTTTGTGGTACGTTATCAATACTTTTACTCAAGTATGATTTTTGGATCCTCTTTACACCGTTGGTATTTACAATTACCTTAAATTTACAGTCGACACCCACAATCGTTGCGTTCCTAGAAGTTTGGATGTGTGAAAGGAAAAACAAAAGTATACAAATGCCTATTTTTTTTTAGAGTTTGAACCCTAAATATGCTCCCAAAATGCTTTCATGGCAATCTCAAGCTTAATACACTACAATCAAAAAATGTTTTATCAAGAATAAAAGATATGAACAAATAACATTAATGATTTAGAGTTAAAACGCATGAGAAATTGTGTCATGCCAAACAAAAAAGCCCCCGAAAAAAAATGAGGAGGATATTTACAGTTTCCACAAACAATGATTATTTCTAAGGCAGAATCAAGTGCATTTGTGTGTATACCCAAATATCTTACCTGGGTAGTGTTTGGGGCTTAACTCCAATCTGTGAGAGAGCTGCATCGATCCTGTAGTGTTGTCTATCATATAGACTAGCACGGAGCCACTGAAACACACACACAAACATTAGTTCCCTCCATGGTCCAAGTCTCCGTGTTTAACAGCACCACAGTTGGTCTCATTGAATCATCGAGGAACTTCATAGGCGTTCCCTGGGCTTTCCTGAAATGTGTTTCGCGTTCGTACCCTCCAGCCTTGAACTTCTCTGCTAGGATGAGATTAAAAACATTCACATTCCTCGTCTCCTTCCTCGATTATGGCATTTGGCATGTGTGCGCTTCATCCGCTGTTTAGCATATGAAAAAAATTTTGCCAGATGCTCTGCTTATAATTTATAGAAATATCAGGCTTTGAGGCTCGTGCGCACCACAGGGAAGAATATTTTGCAACAGCCAAGAAAGTTGGGATTTAATTAGAAATACTTCATGGTTCATTCATCTTCTATCGCTATATCCGATCTTCCCTTGGGTCACGGGGAGTCTGTGCCTATCTCAGGCGTCTATGGGCATTAAGGCAGGATATATGGATGGAATGCCAACCCATCACAGGACACGCACTCACGCACACACATTCATACACTAGGGACAATCTTCCAAGGTGCCAATCAACCTACCGTGCATGATCCTGGAAGTGTGAAGCGAATGTGCTAACCACTAAGCCACCGTGCCCCTGATATGTCATGGTGCTCTTTGTAAATTCTGACCCGATACATTTTCTAATACAGTGTCTGGCTACATGAATTGCATTATCACTTCTATCACATTATTTGTTACTTATAAACTCTGTATATGTGACTCTAAAGCCACTCAATCTATTAACACAATATGTTGATGACAAAATAAAATGATCCTGTTAGATCCTAAGATGCTTACGCTACGTAGAAGCCACGCCAAGCAAAACAATGACTTTGTTACTGGAGTGGTCTCGCTACACAATCGAATGCTAAAATGTTTGTTTAACCTTCATGCTTCACTGAAAGCGTCCGCATCGGAACCTCGTTACCAGTGAAGTTTTTCTTTTCTGGTCTGGGGCAGTGCCACGAGCTTGCCGCTGACCTTTTTAAAAACGGGGAGTCGTTTACCAAACATGGCGATGTGGAGCATTTCTGTCTGCAAGTGTGTGTTGTGGAGACTGCTTGGCATTCTTTGCTCTTACTGCTC
>JACRUU010000006.1:12877941-12887941 GCA_030449085.1 Kryptopterus vitreolus | reverse complement strand
GAGTTTGCATGTTCTCATCGTCCCGTGCCTCAGGGGTTTTTCTCTTGGTTCTTCCGGTTTCCTCCCTGGTCCAAAAAAAACATGCACGGTAGGTTGATTTGCACCTTGGAAAATTGTCCCTAGTGTATGAATGTGTGTGTGTGTGTGTGTTTGTGTTGTGCCCTGCGATGGGTTGGCGTTCCATCCATGGTGTATCTTAATGCCCATAAGCCTGAGATAGGCACAGGCTCCCCGTGACCCGAGGGAAGATCGGATAAAGCGGTAGAAGATGAATGAATGAATGAATGAATGGATAACTAAAAATAATTGCATATAGCCTTCTATAGGGCGCTGACCTTAAACCCTACTGAACATCAACTCTAAGCCTCCTCGCATCACCTACACCAGGACCTGACTTTAACCAGTCTTGTGTCTGAATGAATACAAATCCCCATAGACACCATCCCAAACCTAGTGAAACATCCATTAAGAGCGGAGGGACTTAAAACAGCAAAAGGGGGCGAAAATACCGATATTGGATACTCAAATTGTCTGGTCAAACTTTAGTCCATATGGTGTATTTAGAGATGTTCTAAAGTCTGCAATCCATAAATGCTTCAAATAGCAGACTGCTTTCGTTCAGTACGTTTACAAACGACATCTTATCTTTTATTTTTCTAGTAATTCGATCGACATGTCCGGGAATGTCTTTCTTCCCCCTGCTGGCTTGGAGGCAAAACAAAATTATGATTCACGATTTGTTTCCCCCCCCCAAAAGCATCATCGAATCAGGAATCAAAACACACGCATACACAATGCATTTCTCACACAAAACAGCAAGCTGCTTGTTGTGTGTTCGCTCTAAAACATCACCACCCCAGAGTGTGCAGACGCTACTATAATAAAAAGGGAAGTAGATCTGTATTTATGTACGCACTTAATGAAAAGTACTGTAGTTGCAATGCTTTTAGACGCACTTGGGGGGGGGGCAAGAGCAGGGGGGGGGGGGGCAAGAGCAAGAACAAGTGCACGAGCAAGAGAGACCACTCACTTCGGATAGATGGGCTCGTACAGGTATTTCTCATCTCCACCTCCGACGATGTCGAACAGCAGCACGTATCCATTAGCAGCCTGGAAAAAAGGCAAATTATTGATGAGGGACTGAATAAATAAAAACGTTAGTGTGGATTACACACACACACACACACAAGAACTGATGCATACTGACACACATAAACGAGGCTTGTGTCCTAACCAAAATCATACAGAACACTGAGGCCTAAAACACACACACACACACACAATATCTAGTGTGTTAGACTAGTACTAGCCTTCGTTCTTTCAGGGTTCCCACTCTAATCGAAATGTCAATTTCCCTGACTGAAAAGCAGAATTTCCACAACCTATAATGAACGGAAAAAACAGGCCGCTGTTGTGCTAAGCGCTGAGCGGACAAAAAACAAATGCAGAGTGTTTAACAGCCAGTCTTTTGAGTCGTCATTAAGTAGCCAAAGCTCTTGAAATGTACATTTTAGTGGCACATGTGTCTTAGTTAACTTTAGTTAGTGATTGGCTTCCTTGGGCTTCAAAAAAAGTCAAATAAGCAAAACATTGTGACAAATGGAAACTAAAATGGATAGTGACAAAAATCCCTGATATGTCTGGAATAGACCTTTTAAAATTCCGTGATATTCCATAAATCCCAGGACGCGTGGGAACCCTGTTTTATAGGACACGCTAGTATGTGAAATGTCAATCCAGGACAGGTGTGTCGTCATCGCCACATCTGTAATCGCTGGAGCACTGATAACTTTTTTTTTCTTTCTTCAATCGTCCACACGCCACTATAGCATTGACAGGATAAGTAATTTGAGGTCACTATAGAGGTTGCCTGATGTGTTTTTTTTTCCTCTGGTCTTTTTTTTTCTTTTCCGTTCCCCCCTTCCTCTCATTTACATTTAAATTTGCAGTATTTGGCAGACGCCCTTATCCAGAGCGGCTTACAAATGAGCAATTGAGGATTAAGGGCCTTGCTCAAGGTCCCACTAATGGCAGTTTGATGGTGGTGGGGTTTGCGTCCAACACCTTAACCACTGGGCTACCACGTCCCTATTAACCACCTCTCATTAAATGTAGCAGTTCGTTAATAAGAAAAATCGCTTACATTAACCATTTCTTGAACATGTTTGATTTACAGAGCACCATCAGACGGAGAAAAACAAATATGTTACTTGAACAAGGATTTCAAACCAAAGGAAAAATTGTGTACAATGTCGTTGCTCCATGCAGTCTGTAAATACAAACGATTCGGTAGGGTTTAAAATCCCAGAGATGTTCCAGTAATCATCATGTGTGTAAAAACCAGTCCCGACTGAATAAGCGCTAGAGATGGACAGATTCGGCAGAAGTTGCACAAAAGCAACAAGAACAGCACTTTGGAAAGAAGTTTTTACAAAAAAAGGAGGACAAGAAAAGGGGGGGGGGGCTGTTCTGTTCATCCAGATAATAACGATTATACTGTAATAACGGGTGAATAATGAAGGACGGAATTAGTCAGTCACTCATCAGCAATCACGCTGTCAAACAGAACTGTCAGTCCTTTCAGGCAGTATAATGACCATTCACACACACACACACACACACACACACACACACACACACACACACACACACACACACACACACACACACACACACACACAGCAAATTTAGTAAACTTCTGCCATTCACATAGGCAAGGACCAACACGCATTACTACAAAGAGCTGTATTCAACATACACACATACATACACACACACACACACAAACACACACACACAGCTTTTCTTATTAGCCCAAATTGTCTAAACATTGTAGATTTTTTTCAAGCCCAAGCACGGCACATTCCACTAGTTTTAGCTGTGAAAGTGGATAATATGACCCTAAGCTTCTCCATTATGGAGAGAATCAGCTGAGAGACCTAACACACACACACACACACACACACACACAAATAGGACTTTAAATGCAGTTGAAGATACAGCTCAAAATAAGCATAAGTCTGGATGTGATCCATATTCGTACTGTGTGTGTGTGTGTGTGTGTGTGTGTGTGTGTGTGTGTGTGTGTGTGTGTGTGTGGGCAAAATAGAAGAGGAGAAATCTTCAGAAAATGTGTTTTAGATTCTTTCAGTCTTACACCATTTTGACCACGGTGAGGATGTGAATAATTACGCACAGATCACGACTCTGGGTTCAGCATGCGAGTGACCCGCAGATTAGTTTCGCCTTTTTTCCTCTCCATCTTGCGGATAAATATTAATTTTTAATGACTAGAGAATGAACGGCCCTGACGATATTGATTTTTTAATAATTTCCTAACGGGATGTGAACGGGACCTGTAAATTAATCAACAACAGCGGCAAGTGGAGGAGCAGAAGTAGTTGAAAAGTTTTAAACTGCATGTATGGGAGAATTTCCTTGGTGTAAAGAAAGTGGAAAGAAAAATAGATTCGTCTCTTCCCCTCTTTTTTCTTTGCCTAAAAGGGCATAAAAGTGATCCGAACCCTGATATAAAGTAAATAAATAAACGCAATTTGATTAGAACCGTGAGTTCTACTACTTCTGATCACCCTTTATCCATATCCACAACTCAAAGAAACGTTTAGTAAAATAGAAAGATGGCTCATAAATCTATAAAACGTCCAATAATTTCCTCAGACACACTTTAGTTCCGGACCCCGGGTCATAACTTCATGTCTTATATGTTAATTCTGTTAATTCGGTCCAAACATTTTGGGCAGCATCTCCATGGAAACGCCATGGTGGAAAAACAGGAAGCGGGGACAGTTATTACCCACGGTGCAATGCAGACAGACGCTCCAGATGGATGCTGTGACAGTGGAATGCCAAGAGGGGGGGGGCTCCACTCCTACTCAGCCATGCAGATACAAAGAGGTACATAGAAAGCTGTTAATGTTTGTAAGTTTGTAGTTAGATAAGGGTGTGTGTCTAGAGCAGGGGTCACCAACGTGGTGCCCGTGGGCACCAGGTAGCCCCCAAGGAGCACATGAGTAGCTCTCAGGCTTGCTATAAAAAGTGCACAACTCATCAGTGAGATGCGTCTATAATGTATGTAAATGTAGTTAATTCGTTGTTGATAGTCACTGTCAAAAATCACAAGTGTATTCACATAGATAAATGAGTATCATTAATCATTAATAATATATATAACTAAAGGTAAATTTGTTATTTCAGAGGAGTATATTTCAACTGGTAGCCCTTTATATGACTCGGTGTCCATGTAGTAGCTCTCAGTTACAAAAAGGGTTGGTGATCCCTGTCTAGAGAGAGAGAGAGAGAGAGAGAATATATATCTATATATATAGTATCACACACACATATACATATATATATATATATATATATATATATATATATATATATATATATATATATATATATATATATATATATATATATATATATATATATATATACACACACACACACACATACACATACACACACATAAATATACATATATACACACACACACACACACACACACACACACACACACACACATATATATATATATATATAAATAATATACATGCACATATACAATACGTTTGTTCCTTATAATGGTTTATCCCTGATAAGTGAACCAGTGGCGAGGAAAAACTCCCCAAGATGGCATAAGGAAGAAACCTTGAGAGGTACCACTTAATGCTCGGGGAGTTAGTAAGGCAAACAGAGTACAGTAAGGCTGTCCACAGGAACCTGAGGGGCATGTTTAATACATAATTAACCCTGCAATCAGCATTCAGTCGTTCCAAAAGTTTGAGTTCGGGACACTTCAAACTCGCCGTGTCTTCACGGAGCTCACGCTGTGCGCGTTCCATGCTGAAAATAAGTTTCCAAAGGGTCGAAGCTCCTCAGGGAGATGCTTCGCTGTCCTTAAAATTTGGCACTGTGTGACCTGCATTTGGTGCCTGGACCATCTCTGTGAAAGGTTTGACAACTCATTATCCACGGTGGTTCTGCCTTCACGGTCCAATCCGCCTTGCCAATGCTCTACATAACAAGCAGGCAACAAAAGTCCTGGCAAAACTTCCTCCTTGAAGATGCTTCACTTCCTCCTTGTCATTACACAACACTCCTAAACACAACGGCAGCTACGTACACAACCTTGGTTTAAACGAACCCCAGATAACCGGCAGCTAATTGTCATGCAGAACCCGTGCCAAGCTGGCAAGAAGTCCGCGAGAGGGTTCCAGAGAAAAATGCCTTCATAGCCATGGTATTTATTTCAAAGTCTGTGTGGGAAGGTCTCAGCAGTCGCACTCGAGTCCCTCGAGTCCCCGAACATGAAGTTAGCAGAAAAATAAATAAATAAACGTTGAAACACCAACCCTGATGTTACTAAAAGCAAGTGAGCATTTGCGCATTGTTGTACAAATGTGTATAAAACAGATTACACACTCCACATAAACAAAGCTTAACAAGGTAATTTCGCCTCAATGTGCTTGCATTATATTTCATATAAACATGTAAATGCATGAGCAGATACATTTTCAGTATATAGGGACACAAAAAAACTAGTCATGCAACAACTAATCCATAAAAGCGACAACAACTTCGATAATAAAGTTTCCAATCTCTATTGCCAGAAATGCATCAACATATTTATATACATAAATATACTAAATTAGGATTTTATACTGTTATAATAAGCAAAAGGTTAAGAAATGTTAAGAAATTTACATTGTTAATCAAATTAATTGATTGAGGGTAAAAATGTCTTCTGATTAATCAATTATCAAAATAACCATTAGTTATCATCATCATTAGCAGCCCTAAAGTTCTCGGAAGCTGACCGCAGTTAAATATAGCATTTACTGGAACTAGTTTTTAGTTATTTTCGCAAACATTACTAAGGGATTTAAAACAAGAGGGCGACTGATATATAGATAATTGGAATTATGGGTAAAAAAACCAGGTAGCCTTATGCTGTTTAGAGCGACCTCTAGTGGTGAATCACTAACACCATGCGCCATTAATTTGAAGTGTCTACTGCATTCTTTTTGGGTGTAGCTCTTCAGTTTAAAGTCTTATTTATCTCAATATTTATTTATATAATTATCAGATTTATTTTGCGTAGCAGAATTTTTTTTGGAATAATGCTAGGGACCATTTTACACAGAGTTGTCTTACTGACCTCGAAGATAAAGCAGCGATTATATCTTGGACTGATTTATAATAAAAAATAAAAATAAAAAGATGGTGATGATGATCTGATCTGGGATGGTGGTCTAATGGAAAAGCCAGACATGTCAACGTACCGTAAAATTTGTGTTAAGGTTGGCGTGTGTGACGTCACGTGCACTACCGCCGATGGCAATCACGGTGACCGTCACAGCACTAAAGAATCCAGCCAATCCGCATTTATACCAAACTAGTGCTGGTCGTGCCAGGTCACATGACCATTTTGAAACGTCAAGGAACAAGAGCAATTTGCCCTCTTCCTCATACAGGAGCTCAGTGATGCCCCCTACTGATGTATCACTTTGACAGACATGAGACAGACTAAAAGCTTTTCCTCCCACAAGGCTCACTTGGTCCTCCTGAACATTTGGCCTTATATAAAGATGCTAGCGAGATTCGGGTATCTTTTATATGTGGTTTGAGGACAGAACACCTCAGTTTATAGCGTATCACAATGACAGGCTGCCCTACGCGGCAGAAAACGAAATTTCTCAGCAAACATCTAGGGTATACACAACTATGCTTAAGAAAACCACACCCTGTGTTCATCCTTTCCAACATGTCCTTCTTTAAACCAGCTGTTTTCTGCACGCTGCATGTTTACAGAAGCATGTACATAACCACATGAAGATCTTTCACCCTTCACAAGTCCGCCGTGGAGCAGTGTCGAAACACGTTTGTACTGAAACAAAGCCACAAGAGTTCGCTTCTACAAGTCTATACCCGTTTCGGGGCATGCCGAAGGCACCCGGTGTGAAATGGCGCTTTTCAAATATAACCTCCATTGTCACATAAAGTGTTTGTTATTAACATACTGGCTTCCATCATTTAAAGTAAATACACTGTGGGTTCCCCAACTGCACCGATTTACACTGCACAGTGTGGCGTTTCATCTTGTACAATAAACTAAATGATGATTTGAGGACCCTCGAATGGATCCCGTTGTGTATGTCAGTGCGGCACTCTGAACAAGGTCAGGGGAAAGGTTTAAAGAAAATCATTGGCCATTGTGGTTCTTCCTGGTCCTTAAAAGGACGTTCATCTGCATAACTAAGGCTGATACGATTTGCATTGTGAAGAATAGCCAAAGATACAATAATAGTAAAAAGATGCACATGAATCGATACGATTCACTCCATTATGATTCAGGATGATTCGAATCGATAGGATTCGACACACTGGTAATAATGATAGTTTGCTTTTGTTTGTTTGCTTCAGACAGACAACAAATCACAAATGTACTTGAGTGTGATTTATTCAAAGATGCTTCCTGACACTTCAGGGATGTAATTGGATTGGGAAGGGGGGGTGGTTTAGAAGCTATGTTGATAGTGTTCCTACTAATAGAAAGGACACAACAGAAGCAGGTTTGACGTCCACAGTCATAGCGATTCAAGCAGAGTTGTGGATTTGTCCTCCAGCGTTGCAAACCGCTGAGCGATGCACGAGTACAGAACAAGCATGGTGTTTCTCAGCAGTGTGAGCGGAGTGAGAGTTCTCCGGGAAGAGGAAATGTTCGATTCAAGTACAAGGATTCATGCTCGGCATTTCATTCTTATTCATGACACATTTACATTTACATTTGCGGTATTTAGCAGACGCCCTTATCCAGGGCGACGTACAGGAAGTGACACAAACTTCTGATTTTGATCATCCAATCACATCCTTCATCTCCATCTGTATTTGTCTTCCTTTGTGCATTAGAACACAATCAGATCCATCAATCATCTACTGTACGTCTCCATCCGTCCTCCTCCCTCCATATGTCCTCTCTTCCTCCTCCATCCCTCTCTTTCTCATCATAGGAATTTTTACTGTTTCCTTTCTGCCCCCCACGATCTTTCATGTTCCCTCTAACTTTCTCACCATCTTCCTTTCTCCAAAATCATCCTCTCTTTATTTCTCCTCTGTGAGGACACATTACACCTACGATCCCGAATTAGAAGGGAAACATTGCGGTAAGTCTTACATAAGTGCGCGCGCACGTTTCCAGCTTTAACTTCTCCCAGTCATCCAGAAGTCATCATTCCTGTCGTTCTCTCGGTCTACTGGCTGAATGAGGGATTTTCCATTCCGGTGCTTTTTCAATGTTAATACCACACTTTGCATGCTGGATGTTTGATTTTTATATGGAGATTCGTGATTCCCGGTCCGTATTCGCTTAGAGTCCTGATCATAATATGGATCGGAGGCGTGATAGTCATAAGGATTGCATTGCTCCGGTCTGCTGATGAATTGGACGGATTTTATATCTATCTAATTTATAAATAGTAAATAATAAAATCTCTCATACACAGGTAACAAGGAAACGGAATAACTATTAGTATGGATTTTTGACCGTAGAGCGACAGTTAATTCTCGGTGCCGATTAATCAAAAAAGCCAATAAATCAGTTCACCTCTACAAGGCTGCTTTATCCGTTTAGGTGGGCTAACTCTAATTTATAAAAAAAAAATATAAAAGGGAGAAAAGAATCTTTAATGCAATATGTAGCTGTCTGTCTGGTCCCACGTTTAAGCATACATAAAAAGAAAATAATCATGAGTACAGGATTCATTCATTGTGAATGCTTGAAGGACATTTTTGATATATTATCATTCATTCATTCATTCTACCGCTTTATCCGATCTTCCCTCGGGTCACAGGGAGTCTGTGTCGATCTCGGGCGTCTATGGGCATTAAGGCAGGATACACCCTGGATGGAATGCCAACCCATCGCCTGACACACACACACACACACACACACACACACACACACACATTCATACACTAGACAATTTTTCCAAGGTGCCAATTTACCTACCGTGCATGTTTTTGGACCGGGAGGAAACCGGAGAACCCGGAGAAAAACTCCCTGAGGCACGGGGAGAAAATGCAAATTCCACACACACATGGCCGAGACGGGAATCGAATCCGGACCCTAGCGGTGTGAGGCGAACGTGCTAACCACTAAACCACCGTGCCCCCCCGATATATTCTCATAAAAACAAACAAAAAAAATCCTTCCTCCTCGGAAACTATTGTCGACACCTGACCATTAATTAATTTATGCCGTTTTGTATTCCCAATTCCACGTTTAACCCCATTTACTTATATAACTTCCACTCTTCTGGGAAGACGGGGAGGAGAAAAACAACAACAAAAACAAAAACCAAAGAATTGCCCATTTTTTGTCAAATAAATCCAAAATCGCATGAGCTAAAGCAGGGATGTTCCTTCACATTAGTTCTGCTTCAGTCATCTGGCTGACTACTTTCCCCTCGAACCTGCTGTAAGGCTTCTTTCAGCAGAAGCCGTCACTTTTCTTCTCATGCATTATTCAATACTTGAATAGTTTCGACGTGCCGCCTTCGTTTATTTTTTATTTTTTGCTCGATCTGAATAATAGTTTGCTGTAAAAGCCTCCTTTAGCGAACACACTCATGTCCCACAGGAGAGGCACTAATGTCTGTCTGACCTTAATAAGCACTGTCGTAACAAAAAAAAGCCACTCCATTATCACTACAATAACGCAGCAAATTGACTGTTTAAGCAATGACGGATTGCTTTTTACCCCTGAAGAGAGTCCTTTTTGAGTAGGGACAGAACATTCAGGAATTTATTTATTTATATTTTTTTTGCATTCCCAGCTGGAAAGTTGCTCGGAATTTATGGGAATGACACGCATGTAAACGAATACAGCTTGACAAAATGACATTTGCTAGTATAATTCTGTTGCACAAATGTATATAATATTTATGTAACTTGCATATATACTCGCTAATATGGACTT
>JACRUU010000006.1:12862941-12872941 GCA_030449085.1 Kryptopterus vitreolus | reverse complement strand
CGTTAGTTTATTACAAGATGGACCTGTTAGGATCCGCCGCCCAGGATGACGTGTATACCATATATTGTCAGAACGGAGTGGAGTACGAGACTCCTCGAGGGTCCGAGAACAAGTCAAATAGTTCTTCCCTTCATAGACGGGGGATCACTCGGAGCAAACACATGCAGCACCTGTCTATTTTTCCGTCTTCTTCCTCCACCTTTTCTCATTGGGACTGTAAGGACTTGACGTCTGTGCATTCCACCCCACCCCGACATGCCCCACCCGCTCTGTAGTGATGTCACAAACATGAGCAGGACAGCCCCCTCTCTGCCTCGCTTTATCGTCAGCCAATCAAAAATGAACCTCATATTACATTTAGACAAATGGTCATTCCAAGCCGTGCGAATCAGATTCCTCTCAAGGTTTCAAAACAAAACACCCAAACATATTGCTTGTTTTACTGAAGCGTGACATCAGATTGCATTTACTGGTGTGTGAGAAATTCACCGCCGTTTGACCTTCCCATGCGGAGTGAAACCATCACATACAAATCATGCCTAAATCACAAAGCATTGCTTTCACTTGTAATGTAGCGCACATAAAATATCACAAGTAACCACAATGTAATCTACTCGCTGCCTTTCCTGCTGATCATGCGTTGATCATGCCAGGTAACGCAAAAGGAACTAGAAAGCCTGTGTTGCAGAGTGTAAATGTTTCCTTTAAAGCATAACAAATCTCTCTAAAATCCCCCCCCCACACACACACACACACAGAGTGTAAACTAAAGGCACATTAATTTACCAATAGCGGATGGCTAGACCACATTTCCAATATCAGAAGTAGAATCAAACCGTAGAATCAAAAAGACTCTTACTGAGCTCCTTTACACACGAGGAGAGAACACCATGGCCAGAAGGATAACCACAATCTGGAAAGGGTTGACGTTTCATGAGCTCTATGGCATTAGTGCTGCGCTGTGGGTTTTATTTCAGTCCTTATGGGCCATGTGTCTGTTTTTTGTCTTAGCAGAAAATTATACGCTGCACTTCTCAACATGCAAACTGGAAGGTTCTCGGGGACCTTGTAGTTACTGTTTTACTGCAGTTTACATCAAACTGGGTTAAAGAACCCGTGTCTCTTCGAACAGACCTACAGAAACCCGGCGAAATCATATTTAAGACCATTCATTCATTCTTTAATTCATCTTCTACCGCTATATCCGATCTTCCCTCGGGTCACGGGGAGTCTGTGCCTATCTCAGGCGTCTATGGGCATTAAGGCAGGATACACCCTGGATGGAATGCCAACCCATCGCAGGGCACACACACTCACACACACACACACACACACACACACAATCATACAGTAGGGACAATTTTCCAAGATGCCAACCAACCTACCATGCATGTTTTTGGACCGGGAGGAAACTGGAGAACCCGGAAAAAACCCCTGAGGCACGGGGAGAACATGCAAACTCCACACACACATGGCCGAGACGGGAATCGAACCCGGACCCTGGCGGTGTGAGGCGAACGTGCTAACCGCTAAACCAGCGTGCCACTATTTAAGACCATTATAAATTAAATTCCAACCTATATCACAACATTAAAAATGCACAAATACGGACCTTCCATTTTTCAAAGGATCGCTAAAGTTGGACGCTCTAACTGGAGAGAAATAAAATCTGTTTTATCGTGTGTACCGCTGGGCGATACGGCATAGAAACTGAATCTCAGGGTTTTTTAGGCAAAATGAGATTTTCAATATAGTGGGGAAAATGTGTCCACTATTTGCTATTATTTGTGTTTTGGGGCTGCTGTCATGTTCATCAACAACATGGATTTTGAGGTGCTGGAATAAAGAAGTTGTGCAAACCGAGGTGAAACCGTAAATTCGATATTCAGATCGGCATAAGCCATAAAATCTAATTAATCGATAATAACGATTAGTCTAACGGCTCTACCCCGGTGGTACAAGCCGAGAGATTCGCTCCGATAACAGAAAGCTGACTGGCTGTTGCATGTTGCTCTCCTTAGTCGTCGAACATTGAATTTGAGGCTTTTTATTGCATAAATATTCATTTATTTTCTCTCATAACACATCATTCATTCTTTGTAGTTATATTATACTATAGTAACTCCTGGTGTTCTCTCTGCATCGCTATACTCACACTCATTCATGAGAGCAGTTAAGAACAACAAATGCAGAAACTAATACAGACATGAAGATGACATATGGATTAGAGGGGTGAGATTACAGCCGAGAGGTACGGCTAGACAAACACGAAAAAGATGAAAGGATTCGAGCACCACTTACCGCCACTGCTATCATGGAGTCATCCGGTTTCCACTCGGCTTGCTGATAGAAACCGAACTGAGAGGCCGCCTTCTCCGATTCGATATAGCTCACTATCAGAACGCCGGGCTGCAGAGGGAGAAAGAAGGAAAAGGAAATGATTTTTCCAGTCGCTGTAGTTGCGTTCACAATCGCTTCCCAGAATAAACTTAGGAGGCAAAATGGTGTCAATCATAACATGACTTTTCTATGAAACACAATATGTATCAAGATACATATATTTATTATAAAATGCTCATTAAAAAAAAAAAAATTCAAGTCTTACAAAATTACAAAAACAAGTATGACAGAATTGTCTAAAAAATGTTCGTTATTAGATTTTCTTTAATTATAAAGCAAATAAACAAATCTAAGTGACCTTTACCTTGATTAGTAATAAATAGTAAATGTTAGGTAATAAAAAAAGTATAATATGGTAATAAATAGTAAATGTTAATTTAAAAAGTGGATTTATGAAAAATATTTTATATAAATATATTTATATTTAAAATATATTTAAATTATATATATATATATATATATATATATATATATATATATATATATATATATATATATATATATAATATATATATATATGTTTTAATGTCAGTGCAAGGAAGATTAATTGTTTTCCTGGCAGTGTGTGTTCGCATAGTAGGAAAGACACCGTCTAGCGCACTAACATTTCTTCAATTATTATAAACAAATGAATCATACATTTTAAACCTGAAAACTGAGAAGAATAACTCAAACAATTAAGCCAGCCTGAAACAATATAATAATAATAATAATAATAATAATAATAATAATAATAAAATAATGCAGCATTGCACAACTATAAGAAGCTTATACAAAAAACAAAAACTCAATAGGTCTGCACTCACTGATGGGCTTCAATTCTTATTTCACGATCGATCCTCTTTAAAAAAAAAAAAAAATCTGTTTTTGTTGACACCAAGGGGAGGGACCCCCCCCCCCCCCCACAGTCTATATGAAGGTCTGATCTCTGCATGCCTGAATCTTCAGGAACACCTAGACCGTGTGTCGTATGCAGGTGCTTTGCAAATGTTTAAACAGATTTTGAATGAATGATCAGAGCATGCGCGAGTGTTTAGAAGAGGAAAAGCACACAAGAAAGTAAACACTCATCCCATGTTTACTACACACTAGCAGTTAGATGCACAGTTTAAGTAAATCTGTCGAGGCCTGGGACTGCTGGAGAGAAAGTAAATGTAACTTTGAATTGGATTGAATGATGATAAAAAAATACTGAAGGAACAGATGAGACTGTGGGCGAGCTCTGATCTAGGCACAGTTCAACACGCTCAAGGGTAGAGTTAACTCAGCAGGAGGTTCTTGCAGGGCACTGACTTGGGAACAGTTCAATCAGCAAGAGATGACAGAGCGACCGGCTCGGGAACAGTTCGTTCGGCGAGCAAGAGCAGAGCGCCAACTTGGGAGCACTGCGATCAGCAAGCGAGACCAGAGAGCCGACTCGGGAACAGTACCTTCAGCAATGGGGACCGGAGTGCCGACTTGAGTACAGTTAGCTCACAGCGGGGGGGGGGGGGGGTGCTTGCGGAGCACCAACTTGGGAACAGTTCAAACAGCAAGAGACACGAGGGCATGGACTTGGAAACAGTTCGTTCGGCAAGAGAGACCAGAACGCCGACTCAGGGGAACAGTTTGTTCGGCAAGAGAGACCCGAACGCAGACTCAGGGGAACAGTTCATTCGGCAAGAGTGACCAAAGTGCCAACTCGGGAACAGTTCGTTCAGCAAACGAACAGATGGCTGATCCGGGAATAGTTCATTCAGCAAATGGGAAGGGCCTAGGGCTGATTGGGGAACAGTTCAGCAGTCCAACAGAAGAGATAGAAACAAATCCATTGCACAGTGGTTTTGTTTGAATGCATTTAAACAGCAAACTAGAACGGAACCACATTTTTCATAACGAGGAAACATGATAACTAACGAAGAAACACGTCGTATTTTCACCCGCAGCCTGAATTTACGCCACTCAAATGGTAAGAAGGACACCGCAATTATACGAACCCCCGATGTTTTTGCAGAGATGTGTGGGGATAAACTGATCATCGTTGTCACACCGCTACTCAAAATGTCTGCGCAGGTTTACTTTAGATTTAATAATCAACAATCCGTTATCTAAATTAATAAGCTGGCTTGCACTAATGGAAAAATATTCTTTAGTGTGTCAGGTAACCATAGCAACCGCAACTGCTGGCTCGAGATCCCTCTTTAAAAAGTTCCTGAACTCGCACCGCGCGCCAGAACCTGAAGCCGTTTTGGGTAGAATGAAACCTAGAATAGGAAAATAAGATCTTAGGATAAATCGTGCCCATGTGTGGAAGGAAACGTGCACGTATGCGCTCAGGAATGCCCTGGAGAGGCAAACAAATCCTTTCGGAGGACTTCCCGTTTCTCACTTTAACTAGCCAATCAGGAGCAACGAAAGGAGGGCAGAAAAAAGGAAGTGCGCTTAGGTATTTCCTATGGGGCTTTAGTCAACAAAATAGCTCTGGTACATCATTTGAGACGTTTAGGGACTAATAAGTGGAATGTAAGGCTTGCTTAGACAGACTAAACAGATCCAGTGTGAATAAAGTGGTGAAAAGGTAAAAAGAAAACAGCGGATGAGACTGCTAGGCACCAGGCTTTCCTTGTCTGGAAAATTGCAAGACGAAATACAAGAGAGAGGAATTATGCCTCTCTAAAGAATATTTGTTTAATAGGCAAATGATGAAGGCATTCAAAAGGTACATTAAACTGTACACTGATCAGGAATAACATCATGAGCGGTGGAGTGAATAACATCACGCCACCTGTTTGTGGGTGGGATATAATTATCAGGTCACAAGTGAACATTTTTGCCCTCAAAGTGTTTTACTCACTAGACATCCAAACTTGGGTCAGATATAAATGTCCTGGAGAGGGAGGGGGGGGGGGGGGGGGGGGGGGGGGGGGGGGGGAGGGGGTGGTGGGGGTGGGGGGGGGGGGGGGGGGGGGGGGGGGGGGGGGGGGGGGGGTGGGGGGGGGGGGGGGGGGGGGGGTGAGGGGGGGGGGGGGGGGAGGGGGGGGGGGGGTGGGAGGGGGGGGTGGCCCGGGGGGGTTGGGGGGGGGGTTGGCCTTAAGAAAAAACACATTCCTGTCACATTCTGCCCTCACTCGCTCCATAGCTGGAAAATAGAATGCAGTAGCTTGGGATGTAGCATGTGTGATGATTTTTTTTTTTGGATAAATTGCTGCAGGTTTATTTATTATTTTTAAGTTCTCTATATAATCTAGTGCATGCCGAAGCAATGATCAAACACGCATTCATATTCTCCATTTACTTCCGATTCTGCCCTCATCAGATTTCTGAACTGATCTCTAGAAATTCCCGTCCGCAACAAAATTACTTGTATTCTGCGAGTTATGTGTCCTTGCACAGGGGATTTGTAATGCTGGAACAGGTTTCCACCTCTTTCTCGCAGTGATGGGAAATTGTAATGCTACAGCATACATATAACAATCGACAATTCGAGGCAAAAACTGAAGGAAGTCCCACTTATGGGTGAAATAAGTACAATCTGAACTTCACGTAATGCCCCAAAGCCTCTGGGTTTAAAGGGGGCTGTATTATGGCTCACCCTGCAGCACTGTCAGAAATCTGGCATCGAAGCATTATGACACACAACCCCCTGGAGAACAACAGGTTACGGTCTCCAGCTCAAGATCCCAAGCTCAAATGCAGCTTTGTGATACTTTGTGAACCCACAACTGTCCAATCCGTAAACCAGAGCCTTAACCAATGAGCTACGCCGCCTGTAATAAAAGTCCTACTCATGTAAAAGCCATTTGGCAACTTTACAAAGTGACAAGAAAGATTTTCAACACATAAAAAACACTGCAATATTGACATTTTGCCTTCAAACCTTTTTATGGAAATGTGCCATGTGAGATCTTGGAGAAACCTTTAGGGCATTTATGGATGGTCTCCACTTTTTTGGAGCTGGAAAAGAACTGAAAGTAAATAAAAGGTTTGTCTTGAATCCACACGTCTTCCTTATTTTTACAGTGCAAAAAGAATGTCGATAAGACAATCACCAGCCAAGCGTGAACCAATAAAGACCAAGCTTTTACGACGGGGACTAGTGCAGAAAAACGCATTACAATACACTACAAGGCAATATAACGGCCCACGTGTGATGCTGGGAAATCAGATCGTGCCGGATTTTAAAAAAGGAATGACATCAAATGTACAAAACGGTGCGAAGTGTTACTTATAGGACGTTTCACAGAATTTAAAGTCACTAGGAAAGCGGGGACACTTGCGTCGACTGGACAGCGAGAGAGAACGTCAACCTTTCAAGATCAGCCCAGCGATAAGTCATCACGATGAATAAAACATTAGCTTTTCCGCCGAGGTGCCCGTATACGACAGCGGAGAAATTTAACGATGGAAAATTCACCAGTTCCACAATTAAAACAAAAAAAGAATGTGTGCATTGTATAAAAAATGAAAAAACATCCTGTTTGATCCCACACAGTAATAATAATAATAATAATAAAATCCTGCATCATCATGCTCACTTTAAGTGCTCCTGAAGTCAATATATGACAAGTAAAATCCCCCAAAACACCGGGGTATCTATTGATGGACATGAGCACATTGTCTCGGTTTCTGAACCAACCATTTCAGAGCAGGGGAGAAATTTTTGACTGATACAGGAATAAAGCGAATAATGCAACACACTCTATATCGCACTAACCACATTTGCATGTAAAAGGTTAATACTTTGGCTTAAATGTTAACGCTGGAAATGCCATTTTGCAGATTGAGTAGTCCTTAACTCCTGTTTAACCATAGTAATTAAACAATCTAGAAATAACGAATCGACGAAGAACTAATCAGCGGCTTTTTGGCTGCATTTTGGCGATATTCTAGCATAAATTAATATTGGAACAATTATTAACCTAGTATTTTTAGAGACTAACAGTAGGATCCCTGCTGCAATGTTCACCAACTATCCTAATGAAATAAAAAAATCTAATAGGAATTATATATGAAAAAGCAATTTCAGGACTGCAACCAGGAAGTTTTAAAAGCTGTCAAGCGGGATAAATTAACAGCGAACTACAAAAAAGAAGCGGTATTCACGAACACTTAAAGGAAAGCCTTTCAGTGCAATAAAAAGGTGGACGACCTCGCAGCTCCTCTACATGCAAGTTGTTCTACAGACAATTTGTTTATTTATATCGATCCATCACATTTCATTTTAGATCATTTACAGTGATTTTATACACGATGTTGGAGTTATATGATGTTATAAGTATGACAGGATCCTCAGTACACTGTTATCCCTCGTTTTCACCAGTTTTTGTAGCAAACACAAATATATTTCTAGCCATGTAAAAGTATAAACTAACAAACAGTATGTCCATAAAAGCATATAAGGATTACTTGCAAAATGCAATGTAAATGTACATACTATACATATTATATAGGCCACAATATAGTCATGCTATATAGTCCACAATAACTCCAGTCATAAACATCATTCTATAACTCTTAATATTGACATACAAGTTTTGGAGTAAGCTACAACAAGTACAATTATAAAACTGGTATATATTAATATATTTCAAATAATAAATTATTAGTTAAAAAATATACAAATTATGAGGTTCAGGTCAGCATATATTAGGTATGTACAGGACTGCACAGGAAAACAGATTCGCGTTAGCAAAACATTCTAAACTACATTTGAACTTATTATTTATTACATTTGAACTTATTACTTATTATTACAATTAACTTATTACCAAGTTCAGAAAGTTAAACAAAAGTTGCATCATTATGTTAAAGTGTAAATGTCTGAACTACAGGTGAAAGTGAGCGCTACAGGAAAGTCCTGCGCTGAGGTTAGCTCATAGCTAACACAATAAAGTTCCTCACAGCAACGTTATTATTGGGTTGTAAATGATGACATAACGTATATATTTAGTTTTACTTTTTATATATATATTTTTTTTTATATAGAAATGAAAATCTCACATTTTTATGGTTGTAATTACGGAACATTTGGAGAATGTCAGACACGGTGAGCTTTAGTCGGGCTCGGTGCCCAGCTGGAACGGGTGACGCGGCAGCATTCGCCACTAAACACACACACACACACACACACACACACACACACACACACACACACACACAGACATTTTTTCTTCATGCTTTTACATTTCGTACTTACTCTGCTGAACCAGATGCTGAGTTGTGTATCCGACAGCACGGCGAAGTAGAAGCGCTGCGAGCTCGCCTGGATGTGGAAGGGCTCCTCGGCGCTCTGGAGCGGGCACAGCAGCCTCCGCGGCCAGCCCGTTAGAAAATACATGGCGCACACCAAACAAAAATAAATCCGCCCCGGCCTTTTTTCTTGTGTTTATGAACCCCGGTCTACACCCCGTTATCTTTCCATCCACAGCGGTACTCCCGATACTCAGCCTTGCTGTGTGCTGTTGTTTATTTTAGCTAATTAGCCGGCTAGCATGCTCGCTAGTAGTCCGTGTCACTCCGTCCAGACGCTCCGAAATCATTATTAAACCCCCGGGTGATGTGTGTATAAGTATATATATATATATATATATATATTCCAAGTATTTAGTGTAAATAAAAACCAAGAGCGAGAGTTATTAGTGTAAATAAAAAGGGACGATAATAATGAGTCCAGGTGAAAAAGTGTTAAAAAGTGTTAAACCGAAGCCGTAACGCGGCGGCGCTGAGGGAGAACCACGACTGCGCTCGAGCGGACTTTCGGCGTCCAATTCGTCTCGCGCGACGCCATCTTCGGGCCTTAATATATAGGGCGCGAATCTGATTGGTTAACGGCAAGGCGGGAAGGCGGGATTAGAGGAGAAAGAAGGAGGGGGTACGTCACCGCGCCATGACGTCAGAGGGTCTTTCATGTGGCAGCGTCGCAAATAAATAACGGCCGCCATCTGGTGGTTTTACTTTATTATTATTATTATTATTATTATTATTATTATTATTATATATTATATCAGTATTATTATTATTATTATTATTATTATTATTATTATTATTATTATTATTATTATTATCAGTATTATTATTATTACTAGTAGTAGCAGTAGTATAAATAATAATAATGGAAAATAATTATACCAAAATAAATAAATATTCTAATTTTTATAACACAATAATAATAACGTAAAATACTACTGCTATGCTATTAATAGTTAGTTATTAATATAATAAAATATAAAATCATAATACAATATTAATAAAACTAATGCCGATACTACTACTACTACTAATAATAATAATGATGATACTATTACAGCAATGTAACGACTACTTCTTATTAATATTGAAAAAAAATAATGCTGCTACTACTACTTAATAATTGTTATTATAAAATAATAAAAATCCTAATATAATGAAAATGAAACTATACTATATATAATAAAATAATACTACCACTAATAACATGCTGTATTATTTATTTATTAATAATAATCATAATAATATAATAATAATATTATAATTCTAATTCACATTGTACTGTATTGTGTTTTGTCTGTGTTCCTTAGCTGCACAGTTCAGTGCTTTACTCTTCAAATTTTACTCTTCTTTTACAACACCTCAATGTAAGATT
>JACRUU010000006.1:12852941-12860441 GCA_030449085.1 Kryptopterus vitreolus | reverse complement strand
TGTGTTTTCGATGTATAAAATTAGCAGGATTACGGATTAGCCACCAATGCTATTCTCCTCTATACAAAACAAACGGAAACAATGGCATGGTGTAGAACAGCGGCTTGTTGTCGACTCACCGAAAACTTCTTTTTATTCCTGTTTTAATTAAATTTAGTGTATTTTCCGGTGAGATCCGTTCACGCCGCTGTGTTGTCAATGATGCTAATGAATTTCCTAGTGTAAAAGAAACAAGTGGCGGGGGGGGCACTGTATAGAACGTACCAGCGCCACACAGCGGCCTGGAGCACTGAATAAATCCAACAGATTATAACAGAAATGTGAAATCGTCTCCTCTGTTTGAATTCATTCATTCATTCATCTTCTACCGCTTTATCCGATCTTCCCTCGGGTCGCGGGGAGCCTGTGCCTATCTCAGGCGTCTATGGGCATTAAGGCAGGATACACCCTGTATAGGGTGCCAACACAATGCACGGCGCACATACACACTCACATTCACACACACATTCATACATGAGGGACAATATTTCCAAGGTGCCAGTCAACCTACTGTGCATCTTTTTGGACCCGAATGTGGAGAAAAAGCAACAAGGCAGGGAGGAGAACATGGAAACGCCACACAAACATATCAGAGGCGAGAATCGAACCCGCAACCCTGGAGGTGTGTGGCACAGAACCGAACTCCAAATATTAATGAACTGACAGCCAAGAAATGAGGCCCAGGACCTTGTTTGTGCCAAACAAATAAAATCATTTATATTTGGCTAAATATAAGGGGGAGGGGTGTAGCTCTGGTTTAAGGCGCTGGGCTACTGATCAGAAGGTTGTGGGTTCGAGCCAAGCTGCCACCACCTTGGGTCCTTGAGCAAGGAACTCCAGGGGGCGCTGTATCATCGCTGACCCTGCGCTCTGACCCCGGCTTCCAAACAAACCTGGGATATGCGAAGAAAAGGATTTCACTATGCTGTAATGTATATGTGACAAATAAAGACCATTCTATTCTAATTTATAAACAGTTAATGATCATGAATAGTTTTAATAGACTAACAATTTCACTCATTCATATCTAGAATAATCAAATAGACACATCATTGCAAAGTGCACAAAAGTCCAATTGCTTTCTCATAGCACTGAGAATATATAAATATGTTTTGCTTGTAAACAGGTTCAAGGGTAATATAATGTTAGGACTTTAAATAGTTGTAATAATCATGCATAAAATAAAAAAATAAATTAAAAATGCTATTTTTCACATTTCTGCTGAACCAGAAATCTCCCTCAATGCAAAAAGTTTACAGGTAAAGTATTCACTTTGGATATGTATATGGAAAGTGTACTGCTCTGCGATACTGTGCTGCTTTTTCCTTGCCTTGTGTTGTCTTTTTATTCTTCAGCACTGAATGTTGCACATTTTAGACTTAAGTGTAATTCCATGTTCTGTTTGTTATACTTATGTTATAAGTATATTGAAATATTGAAATTCAGTCCAAGACTCATGTTCTTACTTATGTTGTTGGATTTAGCGCCATGGTTTTAGGGGGAAATATTCTTTTGGGTCACTGTATATGCTTGCAATGACAATAAAGCCCACTTGGCTCGACTGAAATAAAAGGATTCACATCTGCACATGTTTCTATGTATTTATTTCTTTATTTACAGATATTTTGTTAGTTAAATGATCACGTCTGAAGTCCTAAAGCAGGGGTGGCCAACTAGTAGGAGGCTACGAGACACTTTTTTTCTGTGTTACTGCAAAGAGCCACATCATACACATGGGTACACATGAACATCATCCCATTCCCATTGACGCATGTTATGTGAAAGCTCCTAAAGAGCCGCATGAAACTAGTTAAAGAGTCGCATGAGGCTCGGGAGCCACGGGTTGGCCAGGCCAGATCTAGAGTGTACATTATGCCTCATAAAGATCCACAAAGACCAATTAGTTCCGACAGATTTAGTTTTATTTCTGTTGACACTCAATGGCTTATCATATATACAAAATATTGTATAGACCACCTATTCAAGGGTCTTTATCTCACACACTCACACACAGGTTAGGCACAAATCATTTCCCTAAAAATAATGACGTCACGGTAAACCTGTTCACATGACAGGTATAAAGTGTGGCACATCTTCTTTTATTTATTTATTTTTTAATTATCACATAATAAATAGGATTTCCATTTTCACCGCTATGGACGGATTTCAAGCCGAGGGTACAAAAGGACAAATGAGATGGCCAACCAGTGAAAGAATGGAAAAATACGAATTTTGCGTCCACACTTAGACTAAAAACCGGACGGGGAAAAATAGTGTCTGCATGTGATCAAAAATAGGGTTCGGTTTGGCATGATGTCTAAGAAAAACAACAACAACAAATCATATTTACATTAGCAATATGATGTTTGGTTCATTTCGAACCTGATTAAATAGCCGGCGGTTGTAAACGTGAAGCTTTTGTTTTTCACATTTGATGTTGTTTTTGTTTTTTTACAAACACACCCACAATCAGGAAGATCACCAAACACAGGAAGTCTGTTTTGATCAATACTGTTCGTAATGTGAAAGAAAACAACAATAATAGCAAACTATTAAATCTGAGTTAGAAGGACACACCACTGTCCACGTATGAAGTGACATTCGTTCACGACAATGGTAGGCGCTTTAACATAACACTGAGTGTTTTTAGTGCAACGTGACTATATGATACGTATTAATATTAACCTCAGAAGCGACGAGTTTAGTGATAGCTAGTTAAAATAGACACAGTAACAACAGTAACATAATCTGAAATGTTAGCATGACCATCGTATTCGTCCCAAACCTTCCGTTTCGCTCGGCGTGGCGACGTCTTTTTTCCTTACATATATCCAAATCAATCAAACAACAGACAGCATATTTATCGGTCAACAAGTACGAATATAAACGACGAATTCCTTGTGCTTGCTTATTAACATATTTGAGAAATGATACCGGTTGAAACGGCGCCAGGCAAATACCGTATGCAACAAGTCTCCGGGGTCAAAATGAGTTCAATTCACTGCTGAAAATAATATTTGAATTTTTCCCTTCTTTTTCCAAAAAAAAAAAAAAAAAAATTAATGATTGGAATCGGAATGTAGGGTTTATTACAGGATAGTAACACATCACCAGAACACCACAAATACCAGAAATTACACACGTTTATAAAATAGAGGTATATCTCAGTGATATATCGTTATCAAAGACAATCAATCGCTTAAATCAAATGAAGGGGGCTTTTCTACTGCAACGTATGGTTTGTGGTGTACACACACACACACACACACACACACACACACGAGCGCGCACTATGGACTGCAATTTGAAGCCAATCCAAAAAAAAAAACGATAGAAAAATTCTGGGTGTGTTCACATCTGGCTACAATCAGGCAAGTATTTTTAAAACTCATATTTCACGTGAGATTTTTCTTAAATTGGCATTCACGGCCCTTATCCAGAGCGACTTACAACTGAGCAATTGAGGGTTAAGGGCCTTGCTCAAGGGCCCACTAGTGCTAGCATGATGATGATGGGATTTGAACCTGCAATCTTCTGGTGCAGAGGTCAACGCCTTACCCAATGAGCTACCACCTCTTTGAAATAAGATTTGTTTCTGGGGGACAGAATGGTTCATTTTTATATATTGTATTTATGCCAGAAAAATAAATAAATAAATAAATAAAAGTTCACTAAGGGTTTACAGTGTAGTGGCAGCACTGGGATCTGAACTCATGAGCTTCAGAAGCCCATCTTTAACACTGAGATTTGATCACAGGTGACGTGTGTTACTATTATGTAATAAACCCGATATTCCTTCAAATTTATCAGTGTTTTATATTTTTTGTCACCTGACCCGAGGACTGAAAATCCGTCACACCATTCTACTACATTTAATTGCATTCTTTTCATGCAATAGTTGTTGTTGTTGTTTTTTTTAAATCTGAATGCCCATCTACACATTTATGTTTCCTCTCTGTGACGTTATGACTATCATGTAATACATTTGAATACATTTTGCGTAGAACACCGCAGCGAATGGAAAGGCGTGGAAAAATACAACGATATCCCGAGTATACACGTGACTTCTTTGTAAAAGAAATCCACTGGATTAATTGCTATTTTATCAGTTGCCAAGTATTTAAAAACTAAAAGAACAGTAGAACCAGTGTCTTTATATCATCTATGTTATATATGTAAATTAAACGCCCCTTTAAAAAAAAGCAAGCAAAGAAAGAACTAAAAATAAGAGCAAAATAATAATAAAAAAATATTTCTGCATGTTCTATATAGGATTATTAGTATTTTTTTCTCAGCTGAAAGTAAGTTTATAGTCTACTTAAAAAGAAAATCCTTATTTCGAATGTCTGGCAACCTTGGTGAACGACGCTCGCATAATATCAACGTAAAGCACGGAAATAATTGAATTAAATACAGACCCTTCATGATTAATATCGGATATATATAGTTATAGCCTTATGTTGAAACCTAATCCTTTCTCAAATTATATTAACAAAGTATTAGGTTTCAACATAAGGCTATAACTAAATATAAAAAGAACGGTGTTGAGAGTAATTCACTTTTTTTTTTTAATTATAATTATTCTCTGCTGTTGATTTTATAACGTGGTTGTATGCAGTGTTTGGAAGGTTACTTTGGAAATGGAATAGATTACATCAAAAATGTAAAAAGTAGTGTAACTTTTTAATTACTTTATAAAAGTAACCCGATTACGTTTGATTGCTTTCATTCGTCCACTAGGGGGCGCTTGATGAAAACAACATTTTTTCGATATTAACTGCAATTTAATTACACGGGTTTTTTTTTCCTCCCTCTCTCTAATGAACTGTAACGAATGTACTTTTATTTTGTAATTAAATTACGTAACGCCGTTACATGTAACTAGTCACTCCCCAACACTGGCTGTAAGGCACTAAAAACGTGAATACTCTCCTTCCTAGGTACTGCTACATCCCTGCAGTAACACCAGAGCATTTGTATTCTACAGCATGCTCTCCTCAGAACTCATCGATATATATATATATATATATATATATATATATATATATATATATATATATATATATATATATATATATATATATATATATATATATATATATATATATATATATGACCTGTAATACTGCTGATCTGACGGGAAATGTCCCGCCATCTCGTTAATGAAAATATTGAAATTCAGTCCAAGACTCTATTAGTCATTCATTCATTCATTCATTCATTCATTCATTCATTCATTCATTTGTAGCTCCGTGGTCATCCTGAGTGGAAGCTTACTGTTATCACATTTCAAAGTCGATAGTAAAAAATAAAAACAGCATTGTTTCAGGAGCAGTAGAATTATACCGATCTCTCTCTCTCTCTCTCTCTCTCTCTCTTTCTCTCTTTCTCATCCACATTCACACATTGAAATGTGGGTCCTGCTCAAGACTTCTCCACCGACTTCATGCTTATGAAGGTGCCGTTCTTCTCTGCCGAGTCGTCCTCTTTCGGGTTGACGGGAGAGTACGACGTCTCTGTCATCGTGGAGCCCTACAGGAAGCAGAGTGATAATGTTTGAGTTTATTGCACACCTACATGGATAAAGACATCTACCAAATACACCAGGTGTGCACACGCATTCCTGGGGCCGACCCCAAGCCAGGATAAATGGGAGGGTTGCGTTAGGAAGGGCATCCAGCGGGAAAACGTGTGCCAAAGCAAATACAGCGGTGCCTCGGATAACGTCGCTAATCCTCTGCTGAAAATGATGCCATAAGAAATAATGCAAAAATGTACTACTGTTTACTATTTTCGCCTTATTTATAGTAATATTAACGTTAAAAATTAACACATTTAGTTCAATTATATTTCTATGAAATGAAAAATCACTGTATAATACACTAGGGACTTTAAATACACTACACTGTATAAACACTGCTATAAAGTAAACATAGCGTAATCTTTGCTTAAAATACTGCGGAAAGGAAAGACGGTCTTGACTTAATGCGGCACATTTTGTGACGCAGAAAATGTTTGAAGCTTTTATATCCTCCTTGTGGTTTAATGTTGAAGCGACTGCTATCAGAGTGAGCGTTTTTTTTTTCTTCGTTACTGGGTTTACCGGTAAAAAAACCTTAGGGTAAGTAACGAGAAAACTGCAGGGAATTGGTCGGTCGGCATAAAAGTTAACGATGTGACACGTCTATTTTTAAAAAAAGCATGCATCGGATACAAGTGGCGTATACTGAGGCGACGTGTTGAACCATTTCCATCGGTAAAAAAAAAAAAACGATTTATTTATATGTAATTATTGAATTAATTATTTATTTATTTTCATTTGGACTGATTTCTCATCCCTAACATGATTACGGCATCTCAATAAACTACAGAGACAAATAGTATAAAGTATAGTAACATAGAAAGTCTATGTGTTTATGTGTGAATTTAGCAGAGCTGCATCTCCCTGCTGTGTTGAATCGAATCATCAGCACTGAATCATTTTAGCAGTGAATCAGGTCGAGATGCAAAACGATTCAGGTCTAAAATAAAAACAGGAATAGAAATAATAATAATAATAATAATAAAAACAAGAAATAAAACTTTTGTGAAATGAAACAAGACAAGGCTCAGTTATGAAAGAGACCATGCAGGACAATGTGACTGAAACGGACACTGAATAAACACTATACGGAAACCATCCCATGATAGGAAGAGAGGAATCAAACCAGGAAGCAATACAGAAATAGCCGGATTGGGAAATTGGGCATGGGTTAAAGGGTTTTATGTTAAAATGTCTCATATGAGGGAAAGCACAGCACAGCACAGACCAGGCCAGCGTGATAGCTATCGGAGGGGGGGAAAGGTCAAACGGACTAGAGAATGAGGCTCGAGGGGTTTCTCCTTTGATCGTGCGTGCTTCTGCAACGTCGCTGTGAATATAGGTTTCGAGCAGAACTCACGCATACCAGAGAGCATGAAGAATTCTGGGAAATAAAGGACCGGGTCAGTTTGAAGTCATGTGACTGGAGTGTGAATGTCAGCTGATGTTAAAATGTCACATTCCTTTGTGGTTTTATGGGAACAGGGAGCGTGTAACTGAATCAAAATGAGGTAGTGACTGGAAATGACCGTTCTTAGAGCGACCGTCACACACACAAACACACACACACACACACACTTATAACCACCGCGGCCTTCCTGACACTTTTTTGTACTATGTCACACTTTCTCTCTCTCTCTCTATCTCTCTCTCAATATTTATCAAATGCGCACATTACCTTCTTCTGGCAGGTACAGAATAAGAAGCAAGTGCCGATCAGAATCAGAATAACTCCCAGCGTCAGCAGGAGGAAGGGGAAATTCGGGACAATTTTCACAATCAGAAGCAGCTTCTGCAGCTTGTGGGCTGATGCATCGTCAATCACGACAGACTAAAACACACACACAGACACACACACACCATTAATGCATGAAGACAGC
>JACRUU010000006.1:12817941-12850441 GCA_030449085.1 Kryptopterus vitreolus | reverse complement strand
CACTGAAACATCGCCATGGTAACACGCTTCACTGAGAAACTGATGCGGATCGATGGCTGGAAAGAAAGTTTCACAAGACACGGTTGTTTTTGTAAACGTTGTGCAGCGGTATAAATTCTGATTATTTGACCCTTTTTTGGCCTCTCCTTCCTGTTGCACAATACGAAACCTTTGCATTGTCGATGTTTCTATAATCGATAAGCTTTCATTTTAAAGCCTGGAACAGTCTGTAATTCTACCTTTTAATTCCAGTAGAAAATGTTTTTTTTTTTTATTAAAAGTCCCTTTTTAATGTGTCTGTGCAGTTATTTATGGGTTTTAGAAGGATATATTTTAATCTGCATTTTCTCCAATCCTGGTCCTACAGAACAAACAAGGAAACAGGGGGCGGGGGGGGGGGGGGGGGGGGGGGGGGGGGGGGGGGGGGGGGTGGGTGGGGGGGGGGGGGGGGGGTGGGGGTGCGGGGTGGGGGGGGGTGAGTGATTTGTGGAATGTCCCCTGTACCCTCATTTTAAATGATGCATACTATATGTATGTATAAGTATATATATATATATATATATATATATATATATATATATATATATATATATATATATATATATATATATATATAAATGATGCATACTTTTATACATACTTGAGAAAGCAAATACAAATCGAATCCCAGTGTCCTACAGTGATTAGTGTTTTCAATTAAACATCTATTTAGTGGCCGTTCTTTTTCCAGAGTTATAGTGATTGTGTTGCACAAGCTTAAACACACCCAGAAACACACAGGGCGGGGGGTCTCTATAGTGCCAGCAGCAACAGATGGGAGGGCAGGGGGCTTCCACAAGGGGGCACCCCATTTTATATATATATATATATATATATATATATATATATATATATATATATATATATATATATATATTTATAGTATGTGCCTATCTCAGGCATCTATGGGCATTAAGGCAGGATACACCCTGGATGGAATGCCCAGAGAAAAACCCCTGAGGCACAGGGAGAACATGCAAACTCCACACACACATGGCCGAGATATATAAAAATGTATTTGTTTCCTCAAGTATGTATAAAAGTATGCCTCATTTCATTGCCTTTTATAATAGTACGTTTATTTCTAATAAGTGAGCCAGCAAGGAAAAACATGGGTATACAACATGATGCTGTGTTTTCCTGTTATGAACTCCTAATTCCTAATGAGCTCCCTATTCCTTATAATGAACTCCTTATTCCTAATGAGTGAGGCAGCAAGGAAAAACACAGGTTCTCCAGAATCATGGCTGTACAACCGGATTTCGTATTTCGGGTTATGAACTTTGTCATGCCTTCGGCAGTTTTGTGACAGCATTTTCCAAAAAGGCTAAATGCTAATTGGACAAAAACAATCCACAATGCCGTTAAATAAGTAACGGACAGCTGTAGTAGCGTCTCATCACCTCCCACACAAGAAATGTTCTCATAGATATTATAGCCATCTACATTACAGGAACATGGCTAAGCTATTTTAATTGCTTTAGCTTACCGAACATGTACATTTGATCACAATAGTATCATGCTGTATGATCTCGGGCCAAATGTTCTAGACTTCTTGGCCAGCGGTTTCATTTCCCTACCGCATTACATGATACACATCCGCCGTTTCACTCCGTGAACCCCGGCCCGAATATTTCTCTCTTTCGGAGACAATGATGGTTACACAACGGCTCAGTGGACGATCTATACAATAGTTCAGCACCTCATTCAGGTTTTAGCTCACAGCAGATGTTTCGGCTATTAACACCATACTAAACTGTTCCTGCAAGCCTAAAAACGATCCCCTATAGAGACATTTACCCATGACCATACTGGCGTAGGGTTTGTCAGTGCAGCACATTTGGAGGACACAGGATCACATTTTCTTTCCAAGCCTTAAGCAATACATTGATAATAATTAGGGAAAACCTTGATGTCTGGAGTTTTCTTTGGCGGAGTGGAACGTAAAAGCATCAGGTACAAATAACAAGATATAAAAACTCAAAAAAAAAAAAGAATTAAAAAGTGATTATTTAATCTATTATATCCTTCTTTGGTGTTTTAAACCAGAGACTGTCCTTACCAACAATGCATTTCTGACCACAGATAATAACCTTTAAAGAAATTGAGGAATCATCGTACTTGTGTTTGTGACACACTTTAGACTTCTCTATTTCTGTAGCTACATCGATATATAAATATATATATATATATATATATATATATATATATATATATATATATATATATAATACAAGATATAAACAGCAGAAAAAAGTAAGGACAAGATAAACACTAAACTAAACTATAACGATGAAATTATGATATATGATTACATGTGCTTTGATTTCTCTCCAACTTTCTTTCTGATCCCATCACAGGAAGGCTTTTCTATTCCACTATCGTCATTGGCTCGCTCATTAGACACTCGTTAACTTATAGAGACTAATTTCTGATGCTGGAATTGAGCTATTTAAGTCTGTATCGCTGTTTCGGGGACAATGTCTGTCCAGACAATCAATTTTAGGACCAAACGTCCTCTCAGTCCACAGATTCTTATACATAACATAATCATTATGGAGTATTCGTCTGTTCGGGAAAAAGACTAAACTATCTTGTTTTTTTTTTTCTCCAGAAAATCCTGAAGGGATACACATGCATCATAACAAGGTTCCCAATGGGATAATAAAATTCCCACAGTTCCCACAACATTAGACCATGTTATGTAAAAAAAAACAAAAAAACAACAACAACAACAACAAAAAACAAAAAAGTATTACAAGTCGATACTGTAATGAAACATATTAGTTATTGACATTATAGTGTCATTTAGGTCCTTTCGTCTAGAACCCGTTAACTCTAATGTACAGGGTGAGAGGACTGAAATAAATGACACATAACACACTCGGTCACATGCAAACACACACACACACATATAGAACACTAATAGAATGAGTTAGTGGGACAGAGGGGACCGTTTTCCAGTGCATTTGTTTGACAACAAAGGACAAGCGGGTGCTTCTGGAGTGTGTAGGAGAGAGGAAAAGAAAGAAAAATGGAGACATCAAAAAAAAAATTATTATCATAACAATATAAGTATTATATAATTCAACGTATTGTTTTATAGTAATAGTGAGAAATGCACAAATGTAGTGATTTAAGGGCATACAAATGAAACCAAGGTCATACTACCTAAGGCTATGGAAACACACACACACACACACGCACGCACGCACGCACACACGCACACACGCACGCACGCACACACACACACACACACACACACACACACACACACAACACACAGCAGGGGGAGCAGCAGCAGGGTGGGAGATTAGAAACAAGCCAGGACCTCTGTGTCAGGTGACAAGTTTTAGAGAGACATAGAGAAACATAGTGGTGTGTGTGTGTGTGTGTGTGTGTGTGTGTGTGTGTGTGTGTGTGTGTGTGTGTGTGTGTGGTTAATGGGTCACATGCCTACGCTCTGACAGAAAGTGTTGAGTTGTAAAACCATATCAGATGTACACATTTATCTGTGAATGTTAGCATGAATTAGCATGAAGTGCCTCAGCTAGCAGGTGTCACATGTTTATTTTCTCTGTAAAGATACAACAATAACATTTTCAGGTTAGGAGGGAAAAGTGAATGTTATTATTATATACTCGGAGAAAAAAAAACATGAGGCACGGGGAGAACATGTATACTCCATACACACATGGCCGAGACGGGAATCGAACCCGGAGCATGGTGGTGTGAGGCATGTTCCATGTATTATATGTTTGACATTTTGCTGCACTTGAGTGTTTGGGTATAGAAAAAAAAAGCATCAACCACACACACACACACACACACACACACACACACACACACACACACACACACACACACGCGCTTCTTAGAATAATCATTCAACTCCCTGGTTAATGTTCAGCTTAAATAAATACTCTGAGGTAAACATAGCAGCCAGTGTTTTCTAAATGATGCATGACTAATGACCTTCTTCGGTTCAGTGTACGAAAAATATGATTAATTTACATGGTTTTGAGAATTTTTATTAATAAATAATAATAATATTAATAATTATTAATAATATTATGAATAATACTTTATTATTTTTTATTAGTAAACTATGGATTTAGCTGCATGTTTTTTTCCTCTCAAGATTGACTGGGAATGGGAAGGAGGAATACTTTTGCAATGGGCTATATAATCATTAAAATACTTGATTAGCTTAATGTGTGAATCCATCGAACATTATGAGTGATTTATTTCAGGTTATTTAATTATTCTTATCATCATCAACGGCATCACCCCGTGCTCATAACTCTTACCTTTGCGACACACTGCCACGTTTAAGACTCCGTCATCCAGGCATTTATTTTTCTCAAGACAGAAACCTTCATTTTCCGGATTGTTCTTCCCGCTGGCTAACACAGCTTGAGGAGGAGTGTATCGATACGCTGGAATGCCCTTCACTACCACCTCTTTCTCAAACAACATATAAATGGACCTAAAAAAAAAAACAGAAAGAAACAGGAACAGAATCCGACACGATTAAAATACTAATGAATTATTTACAAAAGTAGATTTAGCTGAGAATAATAAATAAATAAATAAACAATACAAGTCGATTGAATTTGCCACATTAGACCGTAGACAAGACGCGCTGTCTACGCCCATTTCGTCGCCATTTTAGTTCTAACGTAAAGCACTTCTGTCCCATTCGAACTAAAGTATATACCCCCCCCTCCTCCTCCTCCTCCCCCAAGTATTTGTGCTGCATCGCTTTCCTTTTGCGTTTTGTGCAAAGAGATGGATGTGACCACACTGAAAGAGACGTTAACTCTAAACTCTACTGATGAGCGCTGGGCTTTTACGCCATGCCTTTGTGATGCAATGTTTACCAACTTTACCAACTTGTTGCCCAGCACATTTTGCCATATGCTCTTATGTGCCACTTTGACCATTTAGCCTAATTGGCAATGCAAACACAAACGGCTTTGTTTTGCTTGCAGTGTGTAGAATTGTGGGAAGTTATCGTTTCCCAGACAGGAAAATTAGTTATGAGATAACCCTTGAGCACAGCAAACAGTGTGTTCCCTTTTCCTGTTCACAAACCAGGGGAAAAGTCAGTGGGATGAAAACAAACAGCCATTAATGGAAGTACGCGCTATTCACTACTTCACACTGTCGTGATCCCGTGACCGACCTCGGGTTTATATTGCGTACACGTTTACCGCATTCTATTCATTATGCAGTCACATTGTTTTCGGAAGTATAGTATTTAAATTTTAATAATCCTTCATAATAGGGGTAGCTGAGTGGTTAAGAGACCGGGCTATGGCATGTGACTTGACTAAAGCCACATTAGTTGTGCATTGAGCAAACACGTTCAAATTGCATTTAGAAATTGTAAGAAGAATTGGAAGCTTCGTTGTGGACATGGACATTCATTCATTCATTCATTCATCTTCTACCGCTTTATCCGATCTTCCCTCGGGTCACGGGGAGTCTGTGTCTATCTCAGGCGTCTATGGGCATTAAGGCAGGATACACCCTGGATGGAATGCCAACCCATTGCAGGACACACACACACACACACACTCACTCACTCACAAGGTGCCAATCAATCTACCGTGCATGTTTTTTTTTGGACCGGGAGGAAACCGGAGAACCCGGAGAAAAAACCCCTGAGGCACGTGGAGAACATGCAAACTCCACACACACACACATGGCCGAGACGGGATTCGAACCCGGACCCTGGCGGTGTGAAGCGAACGTGCTAACCACTACGCCACCGTGCCCCAACCTAAAACTCGTATAAATAAAACACATTTTTTGTTAAATATGAGGAACGGCAATCATTTTATTTTTGTAACGTGCTTTTTTTTTAAGCGTCTTCATGTGTGTTTGGAAGTGATCCAAAAACAAAATGACACTAATAATTGGACTGAACTTTAAAATCAAAAGCACTCAGTGATGACCTCGATGGCAAAAATGTTGTCAGCGGTTTTAGAACACTGAATAAATATGCTTTATAAATCTCTTTATAATCGTTCGTAGGCCGTTATTAGTTGGAAAGACGGCGTAATCAAAAGTAGAATGATCAGTCATTAAGTAGTTATTAATAGCACATTATTACTGTAGCGATGTGAAGTATTATTAGAGCTAAACGTGCTGACACTCGGCAGAGGATAAACGCTATAATGATTTAATATGTACATGATAGACATCACAGAAAAGGGAACTCATACTGTATACGGTGTGAATGCAGCAACAAATAAAAACACGATGTTTGTATAAAAACCAGTTATTATGAAGTGAAAAAGTCGCATTACGGTCTTCGCTTCTCTCCCGTTGTGTTTAAAGGTTACAACGAGCAAGTTAATGAGTTTTGCTGTCACACATCCAAATACAAGGAGAACAAGCGTCATGCAGATTCTTTCCATGCTGAACAAAGAAGGGATGGGGTGTGTACATTTAGGCCAAGGGTCTCACTGAAAATAAACCCAACCGCCCCCCCCCCACCCCCCTCGGTCATCGTAAAAATGTACTAAATGGCAATGACAGACACTTGGGTCGGAGGTCATGGATAACCGTTACATAAAGAACAGATCGCTAAAAATAACAAAGAACTGGAAAAGAGGCAGCGAGGACTTTTTACACACACACACACACACACACACACACACACACACGTATATATATATATATATATATATATATATATATATATATATATATATATATATATATATATATATATATATTAACCGTTTATTTATTTATTTAGCTAGACGGGCACGGTGGTTTATTTGTTAGCACGTTCGCCTCACACCTCCAGGGTCCGGTTCGATTCCCGTCTCGGCCATGTGTGTGTGGAGTTTGCATGTTCTCCCCGTGCCTCAGGAGGGTTTTTCTCCCGGTTCTCCGGTTTCCTCCCGGTCCAAAAACATGCACGGTAGGTTGATTGGAACCTTGAAAAAGTGTATGAATGTGTGTGTGTGTGTGTGTGTGTGTATTCTGTGATGGGTTGGCATTCCATCCAGGGTGTATCCTGCCTTAATGCCCATAGACACCTGAGATTGGCACAGGCTCCCCGTGACCCGAGGGAAGATCGGATAAAGCGGTAGAAGATGAATGAATGAATGAATGTCTTAGTACTTAGTACAGTGACACTAAAGAATCTTGAATCTTTTGTCTCCAGACCGAAGCCTAAGGATTAGGATTATTTGGTCATTTTCATAGCTTTCATAATAAATTAAGATCAGATAAATTAAGACTAGACTCCCCTACACAAATCTAGCACTGTCACTAAACCTTCACCCACATTAGCTGGTTTTCAGTAACGCTGATCTAGCACTGTCCCCAAATTCGCACCCACAGACCCACAAACTATGGGTCGTCAGCACTGAGTGCTAGATTGTTAGATAAGTATCCCAAATAGCTCTGAGGTCCCCTGAAGTACCCCTTTATCATAACAAGGGCTTTATCCATTAAGTCCTATTGAAGATTGAAGGATAATAATCATTAACATCATGGAATTCTAATAATTAAGCTGCACTTTCTTGAATTGACCTGATGTTTATTAATATTAATAAATTAAATAAATTGTGCAGAACAAGGCATACTTATTTTGTATTGCATTATAATCTCATCTGTCTTTAACTGTCTTTAACCTTTAACAGAGTGTAAATCATGTGCATATCTGGGAATGTGTTCATCCGTTTGAGTAAGCGACTTATTGCCCAAAGTTATTTCACAAATATGTCGAAAGTTTAAAAAAGATAGAGAAAAAAAACGCTGATTTATAAAACCTATTGCAAAAGAGCTGACGATAACCTTTACATCGACCACATTAACCTTAAACACAGACACAATGACACTGTATTAATAAATTGTATATATATATATATATATTATATATATATATATATATATATATATATATATAATATATATATATATATATATATATATGGTCTTAGGTCTCCATCTAATAATAAAATATATATAATAATATAATGTTCGTTCATTCATTCATCTTCTACCGCTATATATCCGATCTTCCCTCGGGTCACGGGGAGCCTGTGCCTATCTCAGGCGAGTCTATGGGCATTAAGGCAGGATACACCCTGGATGGAATGCCAACCAATCACAGGACACACACACACACACACACACACAGGTTGAATGGCACTTGAAAATCTTAGGATGAATTGGGTGTGTGTGTGTCCCTTTGGAAAATTGTCCCTAGTGTATGAATGGGTGTGTGTACGTGTGTGTGTCCTGCGATGGGTTGGCATTCCATTCCATCCAGGTGTACCCTGCCTTAATGCCCATAGACGCCTGAGATAGGCACAGACTCCCCGTGACCCGAGGGAAGATCGGATAAAGCGGTAGAAGATGAATGAATGAACGAACATTATATTATTATATATATTTTATTATTAGATGGAGACCTTAAGCACTTCTTGTACGTCATCCTGGATAACGGCGTCTGCTAAATATGTAGTGGATATGGGCGTGGCTTTACCTGCACAGGTCTGCAGTGAAGACGTCTAGACGCTCCTCTTTAGTCAGGAACGGATGGAAGGCACTCCCGTCGGTACCGTTAATCATGTTGCTCTGGCCGGTGCCCCAAAAAGACAGCAATCTAAACGATACAGTAGATTAAAATCAACAACATGGATAATATCGCCGCAGTGTTTTAAAGATAAATTCTCTTACATGGCTTGAAAACGTCTGTTTATCTCTTTTTATGTACATGATGTCTGTTTATTCTGTAAACATTTTAAGAAACATGCTTGAATTGTATTTGCATTAATGGACAAGAATGAATAAAGTGCTAAAAGGGGCACGGTGGCTTAGTGGTTAGCATGTCCGTGCCTCACAGATCGGCCTGTGAGTGTCCGACATGCACATATGACATATCCAGTCGTAGCGGGGTCATATACCTCCTGGATCCCACACAAGTTCGGAATTTTGGGAAATCAGCGACATTCCGGACCCATAGAGAATGAATGGGGAAATTTGACGCTCGGCTGTTTGGCCCGTGTCCGCCCGAAATGTACATTTGACATATCCACTCGTACGTGAGATGGAGTAGGTCGCGATCATTTGACTGCCGCATGACGTCGTGTGGCTGACATGAAAGATCGGCGACACAGGGTCATGTGACATGTCTAAACGCTCGGAACATCGATGGGAGTCGTGATGCTGGATAATTTGATGATGTCACATGCGTCCCTGGCCCCAAAACTGGCATTTTTGGTGTCTAAACACTCGTCACTCCGAATGAGCTAGTAATTCGCATTGTCCCATGTCTAGTTTTATTATAGTGTTGCTATTATGATGAACTAAATATCACATAACAATTTTGTAATGTATTTCAAAACTGGTTAACTGAATATTTTTCTTTTTCTTTTTGCCAAAAATACAATACAATACAAAATCCAATTCCTCAGTAAAAGCTTTCTACTTTTCCTTCCCCCTATTGTTAGCACAAATGGGTGGAGATGAAACGGCTGCATTACTTTTCACCCTTCCAAGTGTGAATGCGGCCGTAATCCAAGTAGTTCTCTTCTCCTGTGTAGTAAACAAATTCGCCATTGTCACTTCCGTTTTTCTGTGTTTAAAAAAACAAAAAAACAAAAACAAAACAAAAAAACACATCAAAATACAGTCACGTGATCATGCTGCTTTTGTTTTAAAAAGGGAATGGAATCGAAATGAGTGAAACTGCGAGAGTGAAATGATACATACGTATAGCATAAGGCCAAAGTTCTCATCCACCTCTGGTTTAATGGCCTTCATACGAGTCAGCAGGGGATCCTGAAAACCCCACAGCAGCTCCTGAACCGTGTGTGTCATAAACATGCCGGTTTTCATTGAAGTCATGAACACGGCAATGGGGGATCGGACCCAAAAACTGGCATCCTTTAGTTTATTCATCACAGCCTGGGGGAAAAAAATAGAGTGAAATAAATAAATAAATAATAAACAGTATTATTGGTGATTGATGTTCTGTCAGGGAAACGCCAATTACATCTCAAATTGCAAAAACCTTCTGTAATGCTAGTAATGTAATAAAACATCTATGGATTTGCATAATCTATAAAATATAAGAAAATTCTTTTTCATGTTTTTTTTTAAGAACATTTTAATTTCATTTCCATGGTGAAGGATTGTGTAAGGAGAACTGCATTAAGGGTTTACAGAAGGAGTCTCCAGTGTCAGGGTCAGTAATGGTTTGTAAATAGATGAATGGTAATCAATAGATAAACATACATAATAAGTCCTATAGCCCAAGAAAAACCCCTGTAATTAAAATAATGTAATGTGGGCTTAAACGATATCGGGTTTGACGACACCTTAATGCCCATAGACGCCTGAGATAGGCACAGGCTCCCCGTGACCCGATGGAAGATCGGATATAGCGGTAGATGATGAATGAATGAATGAATGACTTTATAGTAGCACTGATTTGAAGCAGGATATGATGATGTCATCTGTAGTAAAGGACAGGATGTTATGTGAATAGTGTAACACATTGATTGCTCTAAGTGACTGTTTTGATGAGAGAATTTCCCACAGTCTGTGAAAAAAGAAATCAGCAGAAAATAAATAAAAATAACAGGGTGTCCACCCCAAATGTTCTAAACTGTTCCTACTGTTATCTCATTTATTTTTCGATAGGACAGACAAACCAGACCCACGCCGTACACTCTGTTCTCTCCCACGTCTTACACGCTTCTCTGCATGTAATGTCCTTGGTTTTTTTTTTCCAATAATGTAATGTACATTTTAATCCCGTAATCTGAATTCCTATTACCGGCATGATTAAGGACTGATCCACATCAGCAAACTCTTTTCTAGAATGCAGAGATTTCATCATCACCCCCCCCCCCCCCCCCCCCCCCCCCCCCCCAGAAAATGACTTAATAAATCCTGCTATTTAGTACAACCGTGTTATACTGTGTAATAATGTTATAATCTCAGGCTCATCCTGGATTTTGCAATGGAGGGAAAGATTTTGCAAAGATTACAAAAGTTCAGACGTCCAGACTCATTAATGCTCGTCGTTTCTAAATGGAAATGCAGAATTCACCCATTTTGAACTTTCATGCTCCACCCGAGAGCCGAGAGCCATTCACTCCAGAGATACTTGTTACTTCTAACCTCAGAAACCTATTTATTATATATATATATATATATATATATATATATATATATATATATATATATATATATATATATATATATATATATATATATATATATATAGGGTCACGGTGGCTTAGTGGTTAGCTAATTCGGGTCTCGATTCGGGTCTCGGCCATGTGTGTGTGGAGTTTTGCATGTTCTCCCCGTGCCTCAGGGTTTTTTTTTTCTCCGGGTTCTCCGGTTTCCTCCTCCCGGTCCAAAAACATGCACGGTAGGTTGATTGGCACCTTGGAAAATTGTCCCTAGTGTATGAATGTGTGTGTGTGTGTGTGTGATGGGTTGGCATTCCATCCAGGGTGTATCCTGCCTTAATGCCCATAGACGCCTGAGATAGGCACAGGCTCCCTGTGACCCGAGGGAAGATCAGATAAAGCGGTAGAAGATGAATGAATGAATGAATGAATATGAATATATATATATATATATATATATATATATATATATATATATATATATATATATATATATATATATATATATATATATATATATATAAAACTTACCACAGCAGGGATGTTAACAGTCGTGACGAGATCCACATATGGGTCCCCGGATGACATTTCAGGCACAAACACAAAGGTTTTTCGGGTGAGAGCCGAAACTTTGGTTCCGTTTTCCACAGCGGTGACGTTCTCCTTGGGCCTGTACTCCCTGAATAAATACAAGACCAATAAATAATTAATGAAATAATAAAAAAACAACAAATATTTGATGAATACAGGATGGATTTGGACACAGCAGCAGTGTTTGACGACGTCAATGTGAGCAGCTCGAACAGCCGTAAGATCTGAATTACATACGATCACAAAATAAGAAACAAAAGTGATAGAGATAAAATGGAAATATTAAACCCGATGCAATTATTAATCGTTAATAGCCTATTCATGTTTACTTTACACTTAAATAATTTAATTTAATTTTAATATCCTTTATTGGTCACATATACATTACAGCACAGTGAAATTCTTTTCTTCGCATATCCCAGCTTGACGTTGGTAGCTGGGGGTCAGAGCGCAGGGTCAGCCGTGATACGGCGCCCCTGGAGCACAGAGGGTTAAGGGTCTTGCTCAAGGACCCAAGGGCGGCAGCTTGGCCATACCGGGGCTCGAACCCAGGATCTTCCGATCAGCAGCCCAGCACCTTAGACCACTGAGCTACCCCCTCCCTGTAAATGTATTATTAATCATTACAAATCCATTAACTCATATTTTATTTATAAATGTGCTTTTATAATAATAATCATCATGGTTCTCGCGCAAATCAATTAGGAATATATTCTATATATACTGTATATACTTATTATTGCCCGTTTACTCAGTATATTATTCATTCATTCATTCATCTTCTACCGCTATATCCGATCTTCTCGGGTCACGGGGAGTCTGTGTCTATCTCAGGCGTCTATGGGCATTAAGGCAGGATACACCCTGGATGGAATGCCAACCCATCGCAGGGACACACACACATTCACACACACATTCACACACATTCATACACTAGGGACAATTTTCCAAGGTGCCAATCAACCTACCGTGCATGTTTTTGGACCGGGAGGAAACCGGAGAACCCGGAGAAAAACCCCCTGAGGCACGGGGAGAACATGCAAACTCCACACACACATGGCTGAGACGGGAATCGAACCCGGATCCTGGCGGTGTGAGTCGAACGTGCTAACCACTACGCCACCGTGCCCCCCTCAGTATATTATAAACAGAGTTAATTCACATTGTGAATGTGAATCAGTGGCACGCTCGAAGCACAAGCCCCTCGTGACATTCTAAATCCAGATGTACATGACTACAGCCTTATGTGTTATGTGTAGCCTTATGTGCACCGGTGAAATATGATCTCCCCTAAACATGTGATAGATTAAAATAACCCCAGTGTTACCTAATACTGTGAGCGACGCCCAAATGCTACAATATACAGGTACTGGCTGGTCACTATTACAGTATTTGTATTGAAATGGATTGAAATATGACAATAAACTTTGTGTGTAAATGACTATTTGACTGGAGGAATGCAGGTGGAATCTAATTAAAAATCACGTGTAATGTTTCTGTATTTCTGCTCATTGTTAATAACAGCGTTACTATGAGTACACAGGAAGCCGGGTTTGGCTTAAAACATCTGTTGGTTTATAAATGACCTCGTTATCGGCTTGTTAGCGAAAGGTTAAGCACCACTGCTCGTCTCTCAGGGGAAGAGGTAAAGATCAGCTCAAGGCTCTTCTCTGTTCTGGCACCGAGATGGTGGAATGAACTTCCCCTGGATGTCCGAACAACGGAGACATTGTCTATCTACAAACGTCGAACGAAGACCTACCTTTTCCAACAACACCCTATCCTAAACACTTCTTTCCTCTCACTGTCCAGCAATCCATATTATAAATAAATAAATAAATTCAACTGTCTATGCTTATTGTGTACTTAAGTTTGTATTTACCCTTCATGAATGAATTTATCCTTAGATGGAGACCTAAAGCACTTCTTGTACGTCGCCCTGGATAAGGGCTTCTTCTAAATACTGTAAATGTAAATATAAATGTAATGTAATGTGGAGACACTGCACTATTTCTGATTTTGTAGTTTTTTAGTCATTACTTTTCTTTGTTTCTTTTTTATATGACATATATTATGTACTTCTTTACTTGCCATTCGGTACTTTTTTTTTGTTTGCAGAATTATTAGTGATTAAAGTTAAATACAAAAAAAAAGGACTGGACCATAATGGAAGGCATAATTAATTTTTTCAGATTTTTCTTTTAAATGTCTTTATTCTATTTTGATGTGTTTTAAGGGAAGACTCAGAAACTTCCTGCTCTCCAATACCTGTCGTACGGCTCAGCTCTCCTCATTTTAAGAAATCATATAGATTTACATGTAGATCTGAGCAGATATTAGCTTATTTTGAGGTTTGAGATTTGTTTATTTTTAATGTGCAATTTCCTTTTGGTTTGAAGCATTAATAGCGTTTTAAGATGCGTATAACGTGATCAAAATAAGACCTTCAGGTTTGAGCAGATACTAGAACAGAGAAACGCTTGTCATGGCCACATTGTGGACCGCTCGCAAATCGCTGCTTCTTCTAGACTGTAACGGCATTGATGCGGAGACACGCTGCCTTAAAGGAGCTGTTTGTACGTACCCACTGAGGCCCAAAAGGCCAATCACAGAGAAGAGAATCCCAACAATAAAAATTTATGTATTTATGTATTTATTTATTTATTTTAAATATAAAAAAAAAAAGTTTTCATATGTTCTCATGGACAAACATGTAAACCAAATATGTTTTTCACTATTTTCCACTCTTTCCTTTTTTTTGTTTACTTACAGACCAGACAGTGATATAAATACATATAAATATATATAAAGAAAACAAACAATGCAATTATTGTATAAAGTCAGTTAATGTTTCAGTTACATTTATTCATTCATTCATTCATTCATCTTCTACAATCCAATCTATAACCGCTGTAACCGATCTTCCCTCGGGTCACGGGGAGTCTGTGTCTATCTCAGGCGTCTATGGGCATTAAGGCAGGATACACCCTGGATGGAATGCCAACCCATCGCAGGACACACACACAACACACACACACACACACACACACACACACACACACTCACATTCACACACATTCATACACTAGGGACAATTTTCCAAGGTGCCAATCAACCTACCGTGCATGTTATTGGACCGGGAGGAAACCAGAGAACCCGGAGAAAAACCCCCTGAGGCACAGGGAGAATATGCAAACTCCACACACACATGACCGAGACGGGAATCGAACCCGGACCCTGGCGGTGTGAGGGAACGTGCTAACCACTAAGCCACAGTGCCCACACATTTATTCATTATTATTTTTTACATTTTGTGTCTATATGTGCATATATACGGGCATATGAATGTGTGTGTGAATGTTTGTGTGTATCCTGCGATGGGTTGGCATTCCATCCAGGGTGTATCCTGCCTTAATGCCCATAGATGCCTGAGATAGGCAAGGCTCCCCGTGACCCGAGGGAAGATCGGATACAGCGGTAGAAGATGAATGAATGAATAAATGAATGTGCATATCTATGAGTGTGTGTGTGTGTGTGTGTGTGTTACCTGTAAGCGTAAGGGCCCATGTGTGTAAGGCGTGGTTTCTCTCCAGCCAAGAAGCCATCGGGATTTGTGACGTTGAAGAAGAAAAACTCCATGAATACAGGAGGTGGTGGATTCTTCCATGTCGCGAACACTTTACTACCTTCAGTCAGTGTTATTTCCTACAACACACACACACACACACACACACATTTGCATGATTACCATGGTATAATTATAGTTTATATCCTTTTATTTTATAATTATTGATGGAATTTATTGTACTGATACCAACCCTTACATTCCATCCCTTACATATTTCATTATATCAATAAATACAGTATACAATAAATTGTACATTTTGTATAATTATAAAAAGAAAAAAGTTAAATATATAATCTACAGTAGCAGAAGCACTAACGCACTAACGAGGGACTGTGGTTTTATTTGTTATTTATGCCAGGCAGCTCAAAAGACCTCTTTTCTCTCCGTTTCTTTCCCCTCTTGTCCCTTTTATTCTGCCGTCTCTGTCTTTTTACACACACACACACACACACACACACACACACACACACACAAACACACTACACATTCCACATTAGTTGGTGACAGTCATGTGACTCGTGTGCATTCACCCCCCACCTCCCCCCCAGCTGCCATTTCTGTCTCCCATAGCAACAATAGCACAATGTACATGACCTACAGCACAACAACGCACCACAGTAGCGAGCAGAAACGCTTCCCGTGTTTTTGTCCACCTCGCATTCGTTTATTGTGCGTCGTACGCAACAGCTACTCAGCGTAAAAATACACAGCATGGCGCTGGAATATCAGCGGCCCTGCGCGTCCCGCGGCAGCCAGCGTGCTGATGAAAATTTGCATGCAGGAGACAAAGTTCTCACACAGTAAAAAAGGTTCCTCCAATCCCACGGATTGAAAATGCCAGAAGGGGTTATTCTGTCGAAAAAAAGGGACCCATCACGAACATGTCCCTAAATTCGAGCTTTCATTGTGTGCACTACTCAATAGATGCACACAGACAGGAGAACGTGTTGGACGGGACTCAGAAGACACCAGGAGATTAGAGACAGCAAAAAGAGATAGACTTTGAACAAATTCAAATATGGAGAAAGAAATGCGGAAAGATAACACGAGAGGCAGAGGGATGTATAGGAGAGGCATATGGAATGGGGGCGGAGTAGATGGAAAGGAAAGGGAAAGATAGGAAGGAAAGAAAGAAAGAAAGAAAGAAAGAAAGAAAGAAAGAAAGAAAGAAAGAAAGAAAGAAAGAAAGAAAGAAAAGAGAAAATGAATAGAGAACAAATGAGAAATGAAAAGCAAGAGAAATAGCCAAGAAAACTCTCTCAGTCTAGATAATGAGATAGTGAGTGATTGAAAGAGAGAGAGAGAGAGAGAGAGAGAGAGAGAGCAAGAGAGAGATCATTTAACAAATAAAGAGAAAGAAAGTGAACTTTATAGAAGTGAAAGAGGAGAGGATAAAAAAAATGGAATGAAAAGGATAACAAAAATAGAAAAAAGACCAAATCATGAGTCTGAGTGTGTGTGTGGGAGGGGGTGATTGGGTGTGTGCGGGTGTGTTGGGGGGGGGTGAGTGGTTGTGTGCTTGAGAGAGAGAGAGAGAGAGAGACAGAAATACAGAGAGATTTATAGAGTGAGAGAGACCCAGAAAAGGGACAGATAGAAATAATGTGTGAGAAAAAAAAGACAAATAAATGGTGAGAGAAAGAAAGAAAGAAAAAAAGAAAGAAAGAAAGAAAGAAAGAAAAGAGAAAATGAATAGAAAAAATGAGAAATGAAAAGCAAGAGAAATAGCCAAGAAAACTCTCTTGAAAGAGTGATTGAAAGAGAGAGAGAGAGAGAGAGAGAGAGAGAGAGAGAGAGAGAGCAAGAGAGATCATTTAACAAATAGAGAGAAAGAAAGTGAACTTTATAGAAGTGAAAGAGGAGAGGTTAAAAAAATGGAATGAAAGGATAACAAAAATAGATGGAAAAAAAGACCAAAACATGATTGTGCGTGTGTGTGTGTGTGTGTGTGTGTGTGTGTGTGTGTGTGTGTGTGTGTGGTGTGTGTGTGTGTGTGTTGGTGTGTGTGTGTGTGTGTGGTGTTGGGGGGGGTGTTGGGTGGGGGTGAGTGGGTTGTATGCGTGAGAGAGAGAGAGACAGAGAGAGACAGAGAGATGCATAGAAAGTGAGGAAGACCCAGAAGAGGGACAATAAGGAGCAGAAATAATGTGAGAGAAAAAAGAAGAGAAAAATTAATGTAGAAAAAAAGAATGAAAGAAAGAAAGCATGAAACAAACGAGAAATAAAAACAAAAGAAATACTCAGGAAAACTTTCTCAATCTTGATAGCAAGAAAGAGAGACAGAGAGACAGAGAGAGAGAGAATTTAACAAATAGCGAGAAAGTGAACTTGAAAGATGTGAAAAAGGAGGGGATCAAAAATGGGATGAAAGGAAGACAAAAATAAATGGAAAAATCCATAACATGACTCTGAGTGTGTGTGTAGGGGGGGTGAGTTGGTGTGTGTTTGCATGAGAGAGAGAGAAAGAGAGAGAAGAGAGAGAGACAGAGAGAGAGACAGAAAGACAGAGAAATGTATAGAGAGTGCGAGAGACCCAGAAGAGGGACAGATAGAAATAATGTGAGAGAAAAAAGAAGAGAAAAATAAATGGAGAGAAAGAAAGAAAGAAAGAAAGAAAAGAGGGAAAGAAAGAAAGAAGGAAAGAAAGCAGAAAACAAATGAGAAATGACAAACAAAAGAAATACTCAAGAAAGACAGAGTGAGAGAGTAAAAGAGAGAGAGAGAGAATTTAATATATAGGGAGAAAGAAGCGAAAGAAAGTGAACTTGAACGAAGTGACAAAAGTGAAAAAGTGAAAAAATGGAATGAAAGGATGAGAAAAATAGACAGAAAAAAGACACCTAAGTCTAAGTGTGTGTGTGTGTGTGTGTGTGTGAGAGAGAGAGAGAGCGAGAGAAAGAGAGAGAGCGAGAGAAAGACAGAGAGACAGAGAGATGTATAGAGATTGAGAGAGAACAGATTGGGGACAATAAGAGGCAGACGGAAAGTGAAAGTGGGGGGCACTGTGGTTTAGTGTTCGCCTCACACCGCCAGGGTCCGGGTTCGATTCCCGTCTCGGCCATGTGTGTGTGGAGTTTTGCATGTTCTCCCCGTGCCTCAGGGGGTTTTTCTCCTGGTTCTCCGGTTTCCTCCCCGGTCCAAAAACATGCACGGTAGGTTGATTGGCACCTTGGAAAATTGTCCCTAGTGTATGAATGTGTGTGTGATTGTGAGTGTGTGTGTCCTGTGATGGGTTGGCATTCCATCCAGAGTGTATCCTGCCTTAATGCCCATAGACGCCTGAGATAGACACAGACTCCCCGTGACCGGAGGGAAGATCAGATAAAGCGGTAGAAGATGAATGAATGAATGAATGATATAAAGAAAAGTGAAATGAAAGGAAGAACAAATCTAAACTGATGTGAAGTGTAAACACTTTGTGTTTGTGGTGGTTTAAATGTAATGACAGTAATTTGCGCACGGCCGAGGCAGCGACGTCGTTATGGATTTAACCTGCAAAGTAAACATTCAAAGCCAATAATCCGCCCTTTTATTGTTCACTGCTTAACATCAACTCGTCCCAAACAGCGGTCATGTTTCATATACGACACAGTATACTCAAATAAAAACGAGTTTTACGTTATATAATGCAATAAAACTATTGATTCATGGAGACAAATTTCCCTCGGTTTTTAAATAGACAGTATTTTTGGTGCCATTGTTCTTTCTGTCTCTGGGGGACACTGTATTGTTTATTATTTGTTTGTTTGTATGTTGTTTATTGGCCAACATTTAAGGAGGAGATTTTATCCCTGTTTTTATTGCTCGATAGTATAAAACCAAAATACAAGTCAAAGTCATTTATAGGGAGAAAGAAGTGAAAGAAAGTGAGCTTGAATGAAGTGACAAAAGTGAAAAAAATGGAATGAAAGGATGAGAAAAATAGATGGAAAAAGACACCCAAGTCTAAGTGTGTGTGTGTGTGTGTGTGTGTGTGTAAATACAGTAAATACATTCTGCCTATTCATTTAGAGCCACACACATTTATGACAGTATGAACTCTCTATAACCCTCTATGATCATTAGATCACTATATAAATACTGTACAGATGTACATACGCTGTATAAGCAGAAAATACAGTTTATGCAACATTTAGAATATTTCCCAACTTTGCGAGAATTTCTTCAAACAGTGATAAAGTCCAGAAGGGAAGTGTATTTACTCACTCGGGTTTATCAGCAGCAGGAAAAGCGTTGCGTGTTTGCCTTTAATCAGACTCTTTTAGGCTCCTGTTTGTTTACCTTTCATTAGTATACATTTCATTTGCAAACGCTATTCGGTCATTTCTCTAGACGCATCCCATTTGGTGTATTACTGTTAGTCATATTAGATGTAACTCGTTTTTAACTACATTTTGTACTCGTTTTTTTTTTTTTCTTTTTTTTCTTCCAGCCCGAGATTTGTTTGTTTGTTCCGCAGTGAACATGTTTGTCCAGTTCGTTAGGGTGCAAAAAATATAGTGGCTATGTTTCGATTTGCCAAGAAACTTTTGCCCTTGATCCATGTCAGTGTTTCAAAATCAACACACACACACACACACACACACACACACACACACACACACACACACACACACACAAACACACACACACACACACACATCACACACACGCACACACACTGTCACTCTGTCTCTTTGTAATTTGTACATATATATATATATATATATATATATATATATATATATATATATATATATATATATATATATATATATATATATATATATATACATACAGTATATTATTTGTCTGTCTTCATTTTATATGATGTGATGTAAGTACTTACATCACCTATATTACATCACAAAGATAATGATTCCATTCCAGCTGCTACTGTTACATTACATTACGGCCTGCTGCCTCGTTACTTCTCAAACGTTGCGCACCCTGAAGTGCTTTATTCCTCTTATACCTAAATATACTAAGCGCCATATATACAGTACATAATATACTGGAAGTTAAATCACGACACACCAAAGGACGAGATCTCTGTCCTAAAGACATTTCAGCCAAAAAAGAACTAACCAGTCAGTCAATCAACCAATCTATCGATCACTTTAATTGAATGATTGAGGCATTTATATATTCAATTTCCTAAAATGAATTGTTATTTAGATACAGATTTTAACAAAAGACATTGTCTCAGAGTACACTGCATGTGTATTCATAGAGGTATCCCTCCATAGTGTCTATTTCTTCTCTATTAAAATTCTCCTTTACATTCAATGCAATAATGCTACCTGTAATTGTGATATTTTAGACAGACAGACAGACAGACAGACAGACAGACAGACAGACAGACAGACAGACAGACAGATAGATAGATAGATAGATAGATAGATAGATAGATAGATAGATAGATAGACAGACAGACAGACAGACAGACAGACAGACAGACAGACAGATAGATAGACACACACAGATATATATATATATATATATATACACACACACAGATAATAGTTAGAAAAATTGTATCTGTGATGTATTTTATTTGCATGACTTTTTATGTTTATGTATGTTTTTAAAAAGATAGAAAAGCAATTGTGCACTTTGTTTTTATGCAGTAAATGAAATCTTATAACCTCTTATAACCTCTTATAACCTAAAGCCTAGAACATTTTGAAGTGAATGTAGGGAATATAATTGTTGTCTATTTGAGAAACTTATTAAAGTTTGACCAGATTAATGTCCCCTGAAAGATAGGAATATCTGATGGTATTAAAAAAAAAAAACATCTGGCTATGTACAGTATGTGTGTGTGTGTGTGTGTATGTGTGTGTGTGTGTGTGTGTGTGTGTGTGTGTGTGTTTTGTTTTTGATCATATTTTAAGATCAAAGTATTATTCACTTTGAAGAAAAAAGTCTTTTCTTCAAAAACCAAGACAAACCTCATACCTAAAAAAAGACACGTCTCTATTATAAAACCATACTGTTGTTTGTTTGTCGTTTTTTTCCCCTAGACTATTGTGTCTAGGTTTGATGTAAACGCCCCTCCCCCTCCCCCCCCCCCCCCCCCCCCCCCCCCCCCCCCCCCCCCCCCGGCTTGTATTTTGTTGTATATACAATGACAGGAAAGTTTTCGAGAGTGCATGTTTCTATCTATCCCCAGTATCCTTTCTCTCGTATTGATATAGTTTTACATTCCCTACATCAAGGAAAGGAAATGATACCAAACAAATGTGTGAGGGTGAGTGTGTGTGTGTATGTGTGTGTGTGTGTGTGTGTGTGTGTGAGTGTGAGTATATGAAAAATGTGTGGGTGTGTGAAAAACATTTGTGGGTGTGTGTAGCGACAGAGATGGGACGCAGGGTTTTTTTTTTTTGTTTTTCAGGGTGAAGAGAGCAGTGGGTGGGCCGGGGTGGTGTGTGTAAAGGGGGGGGGGGGGGATGGGGGGTTAGTAGGGGGTGTATTTGGGGGTTGGGAAGGAATGTTTTGGGTAACGGCTCCCACATGGAAATGGGAATCAGCAGGTTGAATGAGAAAGTGTCCTCAAAACAGCTTTTATCCTAATAAAAGAGTTATTATTATTTTTAAATACGTCACATTATTTAAACAGCATTTACACTGAACTAAATCATTTCTCCTTCCGATATTTTAGCATTCCAACCATTCAGCATGTGCTTAAGCCAATCAGACAAGCTTTCCACACATTACCAGACTTTATACCACAATCCTGGTACTTTTACACTATAAACGAATAGATCAGATGAATTTCCAACTTTGTAAATCCACAGAATGTAACATAGAAGTAAATGAAAATAAAACATACCACTTAGTGTTATGCAAATAATAGTGTGTCCAGTGACTATTCACTATTCACAAAATAAAAGTAACAATAATGCGTTACAGTTACGGCGAATGTAACATGTCATTCAATTACAGTTACTTTAGAAAATGTTGAAGATTACAAAATCCAATGACCACCTCCTAACAAACCCCCCAACAAAAATGTCCATCCATAATGAACCCCCCCCCCCAACAATTTGATTCTGAAGGAGCTCAGTTTCGTAAATATATCCCACTTTTTCCTAATGGACCAGCGAAAGTATTCATATGTAATCAGTTACTTTACTTTTATAACGTAATTAAAAAGTTACACTGCTTATGACATTTTGAATAGCGCCATCTGTAATCTATAACCTATTACATTTCCAAAGATGAATTTTATCAAATAAAATATTGTCGCTAAAAGAGGATTTCAAAGATTCAAATGCAAATATGAATAGATATGTATATATGCATCATTTGACCTCTAATATAGTCTTATATACCAAGTGCTGAATAGTTATTACTTTTAAATACATGATTGTTGGTAACCAAACGCACCATAATTTACCTTTAACAACCTGCCTTGTTTTTGTTGATAAATCGTACAAATAAAAGGATGGACAACTCGGAAGGTTTGCATGCCGTGTGGGAGCAGAATAGCAACATACGTGTTTTTTTTTATGTTATTAGTATGAAATACGTCACACACACACAAACACACATGTTATCTAGTGCAACTACTAAGTAAATAAGTATCAGCAGTACATGCCTAATAAACCTAAAGAAAAAAAAACAACCCCAGAAGTTGTGTTATGTGGTATGAGACTAACATGTCCATATTAAAAATGCACGGTTTCGTCTCGTCAGCATTATTCGCTGAAGGATTTCCTGTTCCAGTCGTGCTAGTTTCGGAGGTTAAACCCGTTCGAATGGAAATCCCAACAACAAAAAAAGGTTTTCAGTAAAAAGCAGCGCATTAAATTCATTCAATTACTATTAATTTAATTCATTTAAATAATACAAAATGCAATCCATATATTCCTTTTACTTCTTATTAACGAGTTATTATCAGTGCTTTATTCGGGTTGAATGAGAAATAAGAACGATTGCTGTATTGTTGTGATGATTACATAAAAACGATCACGGGCAATCCCAACTGCAGTTATTCTAATTAAAGGTTTTCCTTAGTTTCGTCATTTTGTTTACTAACAAGGAGCACGGTGGCTTAATGTTTAGCACGTTCGCCTCACACCTCCAGGATCCGGCTTCGAATCACGTCTCGGCCACGTGTGTGTGGAGTTTGCATGTTCTCCCCGTGCCTCAGGGGGTTTTCATCCGGGTTCTCCGGTTTCCTCCGGTCCAAAAAAAAAAACATGCACGGTAGGTTGATTGGCACCTTGAAAAATTGTCCCTAGTGTATGAATGTGTGTGTGTGTGTGTGTGTGTGTGTGTGTGTGTCCTACAATGGGTTGGCATTCCATCCAGGGTGTATCCTGCCTTAATGGCCATAGACTCCTGATATAGGCACAGACTCCCCGTGACCCGAGCGAAGATCGGATAAAGCGGTAAAAGATGAATGAATGAATGAATGTTTACTAACACTGAGCATCATTTATACTCCAAACGGTCATTAATGTTCATGTTGAACTCAAATATTTAATGTCAAGATTCAACATGTGCACAATCCAAGCACACTTTATTTTAACATAGGTGTAATAAACTGAATACCACAATGCTGTTACATTTTCAGTATAAGAAATAAGCCGAACTCATTGCTTCCGGGACGTTAACATAAATATAAACGAATGATGAAATACAGCAAATATAACACACTATCAATTTATATATATATATATATATATTTTTTTTTTTATTAGTGTGCTTGCTGACATAACTTCTAACCAATGTGTTTTTTTCCCCCTTATTATCTTGTGCTTTCCCAATTCCAAGTGAGAGCCTCTTGGACGCAGCATTTAATACGAATACAATGCCTTGTAGCCATGGCGACATTTCTAATATCTTTTGAGCGGCACCCTGGTGGTGTTTTCCTTGCAGGGATCATACTGAGGGAATGTGCCTTGGCGTGGGGGATGTACAAAGGACTAACCTATTTAACTGGGCACAAACGAGAGCATGGCAAATGAAGCGTTTATGAACTCGTTTGTGGATTTGCATTGGGTCTGGACAACAAGCCACACTGATAAACTGTAGTGCTAACACAAATCCCACACGTTGAAATAGTTCTTTACTTTTACTTTACAGCCGGCAATTGATTATTGATATTTGTGTTGTTTTTTTTATGTTCTCGTTCATTTTTCTTACATAGTAATAAAAGTACATATTTTAGATTTGACTCCACCGCATGTATTTTGTCCAATATAGATTTATATTAATAATATTACCATTTTTTTTCCCCCAATATTTTATTCCATTGATTTCAGTCTGGAATTTTTTTTTTTTTTTTCATTTTGTTTTGTTCCTAATTTTTGGCAGGGCAGAGCAAAGTCTGATTATCAGGAGAGCGTGCAACGAACTCCACTTCCCAGAACTGTCAGAAAAGTCTATTGGCCACACAACTCTACATTTCCAACAAAACAAAACAGCGGTTAATATTGTGTACTGCCAAACAAATGGACGTTTCTAAGGACAAACACCTTTATTTCAGTCACACAAGCAAAAATGCTGCAAAAGTGACTTGTTTTGTTAACCATTCCTCTCTATATTTATACAAAGTGGGTGACTTTAACAAGCCGTTTTCCTTCCCATTTCTGCTTTGCCTGTTTCTTCAGTCACATGTTTTTGTCTTGACATGTTCGCTGGTTGACTCATGAACTTTTTGATATATTTTGATCTTTCCTCACGTGATCGGATGTTCGCCTTTGCATTGCTCAAGCACAAGGGAAGTGGGAGCTCAATGGTTACGGCATTGGGTTCTGGCCCAGAAGGTCGCTGGTTCAAAAATCGCAGCAGCACCAAGCTGCCACTAGTGGTGCCCTTGAGCAACGTCCTCAACTCTGGATAAAGGCTTGAATGTAAAGTATTCTCCATTACTGCCAGATCTTTTTGACAGTCTTACGATTTCCAAACTCTTCCGATAAAAAACTCTTCTCCAGATAAATAAACTCAATGTAATGGCTTATCTTTGTTTTCCAGCAATCTCTGTATTTTGGGAAATCCTGAGGGATGTCTGTCTGAGCCCAACGAGATCACATGAAGTTTGCATCACTCGTCGTGAATTTCGTAATTTGCTTTACAGTAAGTGGGTCAGAGCAGTGTGGGAGCTAGAGGGTGGGCCTTACAACGCCTACTTCACAGAGCTGATTTGTCCACAACTTGTCCGCATTTTTTTATGCTGTGCGAATTCGACAGCGTTGCATCAGAGTTCTTAAACTCCATCTCCCCCGGAACACAGCTCGCTCAGTACACTCCATTAGGAACAAATGTTCTTTTTAGTCACTGGCCCAGAACACCATTAACCAGGGCTTTTCCCTGAATAGGGCTCAATAACCCACAGGCATTCCAGTGAGATAAGAAAATCACAACACACTGGCCGTCCGTGGTCATCACCTCTGACCTCTCATCTCCACCAAGACATTCCTACAGTGTATCAGGACCTCCAAGCAAGTGTCCAGTATAACCCAAATCCTGGTATTCATCAAGCAGTAGATGTTCAACATTGCTATAGGTCTCTATATAAACTGGTAAAGACCTTTATAATATTCTGTCATCATTATGTAGTATCTGATTAATGATGTATTTTTCCGTCATTTGGAGATCAATGTGGTGGGGCACGGTGGCTTAGTGGTTAGCACGTTCGCCTCACACCGCCAGGGTCCGGGTTCGATTCCCGTCTCGGCCATGTGTGTGTGTGGAGTTTGCATGTTCTCCCCGTGCCTCAGGGGGTTTTTTCTCCGGGTTCTCTCCGGTTTCCCTTCCCGGTCCAAAAAATGCACGGTAGGTTGATTGGCACCTTGGAAAATTGTCCCTAGTGTATGAATATGTGTGTGTGTGTGTCCTGCGATGGGTTGGCATTCCATCCAGGGTGTATCCTGCCTTAATGCCCATAGATGTCCATAGATCGGGCCAAATCTATAAAACTGACAAATCCAGGATGATAAAAAAAAAGAACCTGACGAGATTTTTTTCCCCATGGCTTTTCCAATATGGTGTTTCATTCAAGTTTTCATCATATCGGTAGCCGTGCTGACATCACAGCAAGAATGGAAGCCAAGCATCTGGAACCTTTCAGCAATCCAAACCGTACTTACCACAGCACTCATTCCTAAACCACCGCATCGAAAACAGTTACTGGGGAAAACCTTTCTCCATGATTTGGGGGGCAAACAAAGTTATGGCCAGTGGCTTTTGTTCTAAAGGAAATGTCTCGTAAAGAAACTCATAGATTTTGCTCTTTACAAAGGGTTTCGCTGCATTATAGACATTATAGATTGCACCAGTCTCTAGTCTCTTTAGCACGTTCCCCTCACCCCGCCAGGGTCCGGGTTCGATTCCTGTCTCGGCCATGTGTGTGTGGAGTTTGCATGTTCTCCCCGTGCCTCAGGGGGTTTTTTTACTCCGGGTTCTCCAGTTTCCTCCCGGTCCAAAAACATGCATGGTAGGTTGATTGGCACCTTGGAAAATTGTCTCTAGTGTATGAATGTGTGTGTGAATGTGTGTGTGTGTCCTGCGATGGGTTGACATCCAGGGTGTATCCTGCCTTAATGCCCATAGACGCTTGAGATAGACACAGGCTCCCCGTGAATGATGCTCTATAGCTGTTTCTTAAAGTTTTAATTATTTAATCTCAAAAAAAGTACCTTTATTTCAAGGGCAGGGCTCGGCACAAGTGACTTGGACAAGGCTTATAGTTTGCTCTTACTTGGAAATAAGTTATAAGTAGTTAATCGATACTTTACCATAATTATCTCCCGTATCTATGATCTTTAAAAAAAATTGCTTCATATTATTCAACCTCAGCCGTGTGTTATGTCAGGAACGACACTACAGAGGTATTATATATCATATATATATATATATATATATATATATATATATATATATATATATATATATATATATATATTTACCCATCTGTCTGAAAAAAAAGACATGAATTAAACATTAATTCATCTTCTACCGCTATATACGATCTTCCCTCGGGTCACGGAGAGTGTGTGCCTATCTCAGGCGTCTATGGTCATTAAGGCAGGATACACCCTGGATGGAATGCCAACCCATCACAGGGCGGACACACACACACACACACACACACACACACATTCATACACTAGAGGACAATTTTCCAAGGTGCCAATCAACCTACCGTGCATGTTTTTGGACCGGGGAGGAAACCGGAGAACCCGGAGTAAAAAAAAAACCCCCTGAGGCACGGGGAGAACATGCAAACTTCACACACACATGGCCGAGACGGGAATCGAACCCGGACCCTGGCGGTGTGAGGCGAACGTGCTAACCGCTAAAACCGTGCCCGTTTGAATTAAACATGAACAGGACATTTTGAATAATATTGGCACCTCTACAACAAAAGCAAATATATATTTAAAAAAACATTTTCTTTCGTATCTTGTTACTATGTGATTAAATTAAACTATTTAAAGCTAAAGTAGCTCCACCCCAAGGGCGGGGCTTTGGGCAAGTGGCCCAAAGTGGCCCAAATTCATTTGTGCATGAATAAGTTCGAAGTAATAAGACAATAAGTTATTATTTTCATAGTGAAATGTTTTTTTTTTAAACCTAATGCATAAAGATTAGTTATTCAGAAGGAGTGGTTACTCTACGTATCTCGTCTCACTTCAAAAACAACATTATAGATTTATATTCATTTAGAAAAAAATGCTTTCTCTTAACCCTTGTTTTTAGCTTACAAAAGAAATTCTTTAAAAAATATATAAATAAAAGAGCAGTATTTTACAGATTATAACATTATAGAATGAATTTGTTTGTGCACCGCTACCCCGGAGGGATGGGGGGGGGGGGGGGGGGGGGGGGGGGGGGGGGGTGGGGGCAGGCTTTGGGGAAAGGGAATCATTATGCAGAACCTTGAACACGGCCCCTCTTATTGTCCTTATCTGGATGAAATAACTTATTTAGTATTCCAAGAAAAAAAAAAAAAAGCACAAAATCCAAAGAAAACTTTTGTCGTGTGATAAAATTGTCCACATTATATATTTTATTTTTAAAAACATGACCTAAGAATTTTTTCTTCTAGGGTAAAAATAAAATAAATAAATAAATAAAATAAATAAAACGTGTCTGGCCAAATTTACTCTAGATTTAATGTTTTATAACACACATGTCAAAAATGATCATGTGAGACAGACCCTGTCCATGTACATTGATTTCCCTAATCAATAATGTTTACGCATTACAACTTTTATTGCTATTTACTTATGTCAGTAGTTTATTCGACACTCTCCTTGCTGTGTCACAATTATTTTTCTCGCTATACCTTGAATTAAAACTAATAATGAATCATTGTGAATAGATATTTCCAATAGCATGTTTAATAAACAACTCAGCAGATTAATGTTCCCTTTTTCCCCTTGTATTGCATAATTACATACTATAATTAGTATATATGTATATATATATATATATATATATATATATAAAAATAAAATATCGACTTCTACAAAGAGTATTTGAATAATTCAACATGCATTTTTTACAGTTTTTATTTTACTCTTATGTGCAATGCTTTATGTCCCAATTTATTACTGCTACTCTTTTACAAAAAAACAAAAACAAACAAACAAACAAAAAAACTGAAAAAGGCAGTTCAAGCATTGCATTTAGGTATTTTCCTCTACATTGAGATGTAGCACTCTATGAATGAGTCTATCCCACCAGAGTGACTGAGCTACCGGAAAAGATGAGATCCCCTCATAATATAAAAAAAAGAAAAAAGAAAAGAAAAGATGTGTAGTAAAAGTTGTTGCTATGTGAATATTCATTCGTTCATTCATTCATCTTCTACCGCTTTATCTGATCTTCCCTCGGGTCACGGGGAGTCTGTGTCTATCTCAGGCGTCTATGGGCATTAAGGCAGGATACACCCTGGATGGAATGCCAACCCATCACAGGGCACACACACACATTCACACACACATTCATACACTAGGGACAATTTTCCAAGGTGCCAATCAACCTACCGTGCATGTTTTTGGACCGGGGGAGGAAACCGGAGAACCCGGAGAAAAAACCCCTGAGGCACGGGGAGAACATGCAAACTCCACACACACATGGCCGAGACGGGAATCGAACCCGGACCCTGGCGATGTGAGGCGAACGTGCTAACCACTAAACCACCGTACCTCTTGTAAATATTCTGTTCTATTATTTATATGAGGCTGGATATAAAACTGGCCACTTTTTCATGGCTGGCAGGAGATGCAAAGCGGAATATTGACACAGCCAGGCACCTTGTTAGGAATGAATGCAAATAAAGAAAGATCTGTTCGGTTCAAAGAACGGTCCAATGTCTATTTTAACCCCTGCGTCCGATTTCCAGGTGAAAAAGAGATAGTAAAAATTCACAAACAAATATATTGCCGACTGGCATCTCGGAATTTGGGTCGCGAAAGGTGCGTTTGTAAAAATGTAAAGACGTATGTAAAAACTTACCCCTTTGAGCTTCTGTTCTATTCGTGCATGCAAATTCCCACCCAGGATGATGCCAATGCCTGCTATGAGCATAAGTGTCCCGAGTACTATGGATGCATAGAGGAGGCAGACCTTGCACTTCATCTTGGGACTGAAGAAAGGTAAAAAAAAAAAAAAAAAAAAAAAACTTTCTTAAAAAAACTTTCTTGAAAAAGTTATTGAGTTTGTTATTGAGTACGTTTAGAGTAAAGAGTATCACTACTTGTCACTCAGCTCAGTCTGAAAAACCACACCACGTGTTAACTGCTCAAGTTCACTTTCAGTCACTTGCTTTGCTTTTCTTGTTTCCTCCCTGTGAAAGAGTTACAGAGAGATCACTCGGATCTGAACCTGCGACTGAGAGCAACAGAAGGTCGACCCCCCTCCCGTCCCAAAATAAAGAAGAAGAAGAAGTTTGAGAGGGCTTTAAAAGTTTGTGCGACTTCAGGACTTGTGCTGTCTTTAAGTCAGGCGTGTGTTGTTCGATCCTATGAATGAGTCGGGTGAGAAGAGGCAGGCTCTAAAACCCGAGCAGGCGGGGTTGCCAGATTGGATAGATCGACTCAAGTGAACTTGTTTCACCACAGATTGACCAGTCCTGAGGATTGCTTCCTTTATAGTTGACTTCCAGACTAAATAAGTCATGTTGACTGGTTCGATTCCACATGTATATAGACTCTACATCCGGGACAATAAATAATAACAATTGTTTGTTATTATACACTTAGAAAACATTAAATATACTGGAATAATATTGAACACACACACACACACTCACGAGTATTCATTCATTTATCTTCTACTGCTATATCCGATCTTCCCAAGATCGGGCCAATAGGCGTCTATGGGCATTAAGGCAGGATACACCCTGGATGGAATGCCAACACATCACAGTACACACACACACACTCACACACACACACATTCATACACCAGGGACAATTTTCCAAGGTGCCAATCAACCTACCTTGCATGTTTTTGGACCGGGAGGAAACCGGAGAACCCGGAGAAAAAAAACCCCCTGAGGCACGGGGAGAACATGCAAACTCCACACACACATGGCCGAGACGGGAATCGAACCCGGACCCTGGAGGTGTGTGGCGAACGTGCTAACCACTAAACCACCGTGCCCTCCTCACGAGAATTATTAAAGATAAAAATATTAAGATAAAAAGATAATTATTATTAAAGAAGGATCATTTTAAAAAATGATTATTTAAAAAGCCTGCCACAGAGGGTAAATTGTCATTTATTATTATTATTATTATTATTATTATTATTATTATTATTATTATAAAATTGTAATGCAGACCATTGACTGGCATTTGTTCTGTACCAAACAACACGACTCTTCTTTAAGACATGGAATATAGTGAAAGTTCACGAGTATTTGTAAATAAATACAAGCAAATATTCCGAATATGGCGTAAACATGTTTTTTTTTTTTAATTAAGTTTTTGAAAAACTGCATTAAGGGAAAACCATATTGTTAATGTGGTTTAAATGGACATGTTAAGATGGAATGGACTCAAACAAGCTCATCACGAGTCGAATCTGTGTTACATTTAACTAACATTAAGGCACGTCTGTGTAGCTGTAAATAACAGCATCACTCATTGCGACAGTGCAATGTCATCCACATGGTGGATATAATTATGGAAATTATTTTCGCAAATAGTCAGAAGCCTCAACCTTTGACCGTCCATTAGGTCACCAATCAATCTGTTATTCAACAAACGCAAAAGGTCAAGCCTATGATAGGTGTAAGGTTATTTCTCTCAACGTGGTCAAAGGAGTGTAAATAAAGGGCAATCTGGCAACCCCGAGTTGAGCGTGAGTGTAGGAGGGGACTGGGTGAATCGCATGTGTGTGTGTGTGTGTGTGTGTGTGTGTGTGTGTGTGTGTGTGTGTGTGTGTGTGTGTGTGTGTGTGTATTGGAACAGTTCTCCAAGGTCACACACTCACACACTATTCAGCTGGATTGTATTCGCCATGCTCTCTCTCTCTCTCTCCCTCTCCCTTTCCCTCCCTTCTCTCTCACACACTCCCAGGCACATGAGGAATAAAATCATGCTTCAGAAGTACACTCTCGTTCCCACACAGCTGTTTGTTCTGAAGTAACACAAAGAGTTTATGGATTCAACACAATTTCTTTCTTAACACAACATCACGTCATAGAGAATGATGATAAAAAACTCACCCTAATGTAAACTCACAAACTCAGGACCCTGTTGCACACACACACACACACACACACACACACACACACACACACACACACACACACACACACACAAGCTTCCTGTGTCTGTAAAAAAAAAAAAAAAACACAACGACAACAACCAAGAGCCAGCACAAAGCCACAGAGAACAAAAGAACAGAAGCGATGTAATTCTCAGAAAAGGAAAAAAAAAAAAAGGACTGATAGAGAGAGAAAGAGAGAGAGAGTAAAATGTTGTCTTTCATGCAGCATCTGTGAAGCATGTGGATCTTTTCATCTTTTCATTGTGAGTCCCATCAGGAGAAGTTTGGGTTTAAACCCTGGGTTTGGCAACACGAGAACACATTTCGAGGCACAGCAGAGACTCCA
>JACRUU010000006.1:12780441-12812941 GCA_030449085.1 Kryptopterus vitreolus | reverse complement strand
GTGCCTCAAGGAGGTTTTTCTCCGGGTTCTCGGGTTTCCTCCCTGGTCCAAAAACATGCACGGTAGGTTGATTGGCACCTTGGAAAATTGTCCCTAGTGTGTGAATGTGAGTGTGTGTCCTGTGATGGGTTCCAGGGTAATGGGTTCCAGGGTTCCTGCGATGGGTTCCAGGGTGTATCCTGCCTTAATGCCCATAGACGCCTGAGATAGGCACAGGATCCCCGTGACCCGAGGGAAGATCGGATAAAGCGGTAGAAGACGAATGAATGAATGAGTGAGTAAACATAAATTCCGGTTTGTTGAAAAAAGATCAAAAAAGGAAAAAATAAAACCATACATGTGGTGTTATATTTCCACATTGTGTGCACTGATTATGGAATAGCGGGATAAAGGAAATAACATTCCCAGCTTTTGGTAAACAAAGAAAAGTGTAAAGGCTTTTGCAACGTTTTGGCGCTTGCAATTTTAAAGTCTACCACTAGTGGTCAGTAAAGAACATAAACAAAGTTTCATTAAGAACTAATAAGTTCTGAATCGTTGCAAATGTAGGAAGCGGCGGATTTAAAAATCACACATGTTTTAACTCTTGATTACTCTGGCTAAACACAACTCAAAAGAGATTCTAAGAATTAGAACCTGAATCTTATTAGCCACAAAGTGAATTAACAATGAATTCCTGGTGCCGTGATGATGCAAGCAAACATATGGAACACAACAGACATTTTCTATTGTAGTTTAATTAACTGAAAAGCAAACTCTTCATCATATTGATTATATATATATATATATATATTTTTTTTTTTTTTTCTTCAGGGGGGAAACACTGGGATTTTTCTATATTGTGTACAAATAAAAAGCAAGAGGAATTTCTCCATACCTACAAAAAATCTGAATTATTTAATAACTAAAGGGGCGCGGTGGTTTAGTGGTTAGCACGTTCGCCTCACACTGCCAGTGCCTCAAGGAGGTTTTTCTCCGGGTTCTCCGGTTTCCTCCCCCAGTCTAAAAACATGCACGGTAGGTTGATTGGCACCTTGGAAAATTGTCCCTACGTGTGTGAATGTGTGTGTGTGTGAATGTGTGTGTGTGTGCCCTGCGATGGGTTAGGCATTCCTTCCAGGGTGTATCCTGCCTTAATGCCCATAGACACCTGAGATAGGCACAGGCTCCCCCGTGACCCGAGGGAAGATTGGATACAGCGGTAGAAGATGAATGAATGAATGAATGAATGGTTTAATAACTAGGGTTAAAATGATAAAATCTTTTTAGACATCCAGATCCTTCAATAAAGGCAGACAGACTTAGACGACGTTACACAGAGCTGCTATTATAGAAGCACAAATTATAACTATGGTGCTGCCTAAAGCTGCCAGGGCAGGTCCATCACAATTTCCTAAACTGTACTGAAATGGCCAAAATTAGCTCAAAAAGGATATATATATATATATATATATATATATATATATATATATATATATATATATATATATATATATATATATATATATTCATCTTCTATTGCTATATCCGATCTTCCTTCGGGTCACGGGGAGGAGTCTGTGTCTATCTCAGGCGTCTATGGGCATTGAAGGCAGGATACACCCTGGATGGAATGCCAACCCATCGCAGGACACACACACACACACACACACACACACACACACACACACACACACACACACACACACACATTCATACACTAGGGACAATTTTCCAAGGTGCCAATTAACCTACCGTGCATGTTTTTGGACCGGGGAGGGAAACCGGAAAACCCGGAGAAAAACCCCCTGAGGCACGGGGAGAACATGCAAACTCCACACACACACACATGGCCGAGACGGGAATTGAACCCGGACCCTGCAGGTGTGAGGCTCATTACTCATTACTCATTACTGTGAGGAATGATTACTCATTCGTACTGCATGCTCATGTTGGGAACATCTTTACTGATGCCAGAAAAATCTAAAGTAAACTCACAAGTATTTGGAGGTTAATTACGGAGGCGACTTCCCATTGCTTCGTTACTTTCCAGGTTGAGGTCAGGGTTCTGCGTGGGCCACCTGAGTACTTTTATTCCACTGCTTTCAAAGCACATCGTGATTTGGCCCAAAAGGAGGACTGCCAAGTAAACAGACAGAGGATGTGGACAACATTCCAGTCATGACCTTTAGTGTAATCTTCCAACAAAGGAAGAAAGCAGATATTAACAACATCTAGATAATATATATATATATATATATATAATTTATTTTTTTTAACCTGTGTCTGGAAATATATAACACAAATGTCATATATTGCCATTTATTGAAATACAATAAGGTGGCTTAGTGGTTAGCACGTTCGCTTCACACCACCAGGGTCCGGGTTCGATTCCCAACTCCACCATGTGTGTGTGGAGTTTGCATGTTCTCCCCGTGCCTCAGGGGTTTTTTTCTCCAGGTTCTCCGGTTTCCTCCCCGGTCCAAAAACATGCACGGTAGGTTGATTGGCACCTTGTATGTGAAATGTTTGTGTGTGTGTGTGTGTGTGTGTGTGTGGGTGTGTGTGTGTCCTGCGATGGGTTGGCATTCCATCCAGGGTGTATCCTGCCTTAATGCCCATAGACGCCTGAGATAGGCACAGACTCCCCGTGACCCGAGGGAAGATCGGATAAAGCGGTAGAAGATAAATGAATGAATGAATGAATGAGATACAATATAGCAGCAGAGTGACCAAAAAACTACATACACTAGATTATGAAAGAACAAGTATACAACAGCGTGATACAAGTACGCTTTAAATATGTCGGACAACAAGAAGACAATAATTCTGCACGTGCAACTTGTTTTAAGTTAAAACATATATATAAACATATATATTATATACAGTATATAAGTATAATAAGTGTGTTATTGATATATATTGTTATATACTTATTCAGTTTCATATTTCAGGCATAAAGTGTTGAACGGCTATTTTTAGGTCGCAATAGATAACTGATTAATAAGAAACAAATATAAATGATCGATAAAGAGCAAAAAGCAGGGCGGGGGGGGGGGGGGGGGGGGTTGGGGTTGTTTTAGATAACAAAATTCTAATCCAATATTGAAGATAATGCGAGGGCATGAAAGGTTTTAGAGTATGCATTTATACTGCATTTATTATAAAGCACAATTATATACGTTACATTTACAGCATTTGGCAGACGCCCTTATCCAGAGCAATAGAGGGTTATTGCTCAAGGGCCCACTAGTGGCAGCTTGGTGGTGGTGGTGGTGGGATTTGAACCTGAGATCTTCTGGTCTAGAGGCCAACACCTTAAAGACTAAACTACCACCTCCCCTTAGAACTACTACTGAATAATAAACTTTATAGGACTGCTATTATAAAGTTTATAACAGTTCTATGTATATATAACAGTGTGTTATATGTAAATACAGTACAGCTAGTGCATATATTAAAACGTGTGCTATGCAAATGTATAGTGATATAAAAAAAGTCATTTTATTGCGTTTCTATTTTTGAAAAAAAATAATAAAACACACACAAAATAAACACACACACACACACACACACACACACACACACACACACACACACACACACACACACACACACGCACACACACACAAACGGTTCCCGCCTGATTGAAAGCCTCATTGTAGACGTGGCCCCGTCCTGATTTCATTGGTTAAAGTGTTCCTCTTGGTGCCATCGCAGGTGAACATTGCCCTTGGAGATCCTTATCAGAAAGATTAACTGTCCTAATATAAGCAGGGGGTACTTAATTCTCTCTCACACACACTCAACAGTGCGCTCCAAAAAGAGCAGACGGACAGGGAATAAAAACAACCATTCTTCAACATGAGATCGATGGGAATCACAGTCTTTTCACTCGCCGTGCTCGTGTCTCTAATCTGTGTAATCCAGGTAGGATACATCATATAATACAGTAACGCCACTTCATCCCTACAGGATCAATAAATTCATGATTATTTTAACCGGGCATTGATGAATTACATGTGCCAATGATTTTCATGATTATTAACAATATCAGATTACAAAAGCAACTACCGATAGCATTTAAACGTATCTATGCTTAATACAGCTGATCTTATTTGAGCTTTTATGGTAAAATAGCAACTAAAACAGCAACCAAGCTCATAATTTACTTCATAAATATTTGGAAGTACTAACTAAGCGATATAATTTATATTTTTATATCTGACACTGTTTATTTCCATGTTATTAACATTTTGGACCCAATGAGCTGTGATAAAACATTCTCTCACACCGTCTTTTATTGTATCATTTTTTTTCCTGAAACTTATTCATAAAAATCAATCAATCAATCAATCATTGGCTATATTATCAGAGGACCTGAGGATCAGAGTCTTAATCTGCTTGATTTAAGTCAGTAAATAACATTTTTTGTGGGTCTGCAAAAAATGCTGTGACCCCATATCATACATGCCACAAAACATGACCTGAAATGGATTTATTCACACATTTGTTAAAGCAATAGTATGAATAGTTTATTTATTAATATATATATTATATATATATATATATATATATATATATATATATATATATTTCTTTCATTCATCTTCTACCGCTATATCCGATCTTCCCTCGGGTCACGGGGAGAGTCTGTGCCTATCTCAGGCGTCTATGGGCATTAAGGCAGGATACATCCCTGGATAGAATGCCAACCCATCACAGGGCACACACACGCACACACACACTACACAATTCACATTACTAGGGATAATTTTCCAAGGTGCCAATCAACCTACCGTGCATGTTTTTGGACCGGGAGGAAACCGGAGAACCCGGAGAGAAAAAAAAACCCCTGAGGCACGGGGAGAACATGAGGCAAACATGCAAACTCCAAACACACATACATGTCCGAGACAGGAAACGAACATATATATATATATATATATATATATATATATATATATATGAACGTATATAAGAAACAAATATATATATATATATATGAACGTTCTTAGCTTGAAGTACTCGTATAAATATCTTTTACCTTCCGTATGTTTGCAGGTAGAGACAGCTCCAGCAGTGGACACCTGGGCATCAGGACTCCTGCACCGCGCCAGGCGCTCGCTGCTTTGGCGCTGGAACACGTTGAAGCCGGTTGGTGCGGGATGTCGAGATAATTACGAGTGTGGCACAAATTACTGCAGGTAAAGAACGACACGCATCGTTTGCACACGTTTCAACTAACAAAGTACGAATACTTCTTTACCTTAGTTAAGTGGAAATTTTGGGGGGTATTTACACTTCTACACTTACCGTACTACTTATTTTTCAGCCTACTTTTTACTTCTACTCCTTACACGTTTACACAATGACCTGTACTTTCTACTCCTTACATTTAAAAAATAGCCTCGTTACTCCTATTTCCATAAAAAATAAAAAAACAACAACAACAACAAACCAATAAAGATAAACGTCTCCGTCCCGATATGAGTGAATGTTATTGTGGTTGGATGAGGATATAAACATGTACCATTCCGACACACTATTGGTTTGTACTCTACCATCGCGCCTGCACTGCACACGACACAAATCACATCACACTCCAGCAAACACATAACCAGTGTTGGGGGTCGTTACTCCAAAAAAGATTATTTCTTAAAAGTGTTTAAAGTTATTTGTGATTATTTCTCCACTACAGGCTCGTTTATCAAACGTGTGTTTTCTCTTCATCCTCCACAAATAAAGTTACAGTAGGGAGTTCAGTAGAGAGACGTTTGAATAAATTAGCGATTTGGCCTATGCTTTTGTCCTTAATGCCATTTTCTCCCCCCCTCAAATCACTTTTACACTTTTACTTAAGTAAAAAGCTCTATTTGATACTTCCACTTCTACAGAAGTCTTTTTAAACCATAATATCTACACTTGAGTAATGAACAGGAATAGTTTGGAGATTGTAATGTAAAAGTGGTGATTCGTGTTCTACAGCAGTAGCTCGGTTTAGTCCTTTAGAACAGAAATGTTAACCCTATCAATATCCAAGATGCACCACTAAGACACATTTATATCATTCAGATCAAAATATCGATATGTTCAAGCTTTCTACAAAATATCGGTGCAGCATTTTTTTTCACTCAGAGGAAAAGCTGTAACAAAGTTTTTGATAAGGCTTTTTATTGCCTAATTATTTCTATTAAGAGGGGCACGGTGGCTTAGTGGTTAGCACGTTCGCCTCACACCGTCAGGTCGCCATCCACCCGGGAGGAAAACATTTCCCCATCGGGTTGAAGTTCCGTCTCCCCGTGCCTCAGGGGTTTTTTCTCCAGGTTCTCCGGTTTCCTCCCTGGTCCAAAACCATGCACGGTAGGTTGATTGGTACCTTGGAAAATTGTCACTAGTGTATGAATGTGTGTGTGTGTGTGTGCCCTGTGATGGGTTGGCATTCCGTCCAAGGTGTATCCTGCCTTAATGCCCATAGACGCCTGAGGCTCCCCGTGACCCGAGGGAATAAGGGAATGCAATAAAGTTATGACAAAAGACTAACCAGCTCCCCTTCTCTCATACTTAAAGCGGGAAAAAAAATACCCGCTAACTATAATTCCCGAATCTTCCCGAAAGCAATTGTCATGTCACGGTGATAACATGTTTACTTATTATGGTCAGAGCCACACAATTGCGGATCTTTGACCCAATAGCGTTCGATAAGCGCGTATCTGGATCTTTCAAATATTTAATGACTCTGCAGTAAATAGATTTTTAAGGAGCCGATTTGGATCTTATCGTTCGGTATCTTTTTCGGTTTATCCAAAAAGTCACGTGGGGAAAAAAGATTGTATATGTTATAGCTCTGTTATGAACTTCAGTATAAATTGGCTCAATGAAGGTAATATGAAGTGTTTGACATGTCGACTCGTGTGCTGTATATGTATATGCTCGTTTATTGTAGTCGTAAAAGTTTTTACTCTGGGACGTTGTATAGATACGGATTAACAGGTCCAAGACGGTGTTATTTATAGGCCTGCTTAATTATTAGTTATTAGGATTAAACCTGTTGAACTCAGAAAACCTCTTCCAAAGGCTGATTTCCAAACTTTAGGAACGCTACTGTAGGGAATATATAGTAGTTATATGGATTCTAGTGTATTATTGTATTGGGATTAAAAACCCGCTGACCACATAGTTTTTAAATAACAGAAAAGCATTTTTGAAGAAAAGCTATAACAAGTCACATGTGACATTTTCATAAGTACAGATACATTCATTCATTCATTCATTTTCTACCGCTGTATCCGATCTTCCCTCGGGTCACGGGGAGTCTGTGCCTATCTCAGGCGTCTATGGGCATTCAGGCAGGATACACCCTGGATGGAATGCCAACCCATCGCAGGGCACACACACACACACACATTCATACACTAGGGACAATTTTCCAAGGTGCCAATCAACCTACCGTGCATGTTTTTGGACCAGGGATGAAACCGGAGAACCCGGAGAAAAACCCCCTGAGGCACGGGAAGAACATGCAAACTCCACACACACATGGCCGAGACGGGAATCGAACCCGGATCCTGGCGGTGTGAGGCGAACGTGCTAACCACTACGCCACCGTGCCCCAGTACAGATACAACTATGTTAAAATAAGAATTGATAAGATGTACCCTCGTGTATTAGAGCCGGGAGATTAATCGTCATTATCGATTCGTTCGAGTTGATGGTTTATGTTGAAAACATGAAAATCGGCTTCACAATTTTCACCTCGGTTTGGCCCAGAGAGCTTCCGTAGTTCTCCGCCTCCCGCGCCGCACTCGCGAAACGGCAGCGTGGCTCTGCCGAATACGAAGAGATCGTTTCCAAGAGGGGAGGGGTTTCTTCTGTTGTATGGAAACGGTTCGAGTTCAACAAGCCAAAAATGAAATGTGTCTAAAGTTTGACACACATTTTCACAAAAAAAATCAAATTTTGTCTAAAATAAATAAACAAACAAACAAATAAATAAATGAATAAAAAAATACATTTACATGACATATCACCCAGCTCTACCTTGTATACAGGTTATTGTGAATAACAGTAAGGATTTTTACAAAATTTGACGCAGTATTCTTTTGCTCATGAATTGTGAAAACGTGAATAAGGGGGAAAAACAATAAGTAGATTAAGAAAAACTAGGGTATGAAAAAATGGTATGAAAATCAGATCCGGTGTTCCATTTCGATTTCGGCAATCTGACGGAGCTCATTTTTAATGCGTTAGGAAATGCAATGCTATAATGCACAATGTCATCCGAGTGTCAGTGGAAATCTATAATCACACCCTTCAAAGTGGTTTAAGAAGATCATATATATATATATATATATATATATATATATATATATATATATATATATATATATATATATATATATAATATATATATATATAGATATATATATAAATATATATAAAGATAGATCGGGCACGGTGGCGTAGTGGTTAGCACGTTCGCCTCACACCGCCAGGATCCGGGTTCGATTCCCGTCTCGGCCATGTGTGTGTGGAGTTTGCATGTTCTCCCCGTGCCTCAGGGGTTTTTTCTCCGGGTTCTCCGGTTTCCTCCCGGTCCAAAAACATGCATGATAGGTTGATTGGCACCTTGGAAAATTGTCCCTAGTGTATGAATGTGTGTGTGAATGTGTGTGTGTGTGTGCCCTGCGATGGGTTGGCATTCCATCCAGGGTGTATCCTGCCTTAATGCCCATAGACGCCTGAGATAGGAACATGCTCCCCGTGACCCGAGGGAAGATCGGATAAAGCGGTAGAAGATGAATGAATGAATGAATGAATAAAATAGATCAAATTCAAGTTTTTTCCTATTATTAAAAAAATCCACAATTTTATGCTACTTGCCTCGAATCTTTATCGTAAATAACAATTATAGACGATTTATTGTGTTGTTGTTTTGTTTTACCTTCAGGAGGAACATCTGTACATTCCAGCCAAAATCCTCTTCATCCTAATAATAATGGTGTCTGAAAGGAAATGGAAAAAAAATGGACATTCTGGAAAAAGAAACATTTTTTTTTTAACACTAATGAAAACAATTTTGGAAAAAAAAATGAAATCTCATTAAAGCACAGAAGCATTCGAACTGAAATCTTTTTGTTTTTTATATAACGTGTGGAAATGAAACGGACACGTGACGAATGAAAGACCTTCTCGATCAGAAGTGGTTTTTCTTTAGCGAAGTCGCCACACATTACCTACAAGGCGTGAGAGTTAACAATATCGTTAGAGGTTGGTGATATCTATCTATCTATCTATCTATCTATCTATCTATATCTATAGATATGTGTATGTGGTAAAAATATATATACATATAAATATATATAAATGATGTACTGTGATGTTTTTCCCCCTCTTTTATTTATCATTTGTCTATATGTCGGCTATATTCATTTTGTCATGATACGTTTTTGTTTTTTTGGTTTTTTTGTTTACAAAATAAATGACACAAAGAGAATTCGGTTTATGCACAGGTTATAAAAGCCTTTTCTTTATTTGTCAGTAGTAAGAAAACTGCAGTCAAGTAATGTAAATACTATTTGTTTAGTGTGTTTTTAAAGAAAAAGAAACCGTTGATATTGTTACATTTAAGAGTGCAATATATTGATTTGTTTTTTTCTGGGTTTTTTTTTTTTTTTTTTTTTTTTTTCTCCCCCAAGAAAATCTGAAAAGTGTGCAAAAAAAAATCAGGTGTGAGTTGAATTACATTAAATTCATTACAACACAATTTGTATGGATGGCATGTCAAATGGTGTTACATCACATGGTGCACATTTTGACGATCGGGGTTTTTTTTTTTCAATAAAGTGCAGCAGGAAAAAAGTTCACATATCTGAAGCAGTGCAAAATAAATTCAATTATATATTTTTTTTAAATTCTAAAAGAAACAAAAAATACAATGGTCTGAAATTCCCTTTAAAAACAATTTAAAATATTATAAATGTGGGGAAAAAAATCATTAACATTAGTTTGATTAGGGAAAAAAAAACAAAAATAAAACCAAAATAAAAGTCCTCAAAGACAATATCAAATAATTGGCCACAAAACAACATGGAAATTTGAAGCTAAATATTCTTGTGAATGGTAAATCTTGGAAATGGAAAAGATTTCCTGGCTCTCTGACAAACATTGATGTCTTATTTATCGTTTGCTCTACAATTTCTCATACCACAAAGTCTGAATTAATATTGTGTTCAAAACCAATAGCAGAAATGATCATTATTTTACCCAAACACCATTGAAACAACAGTTCTCTTTAGTAGAAGCCATTACTTATATTAACTACACACTCACAGGGTCTTTATGAAACAGTGTATATATATACACACACACACACACACACACACACACACACACACACACATAGGAAGAAAAAAGAAAGAAAAAAAACAACAGTGATACGTTCCCTTTAAAACCTTCGCCAACAAATGTATCATATGTATGTATATATATATATATATATAAATCTATTAAAATAAAAAAAAAATTTAAGTTAAAAGTAAAAGTAAACTTTTTTTTTTACACCGATAACAAATTAAATTCACACGTATACAAATTTTAAAACATATACGCCATGAAGTAGAACATGTTCAATAAGGGAATCGTTTTTAAAATTTTTAAAAAATGAAAAGATTCCTGCCCTTTCTTTAAATATGGAATACACTGTCGAGTTTATTTTATTCTAATAACACCCATCAATCAAAAACACATCCTTATACTATGCAAGTCATGGACTTAAAAATATAGTGAACAACAACAAAAAACAAAGTGTTAAAAAGAATATAAAAAAAATAAAAAATTATGATTTAAAAAAATGGTGCAGAACATTGGCATAATATTTCGCATTCACATTGTAGTATTAATAATAATAATTGTTGTTGTCTTGGTATTGGACATTTGTTCTTCAGGCTTTACACTGATGCTCTTGTACACTGATGCTATCGTATGTATATAATGAAACATGCTTTTTTTTTTTTTTTTTTTTTTACTGCCTGGCAAATCTGTCAGGACCTTTTGTGCATCCAATCTGCCTGGACCTTATGTGGTAACCTGAACATCAGCATGCTCTAGGCAATTTAAACAACTCGCGTTCGACAGCACGAAAATCTAGTCGAAATGTTTATCTTGGTTTGCTTTACAATAATGAATGGAAAATAGACTAGTTTTAACATCAGCACCGGGTTTAACAACGTAATAAACTCTTGTGTGAAATAATGAAGTGAACGTCATAAACAGATTCAATACATATGCCTACAAGTCTATACAAATAGATTATGTTTATCAGTGGATTGAAATTTGTTCAATTACGTACACACAATATATATATATATATATATATATATATATATATATATATATATATATATATATATATAATAGATTTAAAATTGCACAAAGCAAAAAAAAATTTAAAAAAAAACAAACATACAGTAGCTACAATTGATGAAATGATGGCAGAGGATTCGAGGTCTCGTTCCAGCCTATTCTAATAAAATCTAACACGAAGAACGGATGCTAGAACTGTCCTGGAAATGTGTGATGCATTGGACTTTAAGACATTAAGACAAAAGCAGAAATGACCGAATGCGAGGATTAAATAATGGATATGCAGGTAAATATTTACTCCCTAAAGCACATAATAAAGCAATGTTTCAGTTTGGCGTAATTAGTTGCTATTGGGTTTCACAATGTACAAGTCAAAATGTCAGTTTTTTTTTTTTTTTTTTTTTTTAGTGACCCATAGTGTTGGTGTGAAAAATACTGTACTCGTTTCGCGCTGAAGCGTTTCTCCACCGGTTCAGTGCAAAGCTACTTTCAGTTCACAGCGAGAGAGGCTTTACTTGACAATTGCGGAACCAAACAGCATTTCCTGTTACGAGCTCAGCAAAGGCTGGCGTTCCTCAGGAGTGCTCCTCTGCGACAGAAACAGAAACCGTTCAAATACCACAGCATTTACGAATGTGACGAGACGAGAAAACGTGCCAAAGAAATGTAATATTGCATGATAAGCTGTCAATTAGCGATTTATTAACACAAACTTAACATTGCAAATTTTTCATTTTATTTTTCTTTACTAACTACAATAAAAAGTCACCATTTCCATCGATTATTACTATTTTAACACTTTTTTTAAAAATGTTGAATTAATAAAGATGTAGGTTTTTTTTCCCATGTTAATTTCAATATTAATAATATTTCGAATTTAAAGGTTTGATATTGTTTAGGCTCTACATCAATATAAAAAAGTGAAAAATGCTTTTTTAACATATAATAACACAAAATAACTGTTTATGATTAGGTTTGGGAATTCAAAATCAATAAGAGTTATATAACTTTTTATAAATGTCAATTCTTTTTATCAATTCCTGGGTGATTTCTTTTTCACCAGGCAATCTGCCAGGACCTTCTGCATGTCTAATCTGCCAGGACCTTATGTGGCAATCAAACATCAGTTTACAAGATGTACTCAAAAGTGTGGCTACATTTTATTAAAACCGAAGACGAAGCAAAGTGTAATTATTGTAATAAATGAACATGTGACTAAGTATCTGTGGTTGGTTCACCGCTGGGAATAAGCGATAAGAATCGGAATCAATAAAATTAAAATGATTCCCAGCCCTATTTATGATGCACTTTAAGTCTATATGGATCAATATACTCAAAATATGTAATAATAATAATAATAATAATGATAATATGTATTCTAACAATAATAATAATAAATGAACAATAAGAACATTCATTATTATAATCACTATACTTTTCCAGTAAATGCTCCATTTATCAGAAATTAATTATTTTGCCAAATTTATTTGTTTATTTATTTATTTATATGGATTATTTTTATTCTTGCCCATATTATATGACTCTTGATTTCTCACCTCTTGGCGACATAGGATCACGATGAACACCACACCTAACAAGATGCCGAAGCCAATAATGATGAAGGGCACGTTGATCACAACGTCGGCCTCGGTGACCACACCTTGGAGCTTTTTAGCCGATTCCTCGTCGATTACGGCGCTCTGAGAAAATATGCATAGAAAAGAAAAAGCATTTGGGGGATTTGATATCAAGAAAAGACTATAAGAAATATGACTATAAGAAAAGGAATGAAAATGTATATATAATAATAATAATAATAAACAGATTAACGCAGAGTTAGGATAGTATATAGTACAACTCCTATGTGTAACAGTCCTTTGCTCTGGATTTCTCTGAATGCACGTCATGTTAACCTTTATGCCACTTGGCAGGTTACAGGTCCCGTGACCTCGAAGGGTCCGAGGTGCCTGAGAGAACCCACCCTATTATCTCTAAATTAAACGTGGACGCAACAGATGAGGAAGTGATGCCAGGAAGTCTGGGGCCAAAAGACAGCTGTCTGTGTGTCTGCTGGTGTGTATGACAATTAACAAAACACAGGATGAAGGAAGTGCATATCCTTAAGCTCAGTACATAAACACAGCAGATTTAATGAGCACCTTTTCAGAGAAATCGAGAATGGACAATCAAAACATGCACAATGTAATACCAAGTATTATATGTATTATATATATATATATATATATATATATATATATATATATATATATATATATATATATATATATATATATATATATATATAAATAAATAGACGTGCAAACTAAATGAGTGATTGGCTTTTTGGTTGTATATATATATATATATATATATATATATATATATATATATATATATATATATATATATATATATATATATATCCCTATATATAATATATATATATATATATATATATATCTCAGATATATTTACATTTACATTTGCGGTATTTAGCAGAAGACGCCCTTATCCAGGGCGACGTACAGTTTTTGTGTGTGTGTGTGTGTGTGTGTGTGTATATGTATATGTATATGTATGTATATATATATATATATATATATATATATATATATATATATATATATATATATATATATATATATATATATATATATCATATGCAATCTATGATTCTATTACACCGACCAATGACCAGTTAACATATCACACTGTTTTTGTTTATCAAAAAATTGCCTTGTGTATAATTTACATGTGAACATTTAATTCTGTTTCGCATGACAGATATTAAACTACCATAAACTTCCCACATTGGTTCATGAGGAATTGCTTTAAACACCCTTTAAACATTTCATCGTACACACTGGGGAAAGTGCTAAAATATAAACAGCTCTCGATAAGAGCAGCCGATATTCACCACAGACAATTGAGAGTGGGGGTGGAAAAAAAAAAACAAAAAAAAAACAACAGAACGATGTAGATCTGAATAAACAATGCGGTTAAGTACACAAGCATCTGTTTAGACTGGATCCTGATCGATTCCAACGATAATGACGTCTTGACCATCTGTCAGATGCATTTGCGGCTCATTAAAAAGAGTCGGGCGAGTTACATCATGTCTCGCTATTGTCCTTGCTGTTTTCCAGGCACGGATTTTTAATCTCGAACAAACATTCTATGAGAAAAGGCACCCCGAAATAAATAAATAAATAAATAAATAAAGCAATCCCCGGAGATTTATCTTTATGTAGGCAAAAGTGCAGGTTTCCTGATTTTGAGTGGCCATTGTACTACTGTTTAAAATCGCTTACAATCAATCATAGTTTAGTTGTTATCAGACAGTCCGTTCCTTCACACAAAGAAGGAATTCCATTAAAGGAAGTACACTTCATATTTATAGATATTTGATTGCTCATACGCATACGCGTAACATATTGACCACTCGTAACTTCAGGACCGACCACCTGCTCAACGTTTGGCTGACAAAACAAACCTGTCTCACCGAACAGTAACAACCTTTTGTTTTTTTTTCCTAGCGTACACCTTGTGCCCGGGGAGCAGGGGAGGGTGGGGTCATTACCAAACATATAAGGACATCCTTGACAGTCGTGTGCTTTTAACTTCATGCTAGCAGTTTGGAGGAGGACCAGGGTCAGGGGTTTACACACTGCGACAACTGACTTTGCCAGTCATATTTGGATCTTCTCCAAACTGTTATATTAGCGTTGGAATTGTACAGGATGCCTTTATTATATGCTGAAACATGAAATTTTGTTCCTTGACTCGAATTAAACCTGCTAAAAGAATAACCTTGTACCCAAAGCCACCTTCATGAAGATACGGTTTGAATCTGGTTGGTCTGCTATAGAGCTCGGGCCTTAACACTACTGAACATTTCTGGGGTCGAGTGGAAAGCTGGCTGCACCCCAGGCGTCCTCTCCTCACCTACATCAGTATTATATTTACAGCATTTGGCAGACGCCAAAGGTTAAGGGCCTTGATCAAGGGCCCACTAGTGGCAGCTTGGTGGAGGTGGTGAGATTTGAACCTGTGATCTTCTGGTCTAGAGTGCAATGATTTAACCCGCCTAGCTACCACGTCTCAGTATATGACTTTACTAAGGGCTGAATGAGTGAATGAACACAAATCTCCACAAGTGCACTCCAAAATCTAGTGCAACACCTTCCCACACCAATGGGATATTATATTCTACCTCAGACCGGGACAAAATGTGGAATGTGATGTTGGAGAAAAAAGGTTAGGTGTCCACAAACCATATAGTGTACCTTCAAGCACCCCCTGCCCCCCCCAACTGATTTAATATCCAAAATAAAGATTTACTTCAATAATTAATCAAGGAATATGTGCTAAACGAGAATCTACACACGGTTTATCAAAATGACAAATATTGGGAATTTTTTTACCTCATTAATGTACATGACAGGATAGACCAGAGTCCTGACGTCACCAGTTTGGCTGCAAGAAAACAATGGAAATGTCATTTTTAGTAAATGAATAGGGAACGTGTATGAAGTACACCAGAGATGTTTCTGTTTACAGGGATATTTATAGTGCCATTGTGCTACAGTTGAATTCCCAAGTCAGTGTGCGAAAGTCAAGTCCCATGGTGAGACCCGGGCTCTGTAAAAGCGAAAGTCTACCGTTACGGGTTTTTGATCGAGGACCCATTGCGAAATATACTCTTTTTATGCGGCTTTTACTCACGCTTTTACAGGGCTTGTGTTTCAATTGACGTAGGACTTGACTTGGACTCATTGACTTGGAAGTCAATAGCACTCTACACTTTTTATCATTCATTCATTCATTCATTTTCTACCGCTTTATCCGATCTTCCCTCGGGTCAAGGGGAGTCTGTGCCTATCTCAGGCGTCTATGGGCATTAAGGCAGGATACACCCTGGATGGAATGCCAACCCATCGCAGGGCACACACTCACACACACACACACACATTCATACACTAGGGACAATTTTCCAAGGTGCCAATCAACCTACCGTGCATGTTTTTGGACCGGGGGGAAACCGGAGAACCCGGAGAAAAACCCCCTGAGGCACGGGGAGAACATGCAAACTCCTTTTTATCATATTTTATCATATTCATACAAGGGCCTTGCAAAGAGGCCTATGAGTATCAGCTTGTTGTGGCCGGGACTTGAAATCATGACCTTCACAACCAATGCCTTAACCGCCATGTTTTCCTTTTTTAATTTTTTTTCCACTTTACATACTTTATTGATCCCGTGAGGGAAATTCTTGTCTTCGCATATCCCGGCTTTGTTTGGGTCAGAGTGAAGGGTCACCCATTATACGGCGCCCCTGGAGAAGAGGGTTAAGTATCTTGCTGAAGGACCCAAGCGTGGCGATACCGACCTTCCGATCCCAGGAGCCTTAAACCACTGAGCTACACCGAGGGAACGGAGCGTTAGAGTGGTGTGGGAGAATTTCGGGAGGTTCAGAATAAGTCATGCAGCTGCCTTTTGGATCCTCTAAAGAGGTCGAATGTCGCCTCGCGGGCAGTGCGGAATGGCAGTAGCGCAGTCCTGAAATGGCACTTCTGAAATGTAACACTTCGAACCTGCCGATCGCCACATGGTCAAACGCCATTCTTTTTATACACACAAAGCACATCGCAGAGCTCGATTTGTGGTACGTAATTGTTTTTAGGGCGGAATATAATAAACAATTAACAAAAATAGTCCAAAAATAACCATTAAAAAAACAAAAAACAAATAATGAACGTAGCGTAATCTGGTTTATACTTCTGCGTCGCTCTGCAGTGACTATTCACAAACACTAGTTGGCGGTGGCGAGGAGTTCCAGTTTCTTCGTTGCCGTTTTGGGTTTCCGCTCTAGCGACGATGGCGAATTCCTCCGATGATCTTTGTAAAATGGCGACGAAGAATAGTAGACGTGGCGAAATATTCTTTCTTCGACGCTCCTTTCGGCTGATTGGTCCGTGTCCGTGCTTTATTACTTCACTATGGACTTTAAAAATGGTGGTACGGAGGAATACGCTGGAATACGTACAACGCTATACCGGGAAATACAGCGCCAAGCCGACCAATTACAGACCTTGAGTGTAGCCGTCGACACACAAGATACGCCGTAGCCTCGACGAATAAGTAAAAACCAGACTACACTTGGAAGTGAACCGCCGTCATTTAGAAATGAGATCGAGATCGCGAAACCCCCCCCCCGATTAATCGTGCAACCCTAGCTGAATATTTTACAAATAACATCGCGAGCTACAATTAAGGCCGGTTTATTTCGCGTGCACGTGTTACGCACGATCAGCGCTGCACGTATCCTCTGTGTTTGTGATTTAAATGCCAGCTCCAATCCCTTTGCATTATCAGGTTATGATTAAGGGTCGTTCCAAAGTGTATAGGCCACAAAAACACTAACTCAAATTCACCTCGAGTATAGGTGAATGTCTGGCCGTGTGTCACATAAACGATGTTTTTAAAAAAATGCCGAGTTTGAAATTGACAATTTTTAATTAAATTCAATTAATTTTAATTAATTTGATTAATAAGAAATAAAGTACTTACGGAAAGAAATCGCTGGTGAAAGCACTAAAAGATCTACATATAATACACTATTATTATCGACATCTATGTTGATATTTACTTTCAATGAGGAATACGTTGAACTGAAGAAGGACGCAAAAATGGATCAAGTGCACGCAACACTGAGACAACAACAACAACAAAAAACTGACAGCGGTGTAATAAACTAGGTTATAACGCGTTATAATTTTACAGTATTTTAAACATCCAGTAACTGGTTGAGAAAACAAACCAGCGCTTGAGTGTTATATGATAACCGTCACGTCAACAGCAAGGACTGAAGCGTGTTACACGGCTTGTAACAGTGTTACTTCATTTTAAATATATAAAAAAGGGTCCCAGTGTTTTCTTTAAAGGTTAAGCTAAGATAAGCAAATCCAGTCTTGTGTAGGAGCTTTCATGATGACGATGTATAAGAACAGGTGCATTAAAATAGACTTGTTCATGTTTAACTCCTGCCATACGAATTATTCATTCATTCATCTTCTATCGCTTTATCCGATCTTCCCTCGGGTCATGGGGAGTCTGTGCCTATCTCAGGCGTCTATGGGCATTAAGGCAGGATACACCCTGGATGTAATGCCAACCCATCGCAGGACACACACACACACACACACACATACTAGGGACAATTTTCCAAAGTGCCAATCAACCTACCGTGCATGTTTTTGGACCGGGAGGGAACCGGAGAACCCGGAGAAAAACCCCCCGAGGCACTGGGAGAACATGCAAAACTCCACACACACACACACACATGGCCGAGACGGGAATCGAACCCGGACCCTGGCGGTGTGAAGCGAACGTGCTAACCACGTCGTGCGAATTAAATAAATAAATAATTCCGGACGAGACACCGAGACAAACATTTACTTCCTGATCTCGGTGCATTAAGCCTCGTATGACGCGAGACCGCTTCTGTAGTCCAGACGTTTGCGAATCGGATGCTCCTGAACTAACTTTGAGATCAAACCCGGTGCTGGAGCTAAGAAATAAAACACAAAAAAAAAAACCCACTCGGGGGCCATTTTTAATCCTTGTTTGGGGTTAAACCTCATTGTTTCCAACTCCACACTGAGCCTTCGGGAGTTTCCTTTCCATGAATACACACCTCAAAACTTTGTATTGGTGTCGGGGATGGGAGGGGGGGGGTGGTAAGAAAGCGTCTGAAGTGAAATCAAACATGATCTCATACTCATACATATGCTCATGTGGAGCGCTATACGTTACAATATTGTTGTGCAGGATACGGACGTCCCACTTCCTAATCTCTGTTCATACTTCCCTTCGTTTGTTGGTTCAGGGCACATGTTTATGCTGGGGCACGCCTATATTCTGTTTCCCACTCTCTCGTACTCCCACACCTATACAAACATTGTCTCCTGCGCCACACACACACACACACATTCAGTTACATGAACACAGCTGGCTTTATACTACACCGACTTCCTGGATGTAAAAAAAAAAAAAAAAAAAAATGGACACTGCATTTTCATGTAGTGAAAATAGTCAAAATAGTCCTCGACACCAAATTCCGACACGTCATACGCCGTATAATAAATAGCGACTTCATGGCGTAAGAAGAAAATCCGGATAATTAACATTGTGTGGTTGCCAGAGTTTGTCATTTTCCCCCCTAAATCGCTTTCTAGACCAATACAAAAATAACCTGAAAGATAATAAAAGTATGAATCTAAAGAAAAATACCTAACTATATATAAACGGTCTTGCTTTATAGCCTTCCTTAATAGGGGCTCTAAAAAGCGCCGACGTGGCGCGGACAGAATTTGACACACCTGATATGGCGAGTAAATATTAGCGATGGCACTGATCCCAAAAAAAAAAAAAGTGGTGGATCAGATATAGATATGGATCACCTTTATAACATAAGTATTGACACTTTCATACAACATGAAAGAAAATAAAATATTAATTACAGTAATAATTAATGAAAAAAAAAAGGAAAATATTGTACAATATTTGATGCTTTTTGATTTCTATTTACATTTGCGGCATTTAGCAGACGCCCTTATCCAGAGCAACTTACAACTGAGAAATTGAGGGTTAAGGGCGGTGCTCAAGGGCCCAATAGTGGCAGCTTGGTGGTGGTGGTGGTGGTGGTAACCCTATCTTCCAGTCCAGAGGCCAACAACCTTAACCACTGGGCTTCCACGTCCCTATTGGATTTCTTTTTTGTTGGGTTATCCATATAAATATTTAATGTTCTGTAATTATCCCGTTTATGAGAAAATGCACATTGTGAAAACCGCTATATAAATAAACCTGAAATGAACATTTGAATCGAATATTTTACTAAATATATTTACTAGATATTTTGTCTTTTTATTTTGCATTTCACTTAAAACGTATGTAAATCTAATTCACCTCAGACTTCTTTATTACGCACACAAATGTACATTCCCTGCTGTGAAAACCTGATAAAATCCTCTTCATTCAAACATTAAACATTTATTTGTTTAGGGTTTGCGTTTTTATAACCGTTAGAAGTCGTCGTGTGAAATCGTTCCGCCTTCCAAACCCTTGATTTATCAGCGTGATGGTTCGGTGCCATAGCAGCTGCTGTGATATCGTGCTAATTGCGCGTTTCTGGCATGCCTGAATCCAGCGTGGAAAACGACCTTCGTCTTCCCGGACACCCAAATAAAACACTGTGGCAATGCTATGTGGATGTCTGCCTTGGTTAGAACCTGGCGAGAACATTATCAAACTATGCTCCATTGGACATGGGGGAATCCTCCACACTCACCTGAAGGCTGAAATCTTCTCAATGAAGACGTTGACCTGAAGGCGTTTTGCTGCTTGCACAACAATTCCAGTCAGCTTTGAAAAGAAAATGGAAATAAGACGGACATTTTAACGGTAACGCTTCAAAAGTCACTCTATACAATTGTGTGCCTCCGAAAGCTTGTGGAGGAACAACACCGGGGTCCCAATGCACACAGACAAGGTTTACAGCATCAACGCCTCTATGCTTCAAACTGACACATGAAGCTCCAAAAACATACATACATAAATAAATAAAAAGAATATAGAATTGCTTTTGTTAAGGAAATTGAAATATTAATTACAGCATAAAAGGGGCTAGAACGTTAGCACGTTCGCCTCACACCGCCAGGGTCTGGGTTTGATTCCCGTCTCGGCCATGTGTGTGTGGAGTTTGCATGTTCTCACCGTGCCTCAGGGGGTTTTTCTCCGGGTTCTCCGGTTTCCTCCCCGGTCCAAAAACATGCACGGTAGGTTGATTGGCACCTTGGAAAATTGTCCCTAGTGTGTGAATGTGTGTGTGTGTGTGTGTGTGTCCTGCGATGGGTTGGCATTCCATCCAGGGTGTATCCTGCCTTAATGCCCATAGATGCCTGAGATAGGCACAGGCTCCCCGTGACCCGAGGGAAGATCGGATAAAGCGCTAGAAGATGAATGAATGAATTACAGCATAAAGTGTGAGCGACGTCCTACAAGGGCTCCTTTATTTTGATTTATTTCTGTATGTATTTTTAAATGATGGGTTTCGGAACGAGAATGTAGATCACATGGCTAAAAATGAATAAATAACGTCCTTTGTTTTAACCACTTTTTCTTTTTTTGTTTTGCACTTTTATTATATCTGCTATTGAAGTGAATTAGACATTAAATTCGACATTAAAGCATCAGGATAAGACATTAATTAGACATTACACATCGACTACACCGATTAATTGCTATAGAAATGATAAGAACATTTTGCAATTACATTTTTAATTTCATGAATGAATTGTGTCATGATGTGTCATCTTTTATGCTGTAATTACACGTTGTGAAATGAATACTTGTAATTCCTGTTACGGTACAAGAGCAATAAAGAGTTGTTACCGCACTAGGCTCCGCCCCCCCCAACACCCCTCCCGCCCACCGTCTTCAACGAGAATTCTTTTATGTCTTTTTCCATAAGTTTACACACGTTTTAAAGTGCTTGAAATGATAATCACCTCACAGTCTATTCATCCAAAAGTATGTGGACAGTCATTTGTAGTGTCCCCCCCCCCCTTGGTTAAAGTGCAGACTGCATTACCAATACCAGCTCTTAATAATGCTCCTATGGCTCACCTGTCCAATATGCAGAGGGATGTATTCCCAGTACAGGTTATTATAACTGCCGTATATAAGAGGAATAGAATTTATAACATTTACAGCATTGGGCAGACGCCCTTATCCAGAGCGACTTACAAATGAGCAATTAAGGGCCTTGCTCAAGGGCCCACTAATGGCAGCTTGGTGGGATTTGAACCTGCAATCTTCCGATCTTCCGATGCATTGAGCTACCACCTCCCACATAGCATAGTTCAATAAGCACATACGCTGGTAATGGCGCTCCGTCCACACACTTTCAGTCATTGTAGATTTCATTCGTAATTACGCAGCTGTGATTCCATAAAAACCTGTCCTTCTCCTTCCTGCCAGAACCTGCCATACCTGCTGCGTTAGTCATTATGCCACATCACATACTTTTGCTTTTAGAGCTCCGTTAATGTTTAACTATTAAACACAACTGAACAGCTTTGGGTCATTAGTGCGCCTGGCTGCTAATGCTTATCGCCTTGAGATCTGTCCAGACTCGAAAGCAACCTGCCAACGGTTATGTTGACCATGTCAGAGAAACAGCCGAATATACTGTATACCGTTAAAAATAGCATTAAAATCATCAAAATAGCGGTCCACTTAGAATATGTTAGCATATTAGCAAAGCAAATTTGCTAATATTAGCAAATATTTTGCTAACATTGCTAATATTTGCTAATATTAGCAAATTAAAATATTAGCAAAGCAAACAAAATCTCAAGAACTAATTTACAGCATATTCTCACATGCACACACACACACGCACACACACCGCACACCACGCACACACACACACGCACACACACGCACGCACACACACACGCACACACACACACACACACAATGTCATGACACTCTCAGTGTTGATAAACCGAATTTTCACAGGCCGGTTCCTGGAATGACACTTATTAATATATAAAATATATTTATATATATATATATATATAAAATGTATGCAAATTAAATTATAAAGGGTGTTTTTTTTTTTTCTTTTTAGTTCTGGTATATACGTTACACAATAAAAGTCTTATATTTACATAATAAAAGCACAGGGTCAGAGGGTAACGAGCCCGAGAGTAGTAGTGTTTTGTCGATAGCGGGAGTTTTAACCCAGTTCCCCTAATTCACTGCCAAAGCTAAATAAATAAATAAAAACCTTAATTTGTAAATTGATCAAACCAGTGTTCATTTACTCATAGACAGAGACTCAAAGCACTTTCTGTACGTTACTCTGGATAAGGGCGCCTTCTAAATGCTGTAAATGTAAAATATTACTCCAGTAAATAAATTGAATACAAGTACAAAAGTATTTGCCTTCAAAATGTACTTCGGTACCCAAAATACTACGACTCATTAAAGCCATAATGTTCCTATTATTATTTTTTTGGCACACAATTCTTGCTTAATCGACTCGGTTCACGTGAAAAGACTTAACTCTTATCACATCGGTATTATTGAGGTGAAAGTTTTGCGGGGGCGGGGCGGGACGGGGGGCGGGGCGGGGTTTCTGAGGCTTTGTGATTTGTAATCGTTACCGTTTTCATAAGTAACTCATTTAATTCCACGTTTTTTTTCACAATAACAAATTACTGTTACTTTTATTTCGTAATTAAATTATGTTACATGTAACTAGTTACTCCCCGATTGGATAATAATAATAATAATAATAATAATAATAATAATAACAGTTTTATGAACCCAAACAAATTCATTTTGAATTGAATGTAAAACAAAGGAGGAAGAAAATACACTGTAAAATTCATCCTTCATTCATTCATTCATCTTCTACCGCTATATCCGATCTTCCCTCGGGTCACGGGGAGTCTGTGCCCCGGGTGTCTATGGGCATTAAGGCAGGATACACCCTGGATGGAACGCCAACCCATCACAGGGCACACACACACACACACACACACACACACTTTCATTTCAGCGATATCAAATCGTGTCCCGAATGGTGTGAAAGCATGGAAGTCATATATCGCCCTCTAGTGCTGAAAAAAGGGGGGACATCGCCTAAATTGTGTGTGTGTGTGTGTGTGTGTTTTTACATGAATAAATAAAATAAATAAATACAAAGCCCTCACAGGCCTTGATAAGAACAAAACTTGCATAAGGGCATAAAATGCATGGTCATTCCTGCTACGATGGATCATGTGAGGGGGAAAAAAAGGGCACGATCACAAGCTGGCGTGACTCAAATCATTTCTACATCGTTTTTTCACAACAGTCATTGCGAAAGGGAACAAATGACGGACGAATGTGTCGCTCACAAGATACTTCAGCCGAGTGTACAAGTGTACATGATACTGATAAATAATAACTCATTCTGTGCCCCCTCACTAATTCAAGTAAATCCTTTACAGAGCACTGGGATGTTAAAATGTTACAAACAGGATGATGGTCCTAATGCGGGGGGAGGGGGGGTCAGATATTATACTGTATTTTTTCCTCCCTCAAGCATTTTGTACCAAATAAAACTGATAATGTACATACCGGATTGATGTCGATGACGGTCTGATGTTCCTCCTTTGTGGGCCGCATCCCAAATATATCGTCAATAAACTTCTCATCGGCCTGATAGAAATGAGGAGAGGACATGATGATCGGAGCTCCTGTGGGGGGGGGGGGGACAAGTGAGACAGCAAACATTTAATTTCTGTTTAATCTTTGTCTATATGTGACAAAATCACATCACATGACATGAACCTTCCCTTCAGTATATTCATTCATTCATTCATTCATCTTCTACCGCTTTATCCGATCTTCCCTCGGGTCACGGGGAGCCTGTGCCTATCTCAGGCGTCTATGGGCATTAAGGCAGGATACACCCTGGATGGAATGCCAACCCATTTCAGGACACACACACACACACATTCACACACTAGGGATAATTTTCCAAGGTTCCAATCAACCTACCGTGCATGTTTTTGGACCGGGAGGAAAGCAGAAAACCCGGAGAAAAACCCCCTGAGGCACGGGGAGAACGGGGAGAAACATGCAAACTCCACACACACATGGCCGAGACGGGAATCGAACCCGGACCCTGGCGGTGTGAGGTGAACGTGCTAACCACTAAGCCACCGTGCCGCCCCCCCCTTCAGTATATGTTATGTAAATACATTCCTAAAACATGATTATATCTCACCTCCTGTCACTATTAAATAATCTATTTTAAAAAAGGGCTATTTTGCATATTAAAATACATACATTTATTTGCTACGAATTTGTTTACATGCATATGAACAGGATAGGTTAATAAATAAAGGCATTATTTGAAATGATCTGAATCTCTTCAGTGTTAAAGGGTATTATTAAAAACACCCTAAAACATTTTTTATGCTTTAAAGAAGAATTTGATGGATATTGTACTATAAAGTAAAGCTAAAGTGAACCTTAAGGATGAAATTACAGTCAGTATATATTGAGTTTTATTTTTATTTTTTAATGAGGAATACTGACATTGATCCAGGCCACCAAAATCAGACATTAAGGCCAAACGTCTCTTTTATTTTATTCTATTTTAATAGAGAATCGGATATCTACTTTATTTTTTAGTAGTAAATTGTAGACAGAAAGACAATGTAAAAATACAACAAGAAGAACCAAAATAATATTACAGTCCAATAATCACAAAAATGAATCTTGAAATCTAAAAACATAATCTTAAAAAAAAAAAAAAAAAAAAAAAAAAAAAAAAAAAGCATGGAAAGGTGTTATTTTTTAAAATAATTCATTCATTCATTCATTCATCTTCTAAACCGCTATAACCCTGTATCCGATCTTCCCTCGGGTCACGGGGAGTCTGTGTCTATCTCAGGCGTCTATGGGCATTAAGGCAGGATACACCCTGGATGGAATGCCAACCCATCACACACACACACACATTCACACACATTCATACACTAGGGACAATTTTCCAAGGTGCCAATCAACCTACCGTGCATGTTTTTGGACCGGGAGGAAACCGGAGAACCCGGAGAAAAACCCCCTGAGGCACGGGGAGAACGGGGTATGAACATGCAAACTCCACACACACATGGCCGAGATGGGAATCGAACCCGGATCCTGGCGGTGTGAGGCGAACGTGCTAACCACTACGCCACCGTGCCCCACTATTTTAAAATATATCTCACAATTTTCAATTTTGCGATGACTGGACCATGTCAATAAAAGTATTTTGCATAGAGTGTTTACTATTCATCTTATTCCACATTTGTGGAGGAATGTAGAGTTTATTATTATTTTTTACTACCTCAATTTAGATTTTTTTTTTTAATTTTACATATTGTATGCAAATATTACATATTGTACATACACTATTGATCCCGTGAGGGAAGTTCTTTTATTCGCATAACCATATTTTTGGAAATATGGTCAGGGTCAGCCATGATACGGCGTCCTCTGGAGCACAGAGGGTTAAGGGCCTTGCTCAAGGACCCACGGGTGGCAGTTTGGCGATACCGGGGATCGAACCCTCGACCTTCCGATCAGTAGCCCAGCACCTTAAAATGGTGATCTACACCCCTCCCTACCAGTTACAACCAGTCTATTGTGGAAAAATGTTATGTTTAATAGATACGGTGTCATCTATTGGTCAATATCAACAACAAAAATAATCACTTATATGGGCACAATATACTTGTGTATTGTCAGAAAGCTTGAGATTAATAAAAAAGGTATTAAAATGAGGGCACCCCCCCCCCCAAAATACCACTTTTATAGTTAAAATTAGTCTTTTCCATATATGGAATAAGCATGGAGATATGAAATACAGACGATGACTTTGACACACACACCTTGTTTGCAAACGCTGACGTTCAGCAGCCCCGTACCGAGACAGTTTCCTCCCACGCAGAACCCCGCGTTATCCGGGTTGACTGTCGTATTCGCGAAAACCTTGCTAGGAGGCACGAAGCGGTACGCGGGAACTCCCCTGACGCTCAGCTCGGAATCGAACGTGGCGTAGATCGACCTGAAAACCAGAGCCAAGATCTCACGTCATGTTATAATGCATTGGCTGTAAGGCTTTATAATCTAACTAGCACTGCTTTCAAATTACAATCTGTCAATAATAAGAATGATATTTTTATTATTGTGTATTGTGTGAAATATAAATATGCACGGTGTACAAACCCGAAAACACGTTACATATACACGGCGAGTAAATATACAGGAATTGGGGCTGTCAAGATTTTTCATTTTTTTTCATCACACATGCGTCATAAAGGAATACTTTTCATATTTCTGATACTCTAATTGCCAATATGTTATAAATAAAAGTATTAATTATGTAATGTTTATGTCAAATTGGAAATTGCTCTTTTAATATCCATTTCTTGTTCATTTTTTTATGTGCGTTTCAATTGTTAAATATGGCACGTGGCTCCTTTCAGAATTGTGTTCCGGTTTTGGTTGCTTTTCATATAAACTGGTGAAACATATAGTTCGTAGGTATGCTAGTAGGTGTAAATCGGGGAAATTTAGGAAGTGTTTTATTGTTGATAAAAGGGCCAGAATTCGGAAAACATATTTATCGCCTCTTTTATATTCTGTCCTAACAATACAAGCTGTCAGAGCGACTAAGGAATTAAATAAGGAGCAATTCTGTTGCGTAATGCTCATGTCATGCATCATCAATATGCTACTCTGTGGGCGATTTGTTTACACAACAACTCGTTCTTGAGACGTCGAGTAAACTACAGTAGAATCTCTTGATTGGGAGGAGATGAAATCCAGAAAGAAAGAAAGAAAGAAATCCAGAAATCCATAAACAAAGAAAGAAAGAAAGGAAGGAAGAAATCAAAAGAAAACAGAAAGAAAAGAAAGAAAGGAAGGAAGAAATCCAGAAAGAAACACAGAAATACAGAAATTCAGAAAGAAATGCAGAAAGAAAGAAAGAAATGCAAAAAGAAATGCAGAAAGAAAGAAAAGAAATGAAAAAGAAAATGCATAAACAAAAAATAAGAAAGAAGAAAGAAAGAAAAGAAAGAAGTAAAAGAAAGCAAAGAAGAAAAAAGAGAAGAAATGTAGAGGAAAAAATGCAAGAAAAAAATGCAGAAAGAAAGAAATGCAGAAAGAAAGAAAGAAATGCAAAGAAAGAAAGAAATGCAGAAAGAAATGCAAAAAGAAATGCAGAAAGAAAGAAAGAAATGGCAAAGAAAGAAAAAGAAAAAGAAAGACAATAGAAGAAAAGAAGAAAGAAAGAAAGAATGCAGAAGAAGCAAAGAAAAAAAGAAATGCAGAAAGAAAGAAAGAAAGAAAGAAAGAAAGAAGAAAGAAAAGAATATAAAAGCATGAAAGAAAGAAATAAAGAAAATTCAGAAAAGAAAAGCAAAAAAGAAAGAAAGAAAAATGAAAGAAAGAAAGACAGAAAGAAAAAGAAAGAAATGCAGAAAGAAGAATGCAGAAAGAAATTCGAAGAAAGCAGAAAGAACGCAAAAGAAAGAAATGCAGAAAGAAGAAAAAAAGAAAGCAGAATGCAGAAAGAAATGCAAAAGAAGCAAAAGAAAGAATGCAGAAAGAAATGCAGAATGCAAAGAAAGAAATGCAGAAAGAATGCAAAATGCAAGAAAGAAAGAAGCAACGACATAAGATGCGAAGAAAGCAAAGATAGAAATGCAGAAGATGGACAAAAAAAGAAAGAAATTGCAGAAAGAAAGAAATGAAAAGACAAAGAAAAGAAAGAAAAGAAAGAAAGAAAGAAAGAAAAAAGAAAAGAAAGAAAAAAAAAAAAGCAAAAGAAGAAGAAAGAAAGAAATGCAGAAAAGAAAGAAGAAAAATGCAAAAGAAACTAATAAAAGAAAGAATAAAGAGAAAGAATGTGCAGCAATTGCAGAAAGATGCAGAAAGAAATGCAGATATGAAGAAATGCGCAGAAAAAAGAAAAAGGAAAGCATAGAAGTCAAAGGAAATGCAAAAGACAGAAAGAGCAATAAAAAAGAAGAAATGCAGAAACGCTGAAGAAAGAAAGAAATAATATTATACAGAGAAAGAAAGAAATCAAAAAGGAAAAAAACCATTCAAACGATAAGAAATTCAGAAACCAAAGATGCACCCTCCCGATCTCAAGAACCCGAAAGAAAGGGAAATAAATGCAAAGAAAGATAGAACGTCTGCAACATAATGCACAACCCCGTGCAAAAAGAAAGAAAAAGAGAAAGAAAGGCAAAAGACACCAAGAAAGAAATACACAAAAAGAAAGCAAAGAAATGCAGAGTGAAAGAAAGAAAGATAAGAATAAAACAGAAGAAAGTAGAAAGAAAGGCACTAAGATTCAGAAGAATAAGAAATCAGAGAATATGCAGAAGAAGAAAATCAGAAATGCAAAAATGACACAGAAAGAAAAGAAAGAAAGAAAGATGAGAAAGAAATGCAAAAAGAAATAAGAAATGCAGAAAGAAGAAAGAAATGCAAAAAGAAAGAAATGCAAAAGAAAAAAAGAAATGCAGAAAGAAAGAAAGAAATAGGAGGGAAAGAAAGAAATGCAGAAAGAAAAAAGCAGAAAGGCACAGAAAGAAATGCAGAAAAAAGCAGGAATAAAAGAAAAAAGGAAGAGGGAAGAAGGGAAGAGAGAAAAGAGAAAAAGAAAGGAAAGAAAATGACACAGAATGCAAGAAAGCAAGGAAAAGAAGAGAAAGAAATGAAGAAAGAAAGAAATGCAGAAAGAAATGCAGAAAGAAATGAAGAAATGCAGAAAGAAATGCAGAAAGAAAGAAATGCAGAAAGAAAGAAAGAAATGCAAAAAGAAAGAAATGCAGAAAGAAAGGAGAGGGGATAAAAGGAATGAAAGAAATGAAAGGAAAGAGCAGAAAAAAGAAAGAAAGAAAAAGCCAAGCAACGCCACTGAAAGGCAGAAAGAAAAGAAAAGAAAGAAAGGCAGACAAGAAAGAAAGAAAGAAAGCAGAGAAGCAAAAGAAAGAAATGCAGAAAGAAAGAACTGCAGAAAGAAAGAAATCCAGATAGATAGATAGATTTTAACTTTTAGAAAATGTACCTTCAACTCACTTGACACACACACACACACACACACAACACAACACACACACACACACACAACACACACACACACACACACACAATATAAAAAGCACAATGTTCCATTGATTTTTTTTGTGTGTGTTTAGGCAACAAGTGTAAACGTAAACCGCACTTGGGTCAAGGGTCAAGTGTTTACCTGCAGAGGTCTGACGAAAACATGTACAGCTCCTCCGTCTTGGTGATGATGGGGTGAAAGGTTGCTCCGTTGGTTCCATTGATCATGTTGCACTGATCTGTGGTCCACCAATCAAGAGAACTGAGAAGGCACCCAGACAGTCAGATAAATGACGTGTATGGTAATAAGGCGACTAAGAAGAAGTGACTTATAAAACCGAGATCACATCGAATTGCGCTTTCTCGAATGTATTTGTTGTTGGCGCCATGTTTACCTCCGACCTCTCCACAGATCCACTCGAGCAAAGTCCTGGTAGTTCCGCTTGCCGGTGTAAAACACGTACTCGCCGTCGTCCGTGCCGTTCATCTGAACTCAAATACATCAAACGGTCAACCAAATGCTTCTTACCACCGTCCAGCATGTAAACCATAAAAGGAAAAAAGAAATAGTGCGGATATTTATAATAAATAAAAAATAAAAGAAGAGCGCACGGTGGTTTAGTGGTTAGCACGTTCGCCTCACACCGCCAGGGTCCGGGTTCGATTCCCGTCTCGGCCATGTGTGTGTGGAGTTTGCATGTTCTCCCCGTGCCTCAGGGGGTTTTTCTCCGGGTTCTCCGGTTTCCTCCCCCGGTCCAAAAACATGCACGGTAGGTTGATTTGGCACCTTGGAAAATTGTCCCTAGTGTGTGAATGTGTGTGTATTTGTGTGTGTGTGTGTCCTGTGATGGGTTGGCATTCCATCCAGGGTGTATCCTGCCTTAATGCCCATAGACGCCTGAGATCTGAACTCTGTAGAAGGCAAATTTCCTTTGCATTTATTTCTATATACTATATTTGGAAGTGAATAGATAGAATTTTTTTTATAAACTAACAATCCAAGAAACTTAATTTCTGTAAATATTTATTATTAATATAAATTAATTAAAATAAACATTTGCTGGATTTTTTTCTATTCTTTTTTAGTATTATTTTAGTGGAGGGAAAGAAACCGTTTCTTTGCGTTTACTTATATTCTGTAATATGGAATATATGGAAATATCATGTCAGGTGGGAAAAAAAGTTCTTCCAGGCACATTTTGCCACGATGTTTTTTTTTAAAGATTATAAATTAATCTTTACACGTTACCTTGTAAAACAGGCCGAAGTTGGAGTCCAGCTCAGGTAGGAATTTCTTAAGCAGCTTGAGTAACCGGTCCTCGTAGCCCCAGAGCAGATCGCCGACTTTCCACGTCCCGAAAAGTCCCTCGCCTTCGCTTGTCATCAAATCAGAGATGATATGCTGTAACCAGGTACCTTTAAACTTCTCCATTATTGTCTGAAAGTAAATCACACACACACACACACACACACACACAGTACACACACACACCACACACACACACATACACAGCAGCGGTGGTGGTTGAACAAGCCATGAAATAACGGAGGTACAGAAATTCAATATGAATCCAGAAAGTACAAAAAGTGTGTATTTCTGAGGTAAAATGGTGCTCAAAAATGAGTTCGATTATCAGCAACTTATAACGCATTATTAGCAGATGACATTGATAAGGTGACATTTTAAAGGGTCGCACCATTGCTGGGATGTTGGCCGTCCTGACGATGTCATCTTCAGATCCTCGTGACATGTTGGGTTCGAAAATGTACGTTTTGGGGTTCACAGCTGCCACTTTGGTCCCGTTGTCCATAAAGGTCACTCCCTCCATAGGGCGATACTCTCTTGGGGGAACAAAAAAAAAAAAAAAAAAAAAAAAAAAGTTAAAACCACACCATAACAACTACAGTAACCTTAAAACCATCATCGACAACATTGTGGTAAACTTTTCTATGGTTGTGGATTCTCCGAGGATTAAATCAAGTTCTTTAAACAGCAGAAATGAAGCACTGCAAGTTAAAACCTGTTACAAAAATGTTGCTCATGCCTATGAAGGAGAATGAAATTGGCGTTTTCTTCCTTTTCACTTTTTAACATAGAAAAATAAATAAATTATATATATATATATATATATATATAGATATATATATATATATATATATATAATATATATATATATATATATATAGAGAGAGAGAGAGAGAGAGAGAGAGAGAGAGATGAGAGATATATATCTATCTATCTATATCTATATATATATATATATATATATATGAGAGAGAGAGATATAGATCTCTCTCTATATATATAAAATAATATATAATATATATATATATATATATATATATATATATATATATTATATATATATATATATATATAACTCTAATGATTTCATAATTGTATGTCATGTGACTTCTGCAA
>JACRUU010000006.1:12720441-12775441 GCA_030449085.1 Kryptopterus vitreolus | reverse complement strand
CTTTCTGTTCACTTCTATCGAAGGGCTGGTCACGGGCTTAGTTTTACAGCGCATGCGCAACGTTTTACGCATGCACATTCAGGGACTAAATAAACGCATGCCATCGGCCATGATGATGAGGTCAATAAACCATTTCGACCTTCTAAATAAGTTACACTTGAGTCAATTTTAACGCCTGGTGTTATTTCTTATTCCTTCCATTTTCTGTCAATTATCATTCATTCATCTTCTACCGCTTTATCCGATCTTCCCTCGGGTCACGGGGAGTCTGTGCCCATCTCAGGTGTCTATAGGCATTAAGGCAGGATACACCCTGGATGGAATGCCAACCCATCGCAGGACACACATACTCACATTCACACACACATTCATACACTAGGGACAATATTCCAAGGTGCCAATCAACCTACCGCGCATGTTTTTGTACCGGGGGAGGAAACCGGAGAACCCGGAGAAAAACCCCCTGAGGCACTGGGAGAACACACACACACACACACACACACACACACATGGCCAAGACGGGAATTGAACACGGATCCTGTAGGTGTGATTCGAAAGTGCTAACCACTAAATCACCGTGCCCCTTCTCAATTATCTTATTTCATCAATTTCATATCTGCTTGTCATCATTAAAAAAAATAAAAATAAAACCTATCCAGATAAACGGCTCCTTCCGGATAATGTGATTGTGGTTGGATGAGATATAAACATGTACCATTCCGACACCCTATCGGTTTGTACACAAGCTATCACATACAGCAAGGAAATAACCAGTGTTGGTTGTTGGGGGTCGTTAGTCAAAAGCAGATTATTTCTTAAAAGTGTTTATTTCTCCACTACTGGCTCGTTTATCAAACGGGTGCTTTCTGTTCGTCCTCTGCAAATAAAGCTACAGTAGGGAGTTCAGTAGAGAGACGTTTGAATAAATGAGCGATCGCGACCTAAACTTTTCTCACTAAAAGTGCTCCCTTTACACAGGCTTTCCTTAACATGGTCTTATCACATCATGTGATGAGCACATTCGTCTGAGCTTGCAAACCATATCTGTAGCAAACAGTAGAATTGCAAAATTGGTGATAGTCACACAAATAATCGTCGGGAGTTCAATTTGAGCGGATTTGCGCAATCCGAAGTGAGGCACAGCTCGCTAATAAAAACGATCAGAATCACAGAGGAATGGCATAACAATGATTATATACATGTAAAAAATTTCCATGTGAAAAAATTAGGACACCCTTTGAAAGCATGTGGTTTTTAGTAACATTTTTAATAAATGGTTATTTAATCTCCGTTTCAACAATACAGAGAGATTAAAATAATCCAACTAAACGAAGAAAAGTGAAGAAAAGTCTTTTCAAGATCTTCTGTAAATGTCATTCTACAAAAATGCCTATTCTAACTGAGGAAAAAGATAGGACACCCTTGCCCCTAATAGCGAGTGTTACCTCCTTTGGCTGAAATAACTGCAGTGAGACGGTTCTTGTAGCCATCTACCAGTCTCCGACATCGGTCTGAGGAAATTTTACCCCACTCCTCAATGCAGAACTTTTTCAGCTGTGAGATGTTTGAGGGGTTTCTTGCACGTACAGCCCTTTTCAAGTCACCCCACAGCATCTCAATGGGATTCAAATCTGGACTTTGACTTGGCCATTCCAGGACTCTCCATTTCTTCTTTTTCAGCCAATCTTTGGTTGATTTACTAGTATGTTTTGGGTCATTGTCATGTTGCATGGTCCAGTTCCACTTCAGCTTTAATTTTCTAACTGATGGTCTCACATGTTCTTCAAGCACCTTCTGATACACAGTAGAATTCATGGTGGATTCTATGATGGTGAGCTGACCAGGTCCTGCTGCAGCAAAGCAGCCCCAAACCATGACACTTCCACCTCCATGCTTCACAGTTGGTATGAGGTTCTTTTCTTGGAATGCTGTGTTTGGTTTACGCCAAACATGTCCTCTGCTGTTGTGTCCAAATAATTCAATTTTGGACTCATCTGTCCAAAGAACATTATTCCAGAAGTCCTGGTCTTTGTCAACTTTATCTCTGGCAAATGCCAGTCTGGCCTTGATGTTTCTCTTGGAAAGCAAAGGTTTCCTCCTTGCACACCTCCCATGCAAGTTAAAGTTGTACAGTCTCTTTCTGATTGTAGAGGCATGTACTTCTACATCAACAGTAGCCAGAGCCTGCTGTAGTTCTCGAGATGACACTTTAGGGTTTTTGGAGACCTCTTTTAGCATCTTGCGGTCTGCTCTTGGGGTGAACTTGCTGGGGCGACCAGTCCTGGGCATGTTGGCAGTCCTGGGCAAGCCCTCCACTTGTAGACTATCTTCCGGACAGTGGAATGGCTGATTTCAAAATCTTTTGAGATCTTTTTAAATCCCTTCCCAGACTCATAGGCTGCTACAATCTTTTTTCTGAAGTCCTCTGACAGCTCTTTTGCTCTCACCATGGTGCTCACTCTCACTTCAACAGTCAGGAGCACACCAAACTAAATGTCCTGAGGTTTAAATAGGGCAAGCCTCATTCAACATGCAGAGTAACAATCTACTAATTATGTGTACCTGGTGTGATATACCTGTGTGAGATCTGAGCCAATTTAAGATGGGAATACATGTGAGGGTGTCCTATCTTTTTCCTCAGTTAGAATAGGCATTTTTGTAAATGAATGACATTTACAGAAGATCTTGAAAAGACTTTTCTTCAGTTTTCATTGTTTAGTTTGATTACTTTAATCTCTCTGTATTGTTGAAACTGAGATGAAATAACCATTTATTAAAAATGTTACAAAAAACCACATGCTTTCAAAGGGTGTCCTAATTTTTTCACATGACTGTATATATATATATATATATATATATATAAAGCTTTGCTTTTAAAAAAATAAGTAAATCACATTTCATTGCATTTTTATTACAGTATAACAGTTAAAGGACTGCCTCTCCTAAATATGTGTCTGTTTTAAACACTATACATTTTTACTACCATTACTACTACTACTAATAATTGATAATTAGTAATTGATAATTATAGATAAAATGGAAGTCTTAATTGGCCATCATATTTATTTTTGTTTATTAGTAACAACAAATAGTTTTCTTGTGATCTTGACATAACAAATTTGTTATACATGGCCTCTTATAGTTTCGTATGATAATGAGTATAAATAACTAATAATTTAATAATAATATTAATAGCTGATGTAGGCATGGTGGCTTAGTGGTTAGCACGTTCGCCTCACACCGCCAGGGTCCGGGTTCGATTCCTGTCTCGGCCATGTGTGTGTGGAGTTTGCATGTTCTCCCCGTGCCTGCCTCAGGGTTTTCCTCAGGGTTTTTCTCCGGGTTCTCCGGTTTCCTCCCGGTCCAAAAACATGCACGGTAGGTTGATTGGCACCTTGGAAAATTGTCCCTGGTGTATGAATGTGTGTGTGTGTGTGTGTGTGTGTGTGTGTGTGTGTGTGTGTGTGTGCCCTGATGCGATGGGTTGGCATTCCATCCAGGGTGTATCCTGCCTTAATGCCCATAGACGCCTGAGATAGGCACAGACTCCCCGTGACCCGAGGGAAGATCGGATAAAGCGCTAGAAGATGAATGAATGAATTAATAGCTGATACTAATCATTAGAAACAACAAAGTTGAGCAGGACAAGCGCTCAAGCGCGTCACGTGACTCCAACGCATGCGCATGCGTGTTTAGGCGCGGCAAACTCAGCTGATTTCGATTTTTTTTCTTTTTCGGTTTTATAAACAAGCCTGTTGCTAAGCGCGTCCGAATTTAAGACTTTTACGTGTAAAAGACTTTTAACGTTGTAAAAAACCGGACAAATTACGGTAAGGTAAACTCATAATATTTATTAGTACGCGAACTATGTAATAACGCGTACATTAGGCGGTTATTAGCATAAACTACCGTTATTAGCTTGACAAGCGCCTAGCAAAGTAGACGTACTTAATGAATGAGGACAGGCCATAATAACTTTCATATCAACTTTATATGCTTTCAAGACCTTTGTATTTATATTATAATAGAGATATTTATATTTAAAATGTTGTCTATTAATGTAAATAAACATAGGCTACACATTACGGCACATTTAAAACATTGAAGAATATATATTATACAAACGTCATATAAACGTCATACTGTCTTTATGTCAGGGTTATGAGTAATAATACCCCAAAATCCGAAACCCTTTCTTTAAAAAAAAAAAAGATTGGTAAATATGAAGTAAATATATTCATTCATTCATTCATTCATTCATCTTCTACCGCTTTATCCGATATTTCCTCGGGTCACGGGGAGCCTGTGTCTATGGGCATTAAGGCAGGATACACCCTGGATGGAATGCCAACCCATCGCAGGACACACACACACACACAGACATTCATTCATTCATTCATCTTCTAGCGCTTTATCCGATCTTCCCTCGGGTCACGGGGAGCCTGTGCCTATCTCAGGCGTCTATGGGCATTAAGGCAGGATACACCCTGGATGGAATGCCAACCCATCGCAGGGCGCACACACACACACACACACACACAGACATACTAAGGACAATTTTCCAAGGTGCCAATCAACCTACCGTGCATGTTTTTGGACCGGGAGGAAACCGGAGAACCCGGAGAAAAACCCCCTGAGGCACGGGGAGAACATGCAAACTCCACACACACATGGCCGAGACGGGAATCGAACCCGGACCCTGGCGGTGTGAGGCGAACGTGCTAACCGTGCCCCGTTGAAGTAAATATGAATGGCAATAAGTCTAGACAGCAGGAGAAATCAGGATTTCAAGATTTTATTCTACATACCTGTGATTATATATATATATATATATATATATATATATATATATATATATATATATATATATATATGATATGCCATTTGTATTACTATTTAAAAACAATTTTACATGATTATCACTTATGAGGCAGCGTAAATATACAGCCTAGGTAAGAAAGAAATCATTCCCGACCTGCTTATTCCGAACAAACATCCCATTGACAGCCATTGACAGTTAGAAAATATTCATAGAAGCGTAATAAAAACCACAAACGAAAATCCAACTACTGTGTTTTATTTTAATTCGAAACGATTGTTTGTGTGTGTGTGGAAGTTTTCCGAAAGGCACAAAAATAAACCGCTCATTTGTTGTTTGGTCGTTACAGAATCTGGATAATGGTGATCCGCTGCATGGACCATGGCGTCTGTAGACGGTGTCCCATCTCCGGAGTCAACCGTCACTTCGCTACTGGCCAGTTCAGGACGACTGAGGAGCTCTTTGCACCCTGAGCCGCTTTCCACAATCAGATACAAAGACAGGCATTATGAGTCGGCCTCTGATGCCCTGGACGCTTACATCACTGATTTTCGGTCCTCGATGTCCACGGTGGGACGACTGGAGCTCCCGAAAGAACAGGACACACCTCAAGTGCTGCGCTCCGGATGTAGAAACCGAGATGGTGGTGTAGATGATTGATTCGTTCCTGGCACATAGTATTTTTGTGAAATCTTGTGAAGTCTGATTTCATGATTTATTGTAATGTCGGATGTGAAAATGAGCCGAATATTAATATTATTGTTTTATATAAGAAGTCATGTCTTTAATGTTCATTATCATTATACTGTTTTGTTTACAGTTTTAAAAGAAAGCCTGACAGACCAAGAGTTGAACGTCTTGAAGCTTCCCACTCCTTCCAAGCGAAGAGAACCGGACCACATCAGCATGACCACTGACGATCTGCTGCTACTTCCTGTTGACGGTTCCCTCCCCGTCACCCGCACTTCAGCTTTTCTCTCCCGATTAGGAAGTTCCCGGCTTGGAAGCAGCGCCAACTCGAGTCCCTGGTCGCGCACCAGACCGGCTAAAGCCTTCAATAAGTCATCAGGTTGTTCTTCTGCATCGAGAACTCTGTGTGTGGATGATTTACTGCTGCTGAATTCGAACTTCAAGCATCCACCTCGCCATTCCAGCTCGGCAAAAACAAATCAGCAACGCTCTCTTTCATCGCATCACCTTCCGAGGTGGATGACCAGTCACAAGTCGGAGATGGGATTTTCCGGTTTGTCTAGCGTTCCTGATCTGAAGCACCCGGCCTGGTTGGAGGAATGTGACGTTAATGTTAGAACTCAGAACGTTCCAACCTGGGTCAGCAATCTGGAACTGAACAGTGATGGAGGACAGGAAGTGCTGAAAGATCAAACTGGAGATATTGGAGAACCTTTTAGTGGTTTGTGAGCTGTTTTAATCGTTCATAATTAAAAACAAAAAGTATATATATATATATATATATATATATATATATATATATATATATATATATATATATATATGGGCCTGTGGTGGTTGTAATATTAATAAAAATAATAAATCAAATTCTAACAAAAAATATACAAAAAATGAACAAAAATGAATATTAAAAGAGTAAAATAAATATTAGAAAATCAATAATTTTATTAAAGGGAGAGATTTTAGAAAAATATTAATTTATAATACGTAGAAAACATGCGGTTAATGTGTCACTCGTGTGGTATGTGTATGTATAATCACTCATGGCAATCATACATACATATATATAATATATATATATATATATATATATATATATATATATATATATATATATATATAAACTTTATATAAAATAACTTTATATATAAACTTTAATATATATTAACTGTATTATGTGAATGAATTTTAGTGGTTGTTTTAATTGTAAAATATAGGACGTGGCTCCTTTAAGAATTCTGTTCCGGTTGCTTTTCCATATAAACTGGTGATATGTTTAGGTTATATGGAATATGTTTATAATATGTTTTATATGTTTTATACTATGCTATATGTTTAGGTTTTATATATATATATATATATATATATATATATATATATATATATATATATATATATATATATATGTGTATGTGTGTGTGGGTGCGTGTGTGTGTGTGTGTGTGTATATATATATATATATATATATATATATATATATATATTATATCTATATATATATATATATATATATATATATATATACTTTTTTAAATGCACACTTTATTATCCCTGTGTATTTTTTCAGGTGATAAGATTGGATCACTTATTCAAAGGGTGGAAGATGTTCTAAAGTCCCCCTCTTTAGGCTTCTGTGGTTCAGAAAAAATGCAGCATGGCAGTCCAGGAAACACAGATGAACTTTTAGAGGCTGAGCGCTCATGGGACAATCCTCCCGTAACCTTGTGAGTCAACACTAATTAGACTTATACGAACGCCACTTGAACGTTTCTTGTTACCCATGAGGAAGATCACATATGAAGTTGTTTGTGGTGTTGTTGATGTTGCAGTAAGTCTCCAGTACCAGTAGGTGCCACTGGTGAACAAATAATCTCTGAATACCGCGTGGAAGCCAACGAAAAGGTATACAAAATTCATTTTATGTCGTTTAGTAACTTTAGTAAATGTCTCGGTCCTGGAGTTATTATGGGGGATTCAACCAAAGGGAAAGAACCTTAAAAATAATGTCAAATTATGGTTATTTTCAAGGTTATTGATTGATTCATTATTATGATACATAACTCATTTTTCCTAATATATATCTCAGTCTTTAGGCTCATTCTCTTCAGGCTACAGCAGCAGGAAACACCCGGGTCCAGTTGAAGCTCTCAAACAAATGCTGTTTAGTCTCCAGGCTGTGGAGCAGAGAGTAACAGAGCAAAAAGACCAAATACACAGTATTTCCAACAGATCTGCTCCAGATCCACCAATACAGTCAGAGACCCAAGGCAATGATGAGGTACAGGAATGCCTAACAATATTTAGCTAACAATTTATTATTAGTTTTTTTTAAATACACAAACATTTCTGCATTGCTTGCATAGATAACTAAGCTTATCTCCATATTAATAGCTACATGTCATGAACCAAGCCAGAAAAAAGCACAAAGAGATTTAATCTTACATCATGTTTTATATCATGCAATGTTGATGTGTGCATAAATAAACATCATAAAGCTTTTTGTGGTTTTCTACATTGTACATTACAGTTTATCTCAGTTCAATTGGAACGTTTGTCACATTAGAAACGGAAATCTTAAAACTGCTTGTTCAAATCCACATAATGAAGCCACTTGTGCACATGAATAAATGCGTTTTGTTGCTTTGATCAAATTGTCACTGCTTTTCTACATTTGTATTGGTTGATTGTGTACAATTGTCTTCTGTTTCCGACATTATCACTTACTGATGTGATCTGTATTTCATTCATTCATCTTCTACCGCTATATCCGATCTTCCCTCGGGTCATGGGGAGCCTGTGCCGTCTATGGGCATTAAGGCAGGATACACCTATCACAGACACGCACACACACACACATTCATACACTAGGGACAATTTTCCAAGGTGCCAATCAAAAAAAAGGTGCCCATAGAAAAAACCCCTGAGGCACGGGGAGAACATGCAAACTCCACACACACACAGCCGAGACGGTATTCGAACCCGGACCCTGGCGGTGTGAGGCGAACGTGCTAACCACTAAGCCACCGTGCCCCTCGTATTCACCAAAATAGTCTTAACCCCCAAAACATCTCGGCAGCAATTCATTGCATAAAGCATTGAATGCAAAATGGTTAAACCACTCGTCAGTTATTTATATTTAATGCAACCACTAGGCTTCTTTATTTTGTTGCTTTCCGTCGTTCTTATTTTCCATGTGTGACACTGCCCCCTACTGTGCATACGTTATGTGTCCTAGTGTATTGTGTATAGTGTACTAGTGTACTGTACATCCTGCCTAATATATCACATAAAAATATACTTAATGTACTTGATTATTAGTATTTAGTATATTAGTATGCGACCGTATTTGCAATATGTTCCCTACTGGAACCGTTATTTGATATACATATATGCTGTACACACCTACATATTTATCTGCATATCAGTTTGTACAGTTGATGATATTTGCACTTGTAGATGCTAAACTGCATTGCGTCACTGCGTACTTTACTTTGCAACGACAATAAGTTCTATCTGTCTCTTCATCTATCTATCCATCCATCCAGCCATGTAATGTTTGGAATTACAGTTGCTTTGGAGCGTTTTCCAAATCATTCTTAGTATTTAAAGCCAGTAAAGTTCTTTTCTCAAAACAATTTTCGATTCACAAGAACCTGGACCTATTTTAGAACACTAGTTGCTGATTGGTTGATCTGATGCCATACACGTGCCTGACACAATTCATCAAAAGCTGAACTTATGCAATGAACTGACACGTAGATGTTTTGGGAGTTAAGACTATTCATATGAGTCATGACATAACATGACATAAATGCCTAATAATGCAGGAAACAGTACACAATAATACACAATCAATTAAATGAACATACTGTTTATAGAATTGAATGTCTTATCTGAGAAACGCTCCAAGCATCTGTAAATATATGCTATCACAATAATGTAATAAAAGATAAGATATACGTCATTAAAAAAATAAATAATAACAAATAATAATAGAGGCACGGTGGCTTAGTGGTTAGCACGTTCGCCTCACACCACCAGGGTCCGGGTTTGATTCCTGTCTCGGGCCATGTGTGTGTGGAGTTTGCATGTTCTCCCCGTGCCTCAGGGGGTTTTTCTCCGGGTTCTCCGGTTTCCTCCCGGTCCAAAAACATGCACGGTAGGTTGATTGGCACTTTGGAAAATTGTCCCTAGTGTATGAATGTGTGTGTGAATGTGTGAGTGTGTGTGTGTGTGATGGGTTGGCATTCCATCCAGGGTGTATCCTGCCTTAATGCCCATAGACGCCTGAGATAGGCACAGTCTCCCCGTGACCCGAGGGAAGATCGGATACAGCTGTAGAAGATGAATGAATGAATAAATAATATGTTTTTTAATATGTTGGTTTAAGTGTTTAGCCATATTTTACATATGGCATTAAAATAACATAATCTGTTGTTTTGTTTTTTTGTTTGTTTGTTTGTTTTTTAAATCAGGTTCCTCACCCAGATATTGAAGGTTATGATTTAGCTCCTGGTGGACAATCGTTAAAAAGGTCAGTTAAACATGACAAATGGTCTATTTTACATGACACCCACAGTGCTGTAAAGTTCCTGATTCTGATTGGTCAGAAAGCATTGATAAATGTATTAGATATTAGAGCAGACTGCTAGTTTTGTTTTGTTTTTAAGTAATGTGGCGTTTCCCAGATCTTAAATACTAATTGCATTTTCAATCATAGTAATCCAAACCCTACTTTACACCAGGAAATACAGAAACATACTGACGACATGACGAAACACTTTGATGATCGTCCTGACAGTGACAAAATGACTTGTAATGAGATCTTCAAAGGGGTTTTCAGTAAAAGAACCGGCTCTTGCACTTCCTGCTTCGCAAATATTAAGGATGATACGAGAGACGCTCCGAAGCAGATGAGAAAAATGTACAAACCTGATGACATCATTCTTTATAAATAATGTTTTTCAGGGATTTCAAAGGATGCGCCACATAAATATCTTTAAAATGGTGTAGTTACTATGTTACTATGGTGAAGTTTGTTTGTTTCTAAGGTGATATTTATAGAATTATTTTAAAGTTCTCTATGGGATTTTTTAAAAATAAATAGAAAATGTAACGTCAAATTAAATACATCAAATAAATCTTACAATGTGGTTACTGAAATCATTTCCGGGCAAATATTATAAATAATTAGTATCCGTAACAGCACACCGGTGTAGTTTTGTATTTCCTGTTGTATACAATGACTTCTTATATTAGGGAAATTGTTTGTTTGTTTGTTTGTTTGTTTGTTTGTAGAGCTCTACACCACCTCGGGCGACTGAAAAACCTCGTGGATGAAATGAACGAGAAAAGATCCATAGAATGGAACGAGGGTGATGTGTAGCACTAACGCATTATGATTTCCTTTCGGAATATCAAAGCAAATATGTGATGTAATAGTATAGAGACTGTTATCGCTGTGATTCATTTGTTTATTTAATATTTCTCCAACTGCAGTGCCTTAAAATGACATTACGACACTTTATATTTACGTTACATTACATTTGGTTTACAGCACTGTCTCGGATTTTCATTGAACACCTGCACATCATCCTTGTTAGTGTGGTTTTATCGATATATAATATATACTTCCTGTTTAGCGAGTGAATAATGTTGAGGTTTCAGGTATGAATATACATTTATAGATTTATAGATTTGCTAAGTTATTAACACAGGGAAATTGATGTAACCGCTCTCAGGAAGTGAAATGCGTCCGAAAAACATATCTCTTATATAGTATAGCTAGAATTGTAAACTCCCAGATTGACCTGTTCATAACTAAACACACCCTTCCTATTAGGCGTTGAAATTATTCACTGTATTGCTTTTTGCTTCACTTAAGCATCTTGATCACCTTCTGGTCTGTTTATATGTCATTAAATTCCGTTCTTATTTTATGTTCATTTTATATACTGTAGGCTTTTATGTGTTTCCACGTGCCATTTACCATGTTATAGTACATTTTATAGTAGCCTACACTTGTCAGTTCTAGCCTTATTATCTAGATTATTAATAAATACATTTAGAAAAATGTTCGATATTTTACTTGACGTATTAAGAGATCTTTTAGTTTTCATTTCATTTAAAGGAGATTTATTTTTACTAGAGCTGTACATATAAAAAGTGGACCCAAAGTGGACGTTTCTTCATATTTTATTCTTTTGTTCATTATTGGCACAAAAAGTGAACAATCTCAGAATAAATATTTATAGCTCAATACTACGGTAAAATAGACCTGCACATTTTTTTTTTACATTTGTTTATTTGTTTTTATATTTATATTTAAATGAACTGAAAATATTCCTTATTATTCGTTACAGCAAGATAAATAACAAATAACAGGATCAGCAAAAATTTCATTAGTGCTTTTTAATGTTGTTTGAATATTTTTGAATATTTTCCCAATCATTGTGTAAAACATTCTGTAAAGAACACCAGCTAATGAAATAAATACGTTTTCCGCTTTTGCCCAGAGGATTTACAGTAAATGATGGACGAAACTCCATACTCTTAACTAGTCTCAACACCAAAAGATTTTGTACTTATGGTCATTTTAATATCATTCTATTAATAGATAGGTGTAAGATTAACATTAGAGTCTTTTTACATACAGGTGATTAAGTCATGTGACAAATATAGGAACATAATACAGCATATTACTATATATACTTATATACATTTGAGGGCAAATATTTTTATACTTTTACTCAAGTGAAAGTCTACTGGCGGCACGGTGGTTTAGTGGTTAGCACGCTCGCCTCACACCGCCAGGGTCCGGGTTCGATTCCCGTCTCGGCCATGTGTGTGTGGAGTTTGCATGTTCTCCCCGTGCCTCAGGGGGTTTTTCTCCGGGTTCTCCCGTTTCCCCCCGGTCCAAAAACATGCACGGTAGGTTGATTGGAAAATTGTCCCTAGTGTATGAATGTGTGTGTGTGTGTGTGTGTGTGTGTGCCCTGTGATGGGTTGGCATTCCATCCAGGGTGTATCCTGCCTTAATGCCCATAGACGCCTGAGATAGGCACAGGCTCCCCGTGACCCGAGGGAAGACCGGATAAAGCGGTAGAAGATGAATGAATGAATGTATCTCTACTTTAACTCAAGTACATGGTATGGGTAATCCTTTAAGGCACTTTCTCAAAGGCTGTGTAACTGCTACGTGCAGGAAAAAACACCAGAAGATATTTGTGCGTTAAGGATCTGGTTCAAACGGGCCTTAATTTAAGTAGATTTGAATAAGATATGAATAAGAAAAGGACAGTATTGTGTGTCTCTTACTTTTCTGTGTTTACCAACGACTCAATAATTATCTGTACAGGGTTTTTTTTTTTTCATTTTTATTCTTAATTGTTTTCAGACATGAATTTATTCCATGTGCGATGACAGATTTCGGCTACTTCTTATCAACCCAGAACTAAAATCCTCACGGATAGTAATTAAATTCTCTCAAATTGTCTCAAATAATGAGATTTAATATTTAACATGTGATGTTAATGGTATTCAATTCAATTCAATTTTATTTATAAAGCGCTTTTTACAATGTTGTCATCGTCTCAAAGCAGCTTTACATAAATACTCAATGTTTGAAAAGTGAAAATCAGTTTTGGCCTAATTGCTTCTTGTTGAGCCGAAGTGACGGTGGTAAGGAAAAACTTCGTGTGAACAGGAAGAAACCTTGAGAGGAACCAGACTCAACAGAGAACCCATCCTCATTTGGGTTGTTAGTGTTGTGTGTGTGGTTGAGGATGTTTATTGTGTAGTGTGGAGTGTATTCATGAATTTGAAGCATCATCAACCGGGGGCGGGTCACCAGGAGGTTCGGACAGGAACAGAGTGCAGTAGGGGGTCTGGATCACTGACAGCTCAGCAGTGGGACATGTAACTCAACGGGGAGAGAGAGAGAGAGAGAAAGAAGGAGAGAAATGAGTGGTTAGTAACGCTCATGGTTGCAGTATGGGAGTGTGTATGTTTAGTGTCGAGTGCAGACGTGGACTCCGGCAGGATTAACTATAACAGCGACACTAAAAGGAGAATCAGAGGGAAACACAGACATGAGAGCTTCCTGATGTGTAAACAAACAGTCACTCTCACCACCACAAACCTGAGTGATTAATGAAAGTGAAGCAGACAGCAACTAAACACACCAGATCACTATAATACTCAACATCCATGTGTCCCCCAGATCTACTCCTTTATCTAAGGTAGGACTATTCACTAAAAGCTTGGTTAAATAAGAAAGTTTTCACCCTGGACTTAAACACTGAGACTGTGTCTGATTCTCCAACATTAATAGGGAGGGAGTTCCATAACTTTGGGGCTTTGTATGAGAAGGCTCTGCCCCCCGCTGTAATTTTCCTAACACCAGGTATAGCTTTTATTGAGAGCTTTTAAATCTATGAAGGTTTAGATTAGATTCTTGGCTTGTGAACTGTGTCCTTACTCAAGGTTTTATTAAAAAAAAAAAAAAAAAAAAAAAAAAATCTAATCTTGAAAAATCAATAGACAAATAGGATTTTGGCCAAAGTTTGAGTCGGACCTTTCTCTAGCCTTCTCTAGGAGAGAGAGAGAGAGAGAAAGTTCCATCAGCGAAGGCAATGGCGATACATGTGCTAGTTTGCAGTACTCTAATTGTTTTCCTAGCGTCGCGTGGATGCCACGTACACGGAATAAGAGCTCCGCGGACCGTTGACAGACCCTTTCAGTCGTTGTTGTTTGTGGATAACGGACAACGCTGGGGCAAATGGGGTCTTAAAGAAATGTGCCCAAACGGCTACTATGCTGCAGGATTTAGTCTTAAGGTAAGTGTTTAATTTATCTGTAGACTTTTTTTTTTAAATCAAAGCTCATTAAGTTCATGACTTTATCTGACAAATTGATTATATATATATTTTTATATTTATTACAATTTTAAGCCTTTTTTTCTATTTTTTGTCAAGCTGCAATATATTATTATTTATTCTCATATTCATATATTTATTTCCTTCTGCTTTTGGTGAGCGATGCAGTCCCAATAGGCTGAGAAATATATATCTATGTTATATAAGTGTATGTTTTTTTTTTCTTTAGGTCGCAGGTTACTGGGAATCGTTGCTAATTGGTGACAACACGGCACTAAACGGAATCCGTCTTCATTGCGTCAACACGCTTCATGGATCAGGTCCATACTCTGACTATGCTACAGTCCAATCGGACACTGGAAGGTACGTGATTTACACATTATGTTTCCATTCATGATGGGTTATGGCTTAATAACAATAATAGTAGTAATAATTATTAATAATAATAGTTTAGCAGCGGTGGAGATATCCTGGGTACTTAATGTGCGGTAGAGATGTTTTAGAAGAAGTATTTAAAAGAAGTATTATTTCTGAAGGTAGGCAGGGGTGGTGTCTAGAACAGGGTAAATGGCATGTTTTTACCATATGTCAATAAACATGTTATCACAATTTGGATGGTTATTTTTTTACCCAACAGAATGAGAGTGAAACAGTAACAGTGTGTGTGTGTGTGTGTGTGTGTGTGTGTGTGTGTGTGTGTTTACTCTGTTTTTCCAGCTGGGGTCAATGGACTGATATTCAATGGTGTAAATCGGGTATGTTGAAGAGTTTCCAGCTCCGTGTGGAACCTTACCAAGGAACCATGTGGGACGATACTGCAGCGAATAACATCAAGTAATCACATGCTAACCATATTGCATTGTAATCCTATAGAAACGATACATTTGCAATACATGCAATGATCTTTAACCCGATGAAACCTTGCCAGGTTTAAATGCAACGGAGACGAGGAAATCAAAGGTGCCGGGATGTCTTGGGGAGGCTGGGGATCATGGAGCGAACCCTGTACGGGATCGGGCATCTGTGGACTCCAGACGATCGTCGAGGAGCCAAAAGGCGTGGGCGACGACACGGCTCTGAACGACGCGCGATTCTACTGCTGCCAATAGATCAGATTTAGATTAGCGCTATTGTCCTCGTGCAAGGTCAGTGTACAGAGCCAGTGAAACGAGACGTTTATCTGGGTTGGGAGACTCTGGGTCGCTCGTCTTTATAATCGGATGATACAAATGCTGCTCATTTTTCTGTTCTTTAAAAAAAATAAAAACACACACTCATAAAAGGTGGATCCAAAGTGAACATTTCTTCATATCCTATTCTTTTTTGTTGTTGTTATTGGCACTAAAAGTGACTGATTAAATGTAAACATGAAAATGAATAAAATGCTTTTTTATGACTTTTAAGAACCCTTGACAGAGAAAATGTAAATTAATGACATTAAAATACATTTTCCTTACACTTTTTTTTTCATTTTAGAAGATAATGCGGGCCACGTTGGTTTAGTGGTTAGCATGTTCGCCTCACACCGCGAGGGTCCGGGTTCGATTCCCGTCTCGGCCATGTGTGTTTGTGGAGTTTGCATGTTCTCCCCGTGCCTCAGGGGGTTTTTCTCCGGTTTCCTCCCCCCGGTCCAAAAACATGCACGGTAGGTTGATTGGCACCTTGGAAAATTGTCCCTAGTGTATGAATGTGTGTGTGAACGTGAGTGTGTGTGATGGTTTGGCATTCCATCCAGGGTGTATCCTGCCTTAATGCCCATAGACGCCTGAGATAGGCACAGACTCCACGTGACCCGAGGGAAGATCAGATAAAGCGGTAGAAGATGAATGACTGAAGATAATGCTAATATAATAGATATATTATATCAGAGTCGTTTTTACATACAGGTGATTAAGTCATGTGACAAAAATAGGAACATAATATAATAGACTGAAGATAATGATAATATAAACGAATGAAGGGATTAATGAACTGGCATCTTAGATCATAATTACTTTAATGGGTGTTTCCCAATCATTGTCTAAAACATTCCACACCTGCTAATTAAAGAAACACGTTTCTCGTTTTGCACAGAGCATTTACAAGAAAGGCACTTCTCACATTTCTTCACATTTACGTTATGACGTATGACTGCATGAAGTTCAACAATCCTGTATTTAAATGAACACATTCATTCATTCATTCATCTTCTACCGCTTTATCCGATCTTCCTCGGGTCACGGGGAGTCTGTGCCTATCTCACACACACACACATTCACGCACACATTCACACACTAGGGACAATTTTCCAAGGTGCCAATAAACCTACCGTGCATGTTTTTGGACCGGGGAGGAAACCGGAGAACCCGGGGAGAAAAACCCCCTGAGGCACGGGGAGAACATGCAAACTCCACACACACATGTCCCGAGACGGGAATCGAACCCGGATCCTGGCGGTGAGGTGAGAAAAGCGAACGTGCTTACTTTTTCACACAGGGCTATGTGGGTTTGGATTTTTTTTCTCACTAAATAATAAAAACATTCATTTAAAAACTGCATTTTGTGTTTACTTTGACTAATATTAAAATGTGTTCGATGATCAGAAACATTTTGTGTGACAAACATGCAAAAGAATAAAAAGTCAGGAAGGGGGCAAATAGTTTTTCACACCACTGTATATATATATATATATATATATATATATATATATATATATATATATATATATATATATATAGATATATATAAGATTGAAATAAAGTTGATTTGTGTTTATTTAGACAATAGTAATGCTCTGGTTAATGTGACTTCCGGACAGAAGGTTGTCTGCTCAAATCCCCTAATCAGGGGAAACTCTAAACAATTATTGTGAGTTTTGCCTTTTGAAGAGCTTAAATACAGTTTGACTTTCAGCCTTAACAATTATTTACAAGCTACATAAAACGCCATTGGACAATTTTATCTAAATGAAACGTTAAATAAGGGAATGTTCTGGACTGCAAACAAAAGCTTGTGAACCCCTAGTTTGTATGAATTCAGTTTATCACAGACGAAGCATTAAGAGAGGAGTATAATATAAAGTATAATATAAAGTATAATAAAATACCTTTCCCTGAGTACAATTTCAAACCTAAATGTGATATTTATTCACCAGTCAGTTAGATATGCTGTGATAAGGTTATGTAATACTGAATTATCAAATATACAACTATATTTATTTACTTTTGACATTATAAACAATGAAGAGGCACGGTGGTTTAGTGGTTAGCACATTCGCCTCACACCGCCAGGATCCGGGTTCGATTCCCGTCTCGGTCATGTGTGTGTGGAGTTTGCATGTTCTCCCCGTGCCTCAAGGAGGTTTTTCTCCGGGTTCTCCAGGTTTCCTCCCGGTCCAAAAACATGCACGGTAGGTTGATTGGCACCTTGGAAAATTGTCCCTAGTGTATGAATGTGTGTGTGAATGTGAGTGTGTGTGTGTGCCCTGCGATGGGTTGGCATTCCATCCAGGGTGTATCCTGCCTTGGTGCCCATAGACGCCTGAGATAGGCACAGGCTCCCCGTGACCCGAGAGATCGGATAAAGCGGTAGAAGATGAATGAATGAATGAATGAATTATAAACAATATTCTTTTGCCAATTTCTAAGAACAAACATGAACTTCCTGAAGGGAAACAAAGCTTTGATTATACCCTCTCGGTCAAAGAAAATAATAAAGAAAGGAGAGTTACATTTATCCACCCTGTTAAACAAAATAGATATAATGGCCATAATATAGTGCCATAAATAACACGTCAGATTATACTTTCATTCTTATCCGTTTAGTTTTACTTTCTTTTCAGATGCAAGAGAAAAAAAAACTAAGGCACAAAAAGAAGAAAATGTAACACAAAATATATTTGTACATTTAAAAGCTCTAGACAACTTTGGGTAGAAATGTCCCAAAGTAAATACTTTTTATTTTTGTTATTTATTTGTTTGTTTGTTTGTTTGTTTTTAGTGGCGGATACGGGCTTTTCTAAATTAATGGCCCAAAAATGCGTTATATAACATACTGTATAATTTGTCTAATTTATCACATATCAATATAATCTAGAGATCTTTACAAAAAAAAAACCATATATATTATATATATATATATATATATATATATATATATATAAATAATTTATTTTTTATATATATTTAAATATATATATATTTGTGTTTTCTGGGTTTTTTTTGAGGGTTTTTTTGTTCTCGTGTGTCAAACATCTTAACAATGTCACCTACCTGCAAATAAAGTAACACAAAAACATTGGTTTAATGGCAAAAAACAACAACAACAACAACAACAACAACAAAAACCTGTTTGTTTGGTTCGATACTTCCGTGTCACTCTTTAAACCGATTGGTTACCGGACCGTATATAAGTGACACTTCCAAACTCAGCATACACACCTCATCAAGGTAGAATCGTTCTGGCAACCTGCTAACATATTATCTTGATTGTCACCTGAAAGAATGTATTTTGTGTTCTGTGTTGTTTTGCTCCTGCTTTGCACTGGGGAGTGTTCAGTGGTCAGTGAAACCCAAAGCCGAGCTTCGTCCAACACAATCGGCGTGACTAACGGACAGATATGGGGTACGTGGGGAGTTCCTCAGATGTGTCCCTCAGGCACCTATGCTACAGGTTTCAGCCTGCTGGTGAGTACACCTCATTAACAAATCTGAAAATCTTGGTTTTTGAGGACTCAATAAATCCGATGCCATCAATAAATGCGTAACTGTTTTTCTTGGATTAGGTTGAAGGAAATCAGGGTTTTTGGGGTGATGACACGGCTCTAAACGGAATCGCGCTTTACTGCTCTAAACCCATCGGCTCCAACGGGATTGTCGGGACGTACACGACGATCATGTCTTCTGTAGGAAGGTAAAAATAAAATCAACAACATTGATGTATTACATTTTTTTTATGTGTAGAGAAGATTGCATGATCTACAGGACTGTTTAAGATTATTACAGTATTAGTGATATGAGCAATAAAAGGTAGAGCGTATTAAATATTTAGCATTTTAAATATTTTTAATAATAATAATAACGGTGGTTTAGTGGTTAGCACGTTCACCTCACACCGCCAGGGTCCGGGTTCGATTCCCGTCTCGGCCATGTGTGTGTGGAGTTTGCATGTTCTTCCCGTGCCTCCGGGTTTTTTTTCTCTGGGTTCTCTGGTTTCCTCCCCCGGTCCAAAAACATGCACTGTAGGTTGATTGGCACCTTGAAAAATTGTCCCTAGTGTATGAATGTATGTGTGTGAATGTGTGTGTGTTCCCTGCGATGGGTTGGCATTCCATCCAGGGTGTATCCTGCCTTAATGCCCATAGACGCCTGAGATAGGCACAGTCTCCCCGTGACCCGAGGGAAGATCGGATAAAGCGGTAGAAGATGAATGAATGAATTACGGGGGCACGGTGGTTAGCACGTTCGCCTCACACCTCCAGATTTGGGGGTTCGATCCTCCACACCTCCACCCCATTTTTATGGAGTTTGTATGTTCTCCACCAGGTCCAAAACCATCGGCATGATTGGCACCTTGGAAAATTGTCCCTAGTGTGTGAATGCCAGTGTGTGTGTGTGTGTGTCTGCGCCATGTGATACGTTGGTACAGGGTGTGTCCCACCTTGATGCTCTGAGATTCCAGCCGTAGTAGTATAAATATCAGTACTACTAGGGTTTCAGTAATTATAGTAATAATTACAGAAGTAATAAGAGAAGTATTATCAGTGTCAGCAGTAGAAGTTGTTTTGTCACCAGTGCCTGTTGTGTTATGCAGCTGGGGATCATGGACAGCGAACAAGTGGTGCTCTAGTGGCGTGCTGAAAGCGTTCCAGCTGCAAGTGGAGAGTTATCAGGGACTCTTGTCTGATGATACCGCTGCTAACAACATAAGGTAACTAGTAACACACACAATATCCCCGACCTCACACAAATTGGACATGTCCTGTAATGTTGTGCATGGATTTGATTTAAAAATAAATAAATAAACAAATAAAAATTCCAGGTTCGCCTGCACGGGGAACCGGGTGTTGGAAGGCTCGGGAATGAGCTGGGGTTCCTGGGGTTCCTGGAGTCCATATTGTGGAGGAACCGGCATTTGCGGGATCCAAACGAGAGTGGAGTCACCTCAGGGTCCTCTTGATGACACCTCTCTGAACAATGTCCTCTTTTATTGTTGTTAAAAAACAGAGGTATTTCTTTCTTTCTTTTTTTTTTTAAAAAAATCTGAAAGGAAACGTCTTTATTCAGGCCTTTGTATTAAAAGTTTAACTGACATGTGATATTCCTTTTCCGTTACAGCGAGCGTCAACGAGACCATGAAGATTAACAATAGCTACATATATATATATATATATATATATATATATATATATATATATATATATATATATATATATATATATATATATATATATATATATATCGTAATAAGATCTCTTTATTTCTCCCCAAATCCTGATCTTTCACTAATCACAAGCACGTACATCCTGGTGATTTGAGCGTATCTGTTTTCCTTTTCCTGTTCTTTAAATATATAACTTAATAAAATAAACCATGTGCATTAACAGTTTTTTATTGTATTTATTAGAAATAATGAGTGTTTTTTGATAAACAAAAGCAGAATCCCCCTAGTATTGAGAAGTATTAGTGCAATTTTTTTTGTGTGTGTAAAAATACATTCAAATATAATTTATATAATATAATTCTCCTCTAATAATATAAAAAATGTGAATGAACAATCTGGACCCCATAAACAGTGTTTATATTATATAAAAAAATATCCATTATAAACAAGCGTTCATTTTTCCCAGCATAGTCTCAAAACAAATTAAAAAAATAAAATGAAAAGTATTATTTTATAAAAGTATAACATTTTATTTCTCTATTATTTGAGGATTTATTATTTATATTTTTTATATTATGAATTTATATTATAAATGTAGAGGCACGGTGGCGTAGTGGTTAGCACATTCGCCTCACACCGCCAGGATCCGGGTTCGATTCCCGTCTCGGTCATGTGTGTGTGTGGAGTTTGCATGTTCTCCCCGTGCCTCAAGGAGGTTTTTCTCCGGGTTCTCTGGTTTCCTCCCGGTCCAAAAACATGCACAGTAGGTTGATTGGCACCTTGGAAAATTGTCCCTAGTGTATGAATGTTTGTGTGAATGTGAGTGTGTGTGAATGTGTGTGTGTGAGTGTGTGCCCTGCGATGGGTTGGCATTCCATTCAGGGTGTATCCTGCCTTAATGCCCATAGACACCTGAGATAGACACAGGCTCCCCGTGACCCGAGGGAAGATCGGATAAAGCGGTAGAAGATGAATGAATGAATATTATAAATGTATATTATTTTATCTGTGAAAAATCATTATAAATTAATAACAATTTATAAATTATTATTATTTTCTATTTTATTCATACCGAATAAAAGGTATTTTTGCTTATTTGAATTTTAGTCGTGTCAATTTTTAATTGAATAAATGAAAATAAAATCTATGTAAAATTTTTTAAAAATTAATTATTATAATAAAACATTCTTGTTTTAACAGTTTTTTTTATATCACAGAAACACAATGTTTATTGTGACACAATTACTACCGTTTAATCATGATCTATATACTGTGTGCTGTAGTACATCACCTACTGGTGAACCTCCAGGTTTTGTGACCTCGATGTCCTTTTTTGAAAGGCTGGAAATGACGAGTTTGGAAAAATCCAGAGGTTATGCGGTCATTTCTATTTACACACACATGTGCACGTAATGTCGCGTTCCTTCAGAGGAGGAAAAGCAGGCGGCCAATACCTTTTTGAGGAAGATAAAGCATCACAGATGCATCAAGCATATAAGTGGTCCCAGTGGGGCTTCAATTTTACGTGTTACTTCTTTTGTTTAGGAGCAAAAAAGTGATTTTATCAGAAAGCATGCATTTCGTGCAGCGTATTGTGTTGCCTTTGTTCGTTCTTTCATTTCAGCAATTTGTACTGGTCACCAATGGACAGACTTTGAGGAAATATACTGGGATCATCGCAGTGAAAAATGGGCAGGTCTGGGGCGTGTGGGGAGCTCGGCAGATGTGTCCTGAAGGGATGTTTGCTACAGGTTTTAGCCTCAAAGTAAGTCAGTCTCTTTTTGAATTAGTTGTTTAGAAGATTTAGACTTAAATGCTGAATTAGAGCATTTTATTCATAGCATGCTCGCTCTCCCCATATATATATATATATATATATATATATATATATATATATATATATATATATATAAGGGGCACACGGTGGCTTAGTGGTTAGCACGTTCGCCTCACACCCAACCGCGAGGGTCCGGGTTCGATTCCCGTCTCGGCCATGTGTGTGTGGAGTTTGCATGTTCTCCCCGTGCCTCAGGGGGTTTTTCTCCGGGTTCTCCGGTTTCCTCCGGTCCCCTCCCCTCCCCTCCCGGTCCAAAAACATGCAAGGTAGGTTGATTGGCACCTTGGAAAAATTGTCCCTAGTGTATGAATGTGTGTGTGTGTGTGTGTGTGTGTGTGTGTGTGTGTGTGTGTGTGTGTCCTGGGATGGGTTGGCATTCCATCCAGAGGTGTATCCTGCCTTAATGCCCATAGACGCTTGAGATAGGCACAGACTCCCCGTGACCCGAGGGAAGATCGGATATAGCGGTAGAAGATGAATGAATGAATGAATATATATATATATTCATATATTCATATGTGTGTGTGTGTGTGTGTGAGTGAGATCTTCAGTATATTGCTATTGTATTTCCAGGTTGAAGCGTCAGTAGGAGACGGAGATGACACAGCGTTAAATGCAATTGCCCTTCACTGTTCTACACCTATACGTGATGGAGGTGCTCCTGGGTCTTACACTACCGTCACATCTTCTGTAGGAAGGTAAAGCATCTCATCTACCCAAAAGTTTCTATTATAAATTCTCTCCATTGTGCTCAACAATGTAAATTCATATCTGACGTGATAGAGATTAAGGCAGGATACACCCTGTATGGAATGCCAACCCATCGCAGGGCACACACACACTAACATTCACACACATTCATACAGTAGGGACAATTTTCCAAGGTGCCAATCAACCTACCGTGCATGTTATTGGACCGGGGAGGAAACCGGAGAACCCGGAGAAAAACCCCCTGAGGCACGGGGAGAACATGCAAACTCCACACACACATGGCGGAGGCGGGAATCGAACCCGCAACCCTGGAGGAAATATGCCGACACTGTGATCCTCACAGCTTTCATTACTATTCATCCCCGCCCCCCCAAAAAATGTATATTAGTTGTGATGCAATCTCATCTTTTAGGAAATTCCCAAACTATAAACTATCATACAAGGACAACACCAATTATTCCGAGTAGATTCTAACACAAATAATAGGTGTACGGTGGCTTAGTGGACACCGCCAGGATCCGGGTTCGATTCCCGTCTCGGCCATGTGTGTGTGGAGTTTGCATGTTCTCCCCGTGCCTCAGGGGTTTTTCTCTGGGTTCTCCGGTTTCCTCCCCGGTCCAAAAACATGCACGTTAGGTTGATTGGCACCTTGGAAAATTGTCCCTAGTGTATGAATGTGTGTCCTGCGATGGGTTGGCATTCCATCCAGGGTTTATCCTGCCTTAATGCCCATAGACACATGAGATAGGTACAGACTCCCCGTGACCCGAGGGAAGATCGGATAAAGCGGTAGCATTAACTAATCTTAATGTGCATGTGTCAATGTCAACTTCTATATTGTAAGAATCTTCAGTATAAATATCTACACGCTGTACAGAGGCGTGTTTGAACACTGTATTACACGAGAATTCATCGATTACTTTGCACCAAAGCTCTCAGTTCAAGGTTAAAGGGTTTAATGACGAGGTAACGTACGATTGTAATGGCTCAGGGGTGTAATCGGTGAGTCAACACCGTGTCTCTGCGCAAAGTCACGTATTCCACTGCTGATCCAAATAAACAGGTCTGTTTACAGGTGGCTGAGTCGGGTAAATAAGATAAGGGGGCCGTATTTTTACTAATAGTAGAAGCACTTGTAGAAGAATTGAAAGTTGCAATAAATAGATAAATAAACCTTATGATGACACTACAGTGGATTTCCTGCCACTAGTGTATCATTCTCAGGTCCGAGCTTAACCTGGGGGGGCGGGGGTGGAGGGGGTCTTATAGTGTAGTAGATATAGTATATTTATTAGTAGAATAGAATCTAGAATAGTAGATTTATTGACTAATCCCTAAAAAAGAAAAAACAACCCATACGGAACATTTACCGTTTTTTCGTTGTATGAAACACGAATATGGAAACAAATTTCCCTGTTTTTTTTTTTGGTTTTTTTTTAGCTTTTCGTCAAAAAGCGTCCCTGCAGTTAAAGTAAACAAGGAAATTCTAGCAATTGAAATTATAAAAAAATAAAAAAATAAATAATTTTTCATATTTTGCTTGTGGTGGGGCACAGTGGTTTAGTGGTTAGCACGTTCGCCTCACACCTCCAGGGTCCGGGTTCGATTCCCGTCTCGGCCATATGTGTGTGTGGAGTCCCCGTGCCTCAGAGGGGTTTTTCTCCGGGTTCTCCGGTTTCCTCCCGGTCCAAAACCAGGCACGGTAGGTTGATTGGCACCTTGGAAAATTGTCCCTAGTGTATGAATGTGTGTGTGAATGTGTGTGTGTCCTGCGATGGGTTGGCATTCCATCCAGGGTGTATCCTGCCTTAATGCCCATAGACGCCTGAGATAGACACAGACTCCCCGTGACCCGAGGGAAGATCGGATATATCGGTAGAAGATGAATGAATGAATGAGTATTTTGCGTGTTTTTTTTTTTATCCATGATTGTAGACGTCTCACTGCGTTCTTAATCTTAATCTGTACCGCTTTTGTCTAATAAATAATGTCATTTTACTGTGACGTCTAATAACAATCTAATATTTAATCCAAACACGCCTTTTGTTTTTGTTTTTCTTGTAGCTGGGGATCTTGGACACAAAAAACGTGGTGCCCGAGTGGAGTGATGCACTCATTCCAGCTGCGTGTAGAATCCCAGCAGGGACACGGCGACGATACGGCCGCTAATAACATAATGTGTCTATTTTGAATATATTCCAATATTTCAAGCTCATATTAATTGATTTGACCACTTGTGATTTATTTAAGCATATTAGAAATGATCTGTATTGCTTTTCAGGTTTAATTGCAGTGGAAGGAGGACACTGGTCGGTAATGGTTTGTCCTGGGGAACCTGGGGTACGCGGAGTTTAACCTGTCCTGGAACTGGGATTTGTGGAATCCAAACGAAAGTGGAATCACCACAGGGTTCGGGAGACGACACCGCTCTTAATGACGTCCGCTTTTATTGCTGCTAAATAAGGTACTTTAAAAAAAAAATAATAATCATAAAGAGGAAAACTTTGTCGCCATGCAAATGGTACGAGAAGGGAAAATATTGTACATTCTCAATGAGATCAACACATTTATCTCAGTCTAGAACTTGTTTTGTGTGTTGCAGGAACTGATAAGAACATGAACATAAAGCCTGAGAGAGATAACAGTTTTCTGTGCATAAGCTTTTGTTTGTTTGATGTTTTTCTTTCTTTTTTTTTTATTTATAAAATGTACATTTTCGAAATTCACGACAATGCAAGACAATGTTTTGAGTGGTATGCTTGTCACATGAGTACTTTTATATATATATATATTAAATAAATTATGATTCAATTGATAAGTACATTGTTGTTTTTTATTATATCTTCTTCAAAACCTTCTTATTATTCTTATTTTCTTCTTATTATTATTATTCCTCTTATTTTTCTTCTTCTTCTTCTCCTTCTGATTATTCTCCTAATTTTTCTTCTTCTTATTATTTTTCTTCTTCTTATTCTTTTCCCTCCTCTTTTTCTTCTTCTTATTCTTTTCCCTCTTCTTTTTCTCCTTCTTATTATTATTCTTTTCCCTCTTCTTCTTCTTCTTCTTCTTATTCTTTTCCCTCTTCTTTTTCTTCTTATTATTATTCTTTTCCCTCTTCTTTCCCTCTTCTTTTTCTTCTTCTTATTATTCTTTTCCCTCTTCTTTCCCTCTTCTTTTTCTTCTTCTTATTCTTTTCTTCCCTCTCTTTTTTTTTTTTTTTTTTCTTTCTTTTTTCTTTCTCCTTTTCTTTCTTTTTCTTCTTCTTCTTCTTCATTCTTCTTCTTCTTCTTATCTTATTATGCTTTTCTTCTTCTTTTCTTCTTCTTCTTTTTCTTCTTTTTTCTTCTTCTTCTTCTTCTTTTTTTCTTTTTTTTTTTTTTTTTTTTTTTTTTTTCTTTTTTTTTTCCTTTTTTTTTCTTTCTTTTCTTTTCTTTTTCCTTTCTTTCCCTTCCTTTCTTTTTTTTTCATTCTTTTTTTTTTCCTCTTTTTTTTTTTTTTCTTTTTTTTCCTTTTTTTTTATTTTTCCTTTTTTCTTTTTCTTTCCTTTTTTTCTTTTTTCCTTTTTTTTCCTTCCTTTCTCCTTTTTATCCCTTTTTTTCTTTTTCTTTCCCTTTCTTCTCCTCTTTTCCTTTCTTTCTTTTTTTTTCCCTTCCGTTTCTTTCTTTCCTCTCCTTCTTTCTTGCCTTCTTTTCTTATTATTCCTGTTTCTCCTATTTTCCTTTTTTCTTTCGTTTTCCTTCCTCTTCCTTCTTTCCCTTCCTTTTTTCTTTCCCCTTTTCTATCCTCCTTTCCTTCCTTTCCTCCTTTTTTTTTTTTCTTCTTTTTTTCTCCCCAGCTTTCTCCTTTTTCCTTCTTCGGCTTTCATCTTCCTTGTTTTTCAATACCCCGATTCTTCTTTCTTTTCTTTTTTTTTTTTTTTTTTTTTTTTTTTATCCCTTTTTTTTTTCTCCTTTTCGAAGAAATTTTTCTTTTTTTTTCCTAATTTTTTGCTTCCTTTTGCTTCTTCTTTATTATATGCATTTCTTTCTTCCTTTTCTTATTCTCTTCTTTTTTTTCTTCCGACAAAATTCTTCTTCTACTTTTTTCTTCTCTTTTATCCTCTTTTCCCTCTTTTTTTTCTTCTTCTTCTGAAACTTATTCCTTTAAGTCGGATTCCTTCCTTTTTCTCTTAATTTCCCGAGGTTTTTTTTTTTTTCTTTTCTTCTTTTGTCCTTTTCTTTTTCTTTTTTCTTCTCTTTCTTCTTTCTTATTTCTATATTTTTAGGAATTTTCTTTTAATGAGGATTTTTCTTTTTATCCCCTTTCCCCCCCCCCCCTCCCTCTTTTGTCTTTTTTTTTCTTTTTTTTTTTCTCCTCTCAAAGATTTTCTTCTTTTTTTATGCTTAAGGGAGCCCAAAAGGAGGAAGGAAAAAGAGGAATTTTTCCTTTTAGTTCTTTTTATTATTCTTTTCCTCCTCTTCTTCTTATTCAAATTTCTCCCCCTTAATTCTTATTCTTCTTCTTTTTCTTCTTCTTTTACTTTGGCCTGCTACCTTTAGGGGGCGCTACAGCGGATCGTCCTTCTCTAATTAGTAATCACCTTAATGTTTCTATATTTACCAAACACGTTTTCTCCATCATGTATCAAATACAAATACTGTTACTGATATTTAAAGGAAAGCATAAAGTACTAAAAACATTTCGGGACGGTGAGACAAAAACTCACATACTGACTCACATACTGAACAATGTACTGTAGTGGAGAACAAACAAAGCTGTTATTGTTGATTTGTCACGCTTAAAGCATTTCATTTTAGGAAATAAATTGAGTAAGTCTCAGTCCCTGATAAAAATGCAGAAATGTATTATATATATATATATATATATATATATATATATATATATATATATATATATATATATATATATATTCTACTGATATTTAATTGATGGCACATTGTGTGATGTGATGTCGTGAACAGGATCACATTGGTTATATGTAGTGTGTGTAAAACATGGGACAGGAGTTACAATGTGTGTCATTCAGGGATATCATGACATCATCAGAATATCAGCATTACGTAACTCCACTGTGACGTCATGTTTTAAAACCTCAGAAAAAACAGTGTCAATACTATTGTGTTGTTCTTTATATTAATGTTAATAGAAACAACATCTTCACCTTTTATTCCTCCTATTTTCAAATTAAAATAAGAATGAACTGATGCTAGGGGGACACGGTGCTTTAGTGGTTAGCATGTTCGTCTCACACCGCCAGGGTTCGGGTTCGAATACCGTCTCGACCATATGTGTGTGGAGTTTGCATGTTCTCCCCGTGCCTCGGGGGGTTTTTCTCCGGGTTCTCCGGTTTCCGGTCCAAAAACATGCACGGTAGGTTGATTGGCACCTTGGAAAATTGTCCCTAGTGTATGTGTGTGTGTGTGTGCCCTGTGATGGGTTGGCATTTTATCCAGGGTGTATCCTGCCTTAATGCCCATAGACGCCTGAGATAGGCACAGACTCCCCGTGACCCGAGGGAAGATCGGATAAAGCGCTAGAAGATGAATGAATGAATGAATGTTTACTATTGGTTACTGTTTACTATTTAATCGTGATCTATCTCCCGTGTTCTTATTCTTCTGACTGTCTCTGTATCTCTCCCGCTGGAAAAACACCAAGTTCTGAAGTAAATTTGGAGTCCAAAGGTTCTAAAGGTTTGTTTGATTTACACAACATAAACTTGCGCACATCCCGTCATGATCCTGTGGTAACAATAACAGTGGGGAAACTTGGGCAACCAATGGCGTTCCGTTACCATAGACACATCACAGAGACAGTTCAGCTGTGTATAAATAGCTTCAATTTGTATAGTTACTTTTTAGTAAAATAAAAAAAGAGATGTTTTTCATGTATAGAATTGCTTTGCCTTTGTTTTCTCTGTGGTTTGGGCAGTTTATGATGGTCAGCAATGGCGATTTGAGTGAGAGGAAATATTCCGGCATTATAGAAGTGAAAAATGGGCAGGTGTGGGGCTCGTGGGGACCTCGACAGATGTGTCCTCAGGGGACGTTTGCTACAGGCTTTAGCCTCAAGGTAAGTGCATTTGAATGTACTCTAATAAATAAATAGAGTTAGAAATGCAAAAAAAGAAAAGGAATGTTGAAGCTGTGTTATACTTACACTATACATGATCTGTGTCTCTCTATAGAGCGTCACTTTCACTGTAAAGCGAGATTATAGTGTGCAAATGTTAAAAGCCCAGTGGATCCGTTGTCTTACCATCCACAGACATTTTATTCCTCCCATAGGGGATCTGCTTTCTCAAAGTCCTCTAATGGAGTCTCTCTTTTCCACTGTCAATGATTAGAAAACAGCTCATAGGGATCATGTAAAGAATATTTTGGATTCATATGAAATTAAATATATACCTTCTTATAGAAGATATATCTGATAGAAGACTGTATTATACGACCAGGGACCATTTAAATATGTATATAAAGTCAAATATATTTAAATGTGTAAAGCTCCAGGGGCACGGTGGTTTAGTGGTTAGCACGTTCGCCTCACACCGCCAGGATCCGGGTTCGATTCCCGTCTCGGTCATGTGTGTGTGGAGTTTGCATGTTCTCCCCGTGCCTCAGGGGGTTTTTCTCCAGGTTCTCCGGTTTCCTCCCGGTCCAAAAACATGCACGGTAGGTTGATTGGCACCTTGGAAAATTGTCCCTAGTGTATGAATGTGTGAATGTGTGTGTTTGTGTCCTGCAATGGGTTGGCATTCCATCCAGGGTGTATCCTGCCTTAATGCCCATAGACACCTGAGATAGACAAAGCAGTAGAAGATGAATGAATGAATGTAAAGCTCCTTTGTCCTTTATAGTGCTATAGAAATAAAATGTATAGGGATATGGGTGTTAAATATAATATATAGCTGTCCCTTTTACTCTAACCTTAATATATATATATATATATATATATATATATATATATATATATATATATTATGATGAAAACAGCATCCTGTATGCTGTAACATTATAATTATAACATATTATAAATTATAATTATAACATATCCTGTAACATTATAATGCGCGTATAATAATATTATATACGTTGCAGGTGGAAGCGTCAGTAGGAGATGGCGATGACACGGCTCTAAATGGAATTGCTCTTCGTTGCACAAAACCCATGGGTTACGGCGGCAGCACCAAGTCTTACACGACCATCACGTCTACTGTCGGGAGGTAAAGTTTCACGTCAATCCGAAAAATCGACTACTTGACACGTCATGCTCTTATTATTGCACCGAACAAAATGGCTGTGTATGCTTAAAGGAAATATACATTAATAATCATGTTTAGAAATCAACATTTTGAACCCAGGAGAGAACAAACCTTTACTGTAACCTTTACTGTAGACTACAGAGCAATTACTCTTATAATTACAATTTTAAATATTTAATTAATATTATAGCTGTAGGGGGCGCTGTGGCTTAGGTTGATTGGTACCTTGGAAAATTGTCCCTAGTGTATAAATGTGTGTGTGTGTGTGTCCTGCGATGGGTTGGCATTCCATCCAGGGTGTATCCTGCCTTAATGCCCATAGACGCCCGAGATAGGCACAGGCTCCCCGTGACCCGAGGAAGATCGGATAAAGCGGTAGAAGATGAATGAATGAATGAATATTTAATTAATATTATAGCTGCAGGGGGCGCTGTGGCTTAGGTTGATTGGTACCTTGGAAAATTGTCCCTAGTGTATAAATGTGTGTGTGTGTGTGTGTGTGTGTGTGTGTGTGTGTGTGTGTGTGTGTGTGTGTCCTGCGATGGGTTGGCATTCCCTCCAGGGTGTATCCTGCCTTAATGCCCATAGACGCCTGAGATAGACACAGGATCCCCGTGACCCGAGGGAAGATCGGTAGAAGATGAATGAATGAATGAAAAATAGCTGCAATAGGTAATAAACAATGTGTTTGAACATAGTATGCATATACAACACATAATACAATGTGTATATGTGTCTGTGTCATAGTGAAGTCAAAAATAATACAACATGTATACACGTATACATGCTGTGTTATGTTCGATGTCATCGTGACAGATTTGGTCGAGTCAGATTTCGCCATTTCAAGGCTAAAAGTTTGGATGAGCTATTCCAGTAGTTGTGCTGGAATTGCCCACGAGTGTAATCACTAAATAAACATTGCGTTGCTGCTGAATGTCACGTATTCCTGTGCTGATTAAAGAAAGGAGATCTATTTACAGGTCTGCAAATGACTCACAGGCATGACAAGAATACGTGCAGTTATTGTCATGGATAATACAGCGTTTTCAATTCATTCATTCATTCATTCATTCATCCATCTTCTACCGCTTTATCCGATCTTCCCTCGGGTCACGGGGAGTCTGTGTCTACGTCACGCGTCTATGGGCATTAAGGCAGGATACACCCCGGATGGAATGGCAACCCATCGTAGGACACACACACACACATTCACACACACACACACACACACACACACACACACACACACACATTTATACACTAGGGACAATTTTCCAAGGTGCCAATCAACCTACCTGTGAGGCAAACGTGCTAACCACTAAGCCACCGTGCCCCCAATGAATGCAATACACTGTTTATTAAATTGATTCAATTTAGTAATTAATTAAATTACACAGGGGCACGGTGGCGTCACACCTCCAGGGTCGGGGGTTCGAGTCTCGCCTCCGCCATGTGTGTGTGGAGTTTGCATGTTCTCCCCGTGCCTCAGGGGGTTTTTCTCCGGGTTCTCTGGTTTCCCCCCCGGTCCAAAAACATGCACCGTAGGTTGATTGGCACCTTGGAAAATTGTATGAATGTGTGTGTGTGTGTGTGTGATGGGTTGGCATTCCATCCAGGGTGTATCCTGCCTTAATGCCCATAGACGCCTGAGATAGGCACAGACTCCCCGTGACCCGAGGGAAGATCGGATAAAGCGGTAGAAGATGAATGAATGAATTTCTTGATTTCTTATAGCTGGGGGACTTGGACACCGAATCTCTGGTGTACAAAGGGAGCATTGCAGTCATTCTGGCTGCGTGTAGAACCCCGAAAAGGCTCTGGTGATGACACAGCTGCAAACAATATAAAGTGAGCAGCATTTTCTATATCAAATAATATAGATATAGAAAATGTTTATACTCATCATTGAGTTCATGCTTTGTTAATAGTGATTTGTAATTTTATAAACTGTGGCTCATCAATCTGATTTTTTTGTAAACATGCTGCTTAAAGGAATAATGTGAAAATTCTTTCTTTAAAAACAAACAAAAACAACAACAACAACTCCAGGTTCTACTGCACCGGAAAGGAGTTGTTGACCGGCAGTGGCATGCACTGGGGAGACTGGCGTGTACGGAGTCCGAGGTGTGTCGGAACTGGGATTTGCGGAATCCAAACGAAAGTGGAGCCGCCGCAGGGGTCCGGAGATGATACCGCTCTCAACGACGTCCGCTTTTATTGCTGCTAAGGTACTTTTTTTTTTCCATTCATTCATTCATCTTCTACCGCTTTATCCGATCTTCCCTCGGGTCACGGGCAGCCTGTGCCTATCTCAGGCGTCTATGGGCATTAAGGCAGGATACACCCTGGATGGAATGCCAACCCATCGCAGGACACACACAAACACACACACACATACTAGGGACAATTTTCCAAGGTGCCAATCAACCTACCGTGCATGTTTTTGGACCGGGAGGAAACCGGAGAAAAACCTCCTGAGGCACGGGGAGAACATGCAAACTCCACACACACATGGCCGAGACAGGAATCGAACCCGGACCCTGGTGGTGTGAGGCGAACGTACTAACCACTAAACCACCGTGCCCCTCATATATGACCAAAATAATACATCATTTTCTGTATTTGTACTTGTGTACTGCGTTTTCTATTTACTTGTGTGTAATAATTCACCATCAAACCAATGTGGACTATAGAAGCATTTGGATGAAGGGTTTATTTAGATTTCTATGTTTTTGAACCTTATATCATTTTTTTCTTTATTTTATAAAATACATCTCTTCTTGCCCATTTCTCAATAATAATAATAATAATAATAATGACTTTAGCCTTGACTGATTCTAAAAAGTGAATTCAACAAAAGGAACATGGAGTTAATAGATTTACTGGATATATATTTTTTGCATGCTAAATTAATATATCAGGAATAACAGGAATCTACGCTATCCAAGCTTTGTTGTGGCCGGAAATTCATTACGAAACTAGATTACGTCATTTTTTTTGTATTTTTTAAGCGGACGATCGTTCCATTCAGAATTTGAGAGGCATTAAAGTAGAGTCTAAAAGGTTTTTGTATCGCGAAACAATTTATTCCATCATGTATTAAACACATTTCTATTTACTATTTAGAAAAAGCATTCTTTAAATGCCACATAATTTAGTACCTTCGTCAGTAAATACGTATAATCTTGCTCGTACATATACATACATATACACACACACACACACACACACACACACACACACACATATCATATATATATATATATATATATATATATATGTGTGTGTGTATATATATATATATATATGTGTGTGTGTATATATGTGTGTGTATATATATATATATATAACTAGATATATCTATATATATCTCCTTATATATATATATATATATATATATCTATATATATATATATATATATATATATATATATGGGAACGAGGAAAGACTGAGAATCTCCTGTGCCACAAATTTTCCTTCTAAAATCCTTCTAAAATCGCTCGTGGTGATGTTTAAAATAGGATGTAAATTCCAACACGCGCTAAAGAAAAAAAGAATCTCAGTGTACAATATTTTCCTGAATGATTTTTCCTTAATCGAAGAGCCATTATTTGGTAATATGCCACAACTGGGACTTCCTTTAAGAGCCTGATTCATTCATAAATGTCAGTAGAACGTATAGATCAGGAAGAGCTCGACTGATGATTCAGGACTGACGATTTTTTATTTATTTATATATATATTATATATAATAAGGCTCTTTTCCGATCATCCCTGGTTTCTCAAAAGTTCACTAATATATGCATATTAAAATAATATGGGTTTCCAGGTAATTGAGAAATGTTAATGCAGGACATTTAGACAATCTGTAAGTACTCTCCGTTCACAGTGAAATACTGTAGAGGCATATTATGGTATGTTGCGGTCTATACATGTCTTATTACAAGCCACTAAGGGTGTAATAGCCTTTACACGGACACAGAAAAGCGAAGTTCTTTATCCTATAATGAAACATTTTTACCCTGATGGGCGTGGTATAAATCAGACGCTATGATCCTTTTCCTTATTGTCTCCTTTAAGTGCATAAGAATTGTGATTGAATGTTATATAAGAATAGGATCAGTTATTCAAGCAAGGCAAATTGGACAGAGAGGAAAAAAAAGAAAAAAAGTGTTAGATAAAATGACCTTTCCAATAATGAACAATATAATCCCTTTTTTCCTCATCAGGGTTTCTGTGCCAGGAGTGTGCTCAGTTTGATTTTGCCATCCATGGACGCTGTAAGGCAGGTTCCGCAGTCTACAGCCGAACACCAGTCCACCGTTACCACCGGAGCTTTATGTCCTCCCAACGACAACACGCTCTCCAGACCCGCGTCTCCCTTATTCAGCTTAACACACAGACACACAGGATATAACGTCACGTTATAACCCACACACAGAGGGCTAATATGAAGAGAATATTTATTCTGAGAATTGAGAACATTTATTTATTAAATTTTAAATGATAATCATTTTACATATAAAGACTGCTTTTCAATCATTATACCAGTAGGCATTTTGAACCGGTTACACTGGGTTACATTGATGTCTAAAGCCGTCTACAAACTCAACAGCAAATTTATCTGCATATGAAAGTAATCAAATTAGAAATAAAATTATATTATGTTTTTTTTTTTATTAATTAAATAAATAAATACAGAAATAATCAAAACAAATTAAATGTTAGTATTATTAATTATGTTATAACTGTTGCTTGCTCAACCGATTGCTTATATAATTCATAAAAAGACCACATTTTTTGCCACAATCTGAAAAATTTATACTTTGTTTGAAAATGGTATGCATGTATGTATGTACGTATGTATGTATGTATGTACGTATGCATGTATGTATGTATGTATGTATGTATGTATGCATGTATGTATTCATGCATGTATGTATGTACGTACGTATGCATGTATGTATGTACGTATGCACGCACGCATGTATGTATGTACGTATGCATGCATGTATGTATGTATGTATGCATGCATGCATGCATGTATGTATGCATGTATGTATGTATGTATGTATGTACGTATGCATGCATGTATGTATGTATGTACGTATGCATGTATGTATGTATGTATGCATGCATGCATGTATGTATGTATGTACGCATGCATGTATATACGTATGTATGTATGTGGGTCGGAAGGTAAGTAGGTAGGTATAAACTGATGATATGTGTGTGTGTGTATGTGTGTGTGTGTGTGTGTGTGTGTCCGTTCACCCGATAAATGAGTCCTCCATTACTGGAGCAGGTGAGGACGTGCTGTCCCTCTGAATCGAAAGCAAAAAGTCGCCCACGAGGCACCTGGACCTGCTTATAGCCGCTGTAGCCAGAGAGCACAAATGGTCCCACGGCATCCTGAGATAACGAGTACTCCGACTGTTTCACTCCAGACCGATGGATGTTCCACTGGATGAACTAAAATCCAAACACACACACACACACACACACACACACACACACACACACACACACACACACACACACAAGACATGCACTTTATTTATAACCCCGACTGCATTAATGGTAGGATGCTGTGTACATAATATGATATTTTATGAACGAATTTTGTCTCAAAAAAGGCTGTTTCTTTTAAAACGTATTTTTCTCCGGGTTCTCCGGTTTCCTCCCGGTCCAAAAACATGCACGGTAGGTTGATTGGCACCTTGGAAAATTTATCCCTAGTGTGTGAATGTGTGTGTGTGTGTGTGTGTCCTATGATGTGTTGGCATTCCATCCAGGGTGTATGTAATGCCCATAGACGCCTGAGATAGACACAGACTCCCCGTGACCCGAGGGAAGATCGGATATAGCGGTAGAAGATGAATGAATGAATGAATGAATGAATGATTTTCATACAAAAAATGCTAAATTATGATTCGTGTAGATCATAAAATCCTAGACAGTAGATTTAACACACAAACACACACACACACACAAAAAAAGACACTTACCTTTCCGTCCTCGCCGATACTGAACACTGTATTTTCATCGTAGCTGAAATCAACGCTGTACACTTCACCATCGTGAGCCTTCCAACTCATAACACTTTCATACCTCTGCATGTCTGCAGGAGGACAGAGGAAATGTGTCATGTGATAATACGCGTCACATGACACAAAAAGAAAAATAAAGCTTCCACCAACGGATAATAAAACCATTGCAATTTGCACACACATTCCACGCAATTCTGAACAGCCAACAAATAACACACATGATAAATAATTAATACACATACCATGAACATACACTAATTGCACTTAAACTTGAATACCAGAGTAAACATCCATATTGCATTATACATTTTACTTATGTTCATTTTTTTTTTATTATGTCGCTGCTATAATAACAATCTTACCAAACAGGCGTATGATACCATCAGCAGCTCCAGTTACCAGAAGATTCCCATTGTGGTTGAAAGCAATGCAGTTTACAGCCACAGGCCCTGGTTCCAGTGCGAACTGTAGCTACAAACACAGATTTAAAAAATAAATAAATAAACAAAATTCACCCCTCTCACACACACACACACACACACAACAAACCACAAAATTTCATAAGAAATCCATAATGGACAAATGAACATTCATTCATTCATCTTCTACTGCTATATCCGATCTTCCCTCGGGTCACTATCTCAGGCGTTTATGGGCATTAAGGCAGGATACACCCTGGATGGAATGCCAACCCATCGCAGTACACACACACACACACTCACACATTCATACACTAGGGACAATTTCCCAAGGTGCCAATCAACCTACCGTGCATGTTTTTGGACCGGGAGGAAACCGGAGAACCCGGAGAAAAACCCCCTGAGGCACGGGGAGAACATGCAAACTCCACACACACACACACACACATGGCGGAGACGGGAATCGAACCCGGACCCTGGTGGTGTGAGGCGAACGTGCTAACCACTAAACCAGATTTGAACATTTACTTAGCACCGTACCTCACTGTATAACACTTGCTGGGTTTAAATGTGTGTGCACAAGTGTTAATGTCCTGCGCTACACTATACAATACCATCACATGGTGTATACGACATGACACCACTACACAGTGTATTATAGTACATGTATATCCGTGTTTACCTGTTGTTTGACAGTTTTAGTGTCCCAGAGCAAGCAGCTGTCCAGAAACCGGCTGCCCCAGGCGCGACACTGTTTCTGAAACGCTGCCTGAACGAGCTGCAGGAGCTGCTGCTGAACACACAAATGATGTCCCACTGGGACTGCAGGCCAGCGACAGAATCCTGAAACACAAATATATACACACACAACATGCTGTGAAAACAAATTAATACCACAAGTAGGGAAAAAAATCTTACTCTTACATTTTCCAGCCCTATATGGTTCTTTTCCAAACTGTTCATTGGAACTAAATGACCCAAAACTGTCCCAACATAGCAATGGAGATTTGAACAAAGCTAGCTAACATAGGATAGAGCAGGGGTGGTCAACTAGTAGGAGGGTAAGAGAAAGAGCCACATCATACACATGGGTACACATGAACATCATCCCATTCCCATTGACGCATGTTATGTGAAAGCTGAAACTAGTAAAGAGCCGCATGAGGCTCGGGAGCCACGGGTTGGCCAGGCCAGGTATAGATCATCTTACTGGCAATTTACAGACCTCGACTCTATTGAACACCATTGGGATGAAAACAAAATGCTATGATTATTTTTTCCCCCTGGTTAAAATGAATAATTAATGGATTAAAATGACTTACCGTGGATGACAGTCGTCCATTGACATCTCATAGAGATTTTTCTTAGCCTCTGTATCGTATAGCCGCACCGTGCCGACCCCACTGCCCAATAACAGCTGCAGGGAAACAACAAATCCATCTGATTCGTCATGGTCTAATTACAATAAAAAAAACAACAACACATTTCCTTGTTTTGGATTTCATTTCTATTCAGTGCATGTCGTATATCGTTGTGTTTCATCACAACCAAACCCGACCAATAATCACTCGTAAAAGAAGGGACGAGAACTAAATGCATAAAATAACATTAATGAGAAAGTTATAACCTGAGCAAGAAAATAACCTTTCTTCATTATCGTAAGGAATGACGAATGAACTTCACAGGTGGTAAACAAACACATACTTAGCAACTATTCTATTATGTTTTTTCTTGTCAATTTTTTATTAAATCACACTCACTATTACTTTTACATAATTTAATGTAAAACATAACTGATACCTTTTCATTCAGTTCATTCATCTTGTATTGGTTTGGCTAAAAGTGTGTACGTTTTGCTAACCTTAAACCTAATCAGTCAAAACACCAGTGCATATTTATACATGAAGACTAAATGTGTAACTTTTCATTCATTCATTTCACTTCTACCACTATATCCGATCTTCCCTCGGGTCACGGGGAGTCTGTGCCTATCTCAGGCCTATCTATGGGCATTAAGGCAGGATACACCCTGGTTGGAATGCCAACCCATCAGAGGGCACGTACACACACATATTCACACACACATTCATACACTAGGGACAATTTTCCAAGGTGAAAATCAACCTACCGTGCATGTTTCTGGACCGGGAGGAAAACCAGAGAACCCGGAGAAAAACCCCCTGAGGCACGGGGAGAACATGCAAACTCCACACACACATGGCCGAGACGGGAATCGAACCCGGACCCTGGCGGTGTGAGGCGAACGTGCTAACCACTAAACCACCGTGCCCCTGTGTAACTTTAAATATTCCGAGTTTATCAACATCTTTCATTAAAAGCCAATTATGCATTAAAGGCCATGTTATCTTCACTAATCAGGCCAAACGGAATAAACGAGTCGGAACACTTTGCTGAGTCAGCATTTGGTACACAGTTTATCAGGGTGACACCATGACATTTGGGATTTAGAACGGCCCTACATGAAGTGAATGCATTATTGCTGGTGGAGGCAAAATCTGTACGGCTTATATGTCTGAGGAGGCTGGTCGTCTTTCCTTCATTATGCTTTCGCTCTCTCACTTTTCCAAGGGCTCAGAGCGAAGGATAAGAAATAAACGCGGTAAAGCCGCTTGCAGCTTTTGTATGGTCCTCAATATTTCCTGCACTAATAAAAAGTATAATACAGATGATTTATTATTTATGATTATTTATCTGTATTATTTACAATACAGGGTTATTTGAATCCACATGTCAATTCTCCAACATGCAGATCATTTATTATTCATTAAGGGAGTTAATTAATCAATTATTATAATTAATCAACACTAGGATACAATCATCTTAAAACTCTTTTGCTAGGCGTTTATATAGGTGTTTTTTTTTAATGAGTAAAGTGAAGGAGTGAAGGATTCAGTCACTACATTGTGAATAGATGGAATCTGTCGTTCTCACCAGTCTGTCTGGTTTTGTTGCCCATTCCAAGGAAAGAAGGGGTGATTTGGACATAATGGTGGCTTTGGTCTGCATTATTGGGTTGAAGGACCAAACTTTCACGACGCCGTCCACGTCCAAACTCGCCACTTTTCGACCCGAACTGTCCACCCTGATCAAAACAAACAAACAAACAAATAAATAAATAAATAAAGGACGTGGTAATGGTTTCGAGTCACTAACTGTATTAGAGGCTACACTGATCAGGCATAACAATGACACATTATGACCAACCTGCAATGCATGATGGACGAGTGATGCTCTCCATACTCCTCCTGACTGAGTTTGATGAACGGTTGCTCGGCCCCGGCCCCGCCCCCTTCACTGTAAGGATGAGTCATTGGCGAGTCGTTTGCGTCACACTGGCCCTCGATTTGACCTTCGGCCTCAGAAATCTCAGCCTTCTTTTCAGAATTCTGTCAGAAAACATTCCGCAAATTCCCAAAGTAGTTTAAGGCGGATTACTTGATCCCATTCTCATTTCAAACGCTAATCCAGGAACGTACATACAGTACAAGGGAATAATAACGGACCTGTGCGGCTTGTTTGGAGAAAAGCTCTTTTCTCTCTTTCTCGTGATCCGTCTGTCGTCTTTGCCTGCCTCCTGTGTCTGCCGACGCACCGGGCGCCATCTTGAACTCTTTCGCGGTTGTCGGATCCTTCATCTTCTACAGAAAAGACACAATTTAAGCATTTCTCATAACTTTTAATCAATCTCAAATATCTAAAAAAATTCAATAAAATGTAAATATTCAACAACAAAATTAACTACGAGAAAATAATAATAATAATAATAATAATAATAATAAGCTCAAATTCACAACCATTTAAAGACCTTCAGTGCAAAAGTCTTGAAAACAACCAGAGGAGCGATCGGGAGTGTTTTTGCATCTCCTCAAATATTAAACCTGACTGGCCGAAGTCTCCTTCCTCCCGAGGGCGGCCTGTGTAGGGGAGGAACTCAAAGCCCCCTGAGGCGTTCGCACGGGGGCTCTTCTGCCCTGAGGCAAAAAGGAGAAGAAATTCCTGGATGGAGTGGTGGGGTTTGCGACACGCTGGCTCGACACCAAATCCCTGCGACAAAACACACATGCACTCCTCATTCTCCTCCTCTGTCCTATAAATACATCTCTTCTCGGAGGAAAACATCAAAAAGCATCTTAAAATTATCCAAAAAAAATAAAAATAAATAAATGCTACATTTATGCTGAAGTGTATGACAAAGTAAAATGGCTAAGCTATACAAGAAGTAATGAAACATTCAGTATTTTACATTTATCATAATTTGAGAGTTTTTTTTCTCTATATGCGAGTGCTTATCAGTGAAAGGGAAAAAAAAAACAGTATGGCAAAAAAAACAATTCTCAGGAATTTTTATTCCTTGTTATAATTCTGTTTGCACTACAGCAGCCTCTAAAACACTGAGTCCACTAACAAAGTCTGACTCGAATCAGTTGTCCAACAATGAATACACGTCTATGCAAGCAAAAAAAACAGTGTTAAAAAAACGTGTTGGATTTATTTGTATTCACCCAGCTGTACACTACAGGACATACTGTAATTTATTTAATGATTGTATATGATGTAATGATGTAATGTATTTAGATTGTGTATTTTATTTATTTTTCAGGTTGAGCTGTTGACCGTAAACGTCACGTTTCATTTATACTATATTATATTATTCATTTCTACTTTCATTTATATTGACATATTACTTGTGTATGTATATATTTGTCTACACGCAATTGAATGAAGTAATCAATGCTGCAGATATTCCACAAAAAAAGGACTTAAATAAATAACATAAAATAATTACGTTTTCTGTTTTTGACTTTAATACGATACCTACATTAACGATCACAATACAAATACCAAATCGATACTATGGGGGGAAAAAATACTAGTACTTTGTTTTTATTAATAAACAATGTTTGCTGAATCAAAGTAGAAGTGTTTAAAGTCAAAATTAAATAAATATCAAGGCACTGTTTACAAAGTTTCATGCCTCACGTTTCATCAGCATTAAAGTCGGAGTGTAAACAGGAGGAAAAAAAATTGGCAAGCTCGCAATGTGCACACACTGCCCCCTACAGTCCGACATTGTGAGCTACAGTCGTCAGTACTAATAGAATGAAGAATCCTATCCTTTTCAAAAGCAGGGTATCGCGATACCTTTCTAGTAATGATATATTGTGCGACACTAGTCGGCACTTTTCTACAAAGTGTCTTTATATTTTCAGTGAGAGAGACTGCAATAACATCTGCATTTAATATTTCACAGAAATACTCTACATGCATGTTTTGATGGAGTAGCTTGTGCTTTTTCATCGAAAATAAATTGAGTCCGATTTACATCTATCTACTTATATTTAAAATGAAAAAAAAAAAATATATATATATTTTTTAGGATGAACGAGATTAGCTTCTGGAAACTGAGTCAAGCGTGACACGTCTTGTTAGCAGACTCAAAACAGTATTCTTCGGTTAAAAACACTATTGCAATAAAACTGCAGATTCGGTTCCAAAAGTCGGCCCTCACAGCTCTGTGTCTCCCAGTCGGTCCATGTGCTGGACATAAGCAGGGAGTTTGTGATGCAACATCTCCTCTGCTTTTCTGGGCTTCGATTCTCCTTGAAGAGCAAATAACTGAGAAAGGAGGAAGAAAACAAAAAACAAACAGCAGCAGTAGCACAAATGTCAATCATTATGTTTCTTGTCAATCCAAGAAACATCAGTCATTGAATAGACAGGTACACATCTGGATTTAAACATAATGACCTGAAAGCTGAAACTTTAATATATTTGATCTAAAACACAAATATCACGATTAGTGCAAATGTTATTCCAATGCTTTTTTTGTATGTACTTTGAAAACAGAGAAATAGACGAATAAAAAAAAAAGTCTTTACCATTTGGCGCAGTTGTTCGTTTTCCTCCTGGATGTTGGTGGTCCGCTGAACTTCAGCGTCGAAACTCAGAAGCACAGGCAGGGGTATGCTTATTAAGGAAAGTCGTGGCACATCATCGAATTACTAAATAGAAGTTTTGCAGATTTTTTTAAATGTGATTTTTTTTTCTTTTTTAAGAAATGTATGGATTCATTCTTTAGTTGAGTTTTCAGTGTCTTTTCAGTGTTTTTCATAAGATTTCATTAAACTACTTAAATAATATATGAACGATTATTTTAAAACAGAAGATTTCTGTATGCTTTCTATATATTTTACATATATATATATATATATATATATATATATATATATATATAATATATATATATATATATATATATATATATATATTCATATTACTACTATTCTATCATTGAAATATATCATTGGCTTATTACATCTACCTCTATATCTATCTATATATATCTATATCTATATATATATATATATATATATATATATATATATATATATATATCTATCTATATCTATCTATCTATATATATATATATATCTATCTATCTATCTATCTATCTATATATATATATATATATATATATATATATATATATAGATATATATATATATATATATATATATATATATATATATACATATATATATGTGCGCGCACACACACACACACTCACATATATATAAAATAGCTTTTTTTCCCCCCAGAATCCCTATAAAACCCCCATTCTGTACACTACTTTTTACTAGTACAATAACTCTAATTCCTCTAACTCAGGGGTGGGTAAACTACGGCCCGGAGGCCACATCCGGCCCCTTGGTCCTTTTAATCCGGCCCGCTGAACTGCTTCGGCGTGTTTGCCGCACCAGAAGAAAAGTATAACCGCACAGCAGTGTTGACCTTGTTGGAGAATGTTCAGTGAGAAAAACGAAGGAAAAAAATACAGCGACTTTTTTTCTTCTTTTCCTTAAATAGAATATCCTTTTTTTTTTGGTAGCATAATGAAAATCTTTTACCGCTCTTTACAAGTGGAAAAAATTAATATTGAACACAAGTTATGTTCAACTTTATTGTTGGTTCGGCCCACGAACACACCTCAGGTCTCTCATGTGGCCCTTTATAATATATAATAGCCCACCCCTGCTCTAACTGGTGCAATTTTTCCTGTACTTCTTTCACTATGATGTCAACGTTCTCTCACTGGACATTGTGTACTTCTTTCGAAGTTTTGTCATCTAGCTGTGTTACGTTTAATCCAGTTTTATTCTGTGTTAGTTTTTTTGCACAGTCCTTATTAACTGTGACACAGACATGCACAGGGTTTTTTTTTTAACCCAGCAACACGCCTGAATGTTAAATGTGCAGTCGATCTAAACCATAAACAAATATCTTGTATACTCAGGCATACTGGGTCTAATATTATAAAACACTAAAGCTGATGAAAGTTGTCTTCATTTTGATCTTAGTTAGATCCATGTGCCATGTAGATCCATGTGCTTGTGCACAGTAAAGAAAAGGATATGCATACACCGGAATAAAACACTGAGGAAATTGTGGAGGGAAACGAGAAAAGTGTCGGCCCACTGCCGGGAAAAATACGGAGAGAAGCTGGGATTTTGCTCCGGCGCCGAAATAAATGGGAGGATGAACCAATCACGCCATTCTGCCTGACCCTGAAGATCAAGAGCCTGCTTCTGGAAAAACTCGTGAGTTTTTTCCAGGTTCTTTGCCTGAGTGAGAGGAAAGGAAATTGTCAGGGGAAAAAAAAGAAACCACAAACTATTACTACTACTAATAATCCATTCATTCATCTTCTACCGCTATATCTGATCTTCCCTCGGGTCACGGGGAGTCTGTGCCTATCTCAGGCGTCTATGGGCATTAAGGCAGGATACACCCTGGATGGAATCCCAACCCATCACACAAACAAACACACACACACACACACACACATTCAAACACTAGGGACAATTTTCCAAGGTGCCAATCAACCTACCGTGCATGTTTTTGGACCGGGAGGAAACCGGAGAACCCGGAGAAAAAACCCCTGAGGCACGGGGAGAACATGCAAACTCACAGGAGACGGGAATCGAACCCGGACCCTGGCGGTGTGAGGCGAACGTGCTAACCACTAAACCACCGTGCCCCTTCCAACTAGTAGATATTGTTCATTATTAGTGAGTATTCATTCTTTTTGTGTAAAGTTCTCTTTGCGAGGGCTCATGCGGCTACATAATGGCAAAATGTATACGACTGATTTGTTTTTCCATATTGCAGATGTACATATTGTTAGTCAGTTAATATGTTTACTCATCGTAGACAGTAATATGAAAATAGTCGCCTACCTGAACAGTGTGCACGAGGTAGTAGCGGAACAGGCTTGTCCTCAGTTTATTAACTGTGGGTCTGTAAACATCCTCCAAACGGCTGAAGAGTCTGTGATCCAGGTAGCCCCAATATTCCTTCAGTCCAGCAAGGTCATAGTTAAGAATGAACTGCTGAAGTTGCTCGATTATTTTATCCACCTGCATTGTGAACATGTAACACAATATCCATGATTTAACACTTCTGCACTGCAAAACACTCACACTCCCCTGACCATGAGAAGGTAGTTACAGAATTCATTCATTCATTCATTCATCTTCTACCTCTATATCCGATCTTCCCTCAGGTCACGGGGCGTTAAGGCAGGATACACCCTGGATGGAATGCCAACCCATCGCAGGACACACACTCACAATCACACACACATTCATACACTAGGGACAATTTTCCAAGGTGCCAATCAACCTACCGTGCATGTTTTTGGACCGGGAGGAAACCGGAGAACCTGGAGAAAAACCCCCTGAGACACGGGGAGAACAGACAAACTCCACACACACATGGCCGAGACGGGAATCGAACCCGGACCCTGGCGGTGTGAGGTGAACGTGCTAACCACTAAGCCCCCGTGCCCCCAGTACCTAATTATATATGGAGAAATATAACTAAGCCCACCCGTGACGCACCCACAGTGACAATGTGGACCAGATATTGCCTGTACTGCACCTGAAGCCCCCGTGCCCCCAGTTACAGAATTATATATGAGAAATATAACTGCGACAGGAAAGTCCACCTGTGACCTCAGTGTGGTGCATTCACAAGATTAACAAAAAAAGGATCATATTTGATACCCGGCGCTTTTCGGCACTTACCCGAAAGCCTTTTTCTCTGTCTGCTTTGATGTCGGCGTCTAGATGCTTGAGCGTGCTCGTAAATCCGCGGTATATTAAATATTCACGCACCAGATCGTCTGTCCTCTCCACCGCTGATGCCATTCTCACATCTGTACTGTTGGCTGTGAAATACGATTTTAGTTGATCATTTCAATAAACACAATATTTCCTGCTCTTTTTATCACAGTGCTGTTCTCAAATCTGATTGATTATTTTAGTCCTGGGTTTAGTTTGAACTGCAAAGTGCATATTAATGCACTCGTTCTAACATTCATTCATCTTATTATAGCTATATCGGATCTTGTCGTCTCGGGTCACGGGGAGTCTGTGCCTCTGGCTCAGGCGTCTTATGGGCATTAAGGCCAGGATACACCCTGGATGGAATGCCATCATGCATCAAGGCAGGATACACAATGGAATGGAATGCACACACACTCACACACGCATTCATACACTAGGGACAATTTTCCAAGGTGCCAATCAACCTACCGTGCATGTTTTTTTGGACTGGGAGGAAACCGGAGAACATGGAGAAAAAAACCCCCTGAGGCACGGGGAGAACATGCAAACTCCACATACACATGGCAGAGACGGGAATCGAACCCAGACCCTGGCGGTGTGAGGCGAACGTGCTAACCACTAAACCACCATGCCCCCTCATTCTAACATGTTACTGTTTAAATAGTAACAATTAGTGGGGTTTTTGGAAACCAGGTTTGGTGAATGTTGATATGATAGAGCTTTCGATGATGATGATGATGATGATGATGATGATGATATCGAGGGTTCTTTAACAAAAGTCACTATTTTTAAAAGATAACTTTTCCACCGTTGTCGTTCAGGACAGAAGGTTGTGCATATGCCGATCTCTCAATCGCAGTGTAATCTGCACATTACTTCAAATCTGTTGCTGGTTTGGATGTAAGAAGAACGCAACACAGGGGCACGGTGGCGTAGTGGTTAGCACGTTCGCCTCACACCGCCAGGGTCTGGGTTCGATTCCCGTCTCGGTCATGTGTGTGTGGAGTTTGCATGTTCTCCCCGTGCCTCAGGGGGTTTTTCTCCGGGTTCTCCGGTTTCCTCCCGGTCCAAAAACATGCACGGTAGGTTAATTGGCACCTTGGAAAAATTGTCCCTAGTGTATGAATGTGTGTGTGAATGTGTGTGTGTGTGTGCCCTGCGATGGGTTGGCATTCCATCCAGGGTGTATCCTGCCTTAATGGCCCATAGATGCCTGAGATAGGCACAGGCTCTCCCCGTGACCCGATGGAAGATCGGATAAAGCGGTAGCGGTAGAAGAGGGTGAATGAATGAATGAATGAATGAATGAAAAACGCAACACTATATATTACAAAATAATAATAATAATGAATGTTGTGTTGAGCAGCATCACACCACTCTGTTGTTGTTTAGATTTATTCCTGGCAACAAGCACATCAGACACTTTAATACTGCCAGACACATACACCTACAAACTATAATTTGTCAATAAACAAAATGCTTGCTGTTATACACCCTTTACTATAACAGTGGTTCCCAAACACCACATTATGGACTACAACAGGCTGTGTGTGTCATTTGGTACCAACAAGCACAGAAAAAGACTATTGATTCTGCTTTAATCATTTGAGTTACATTTGTATTAGATATGGACATATTAATTAATTAATTAGATATATAATATTATCTCCAGGTTCTTAGCCTAAGAAAAAAGAAAGGAAATTGTGAGGATAAAAAGAAAACACGGAATAATCATCATTAATTAAAAATAAGCAACATTATCACATTTATTTATAATAAAAATGATTAAATGTTCATATCATGGCTTGCATTCTAATCTACAGGCCTATACAAATATTGGCTAATAATAATAATAATAATAATAATAATAATAATAATAATAATAATAATAATAATTAATAATATTATTATTATTATTATTATTATTATTATTCGTGATGATACGCACGAATGATAACGGGAGAAAGTTAGCCAACCAGCTAACGCCATACAGACTCCTCCATTATATGCATTTCCCTTATATAAGCATTTTTATTATTAGAATATATAATGTTTCACCTTAAAATGATCTCGTACAAATATTTCTATGGATAAACAGAAGTTAATTGCCATAATAGGGTTTGCTTACCGATAAACACACAACAAAACCCTCTTCCGGTTTCCTGTTGTCGTGCTTTTCTGGTGCTGGTCATGTGATTCCAATGATAGTCAGCTGACCAGCGCGTTGCCTTTAAATGCTCGAAAGAGGGCGCTCGACCCTGCAGGAAAGCTTTATGTGGGCGGGGCCAAACAGAATTGCATGATTTTAACAATATATATATATATATATATATATATATATATATATATATATATATATATATATATATTGTGTATATATTGCAATAGAATAAGCATTTCACGTTATATAATAGCACTAAAAAAGCTGTAGCGGGCCGTGCATTTAACAAGGCCTTAATCAATCCACCTTTTAATGACGTCATTATGACGTCATGGCGCTAATGGGATTATGAATGGGATTAATGGGAATATGAATGGGTCACGGGGAGTCTGTGGCTATCTCAGGTGTCCTATGGGCATTAAGGCAGGATACACCCTGGATGGAATGCCAACCCATTGCAGGACACACACACACACACACACATTCACACATTCACACACTAGGGACAATGTTTTTTTTCCAAGGTGCCAATCAACCTACCGTGCATGTTTTTGGACCAGGGAGGAAGCCGGAGAACCCGGAGAAAAAAAACACCCTGAGGCACGGGGAGAACATGCAAACTCCACACACACATGGCCGAGACGGGAATTGAACCCGGAACCCTGGCGAACGTGTGAGGCGAACGTGCTAACCACTACGCCACCGTGGCCCGGAATATGAATGGGAATTAATATTATTCCGAATCTCAGTATAACAGTGTTGCATGACAGACATGTATATCTCATGCAGTGACAATGAATGCCATCCCTAACGCGAGAAACCTAAAGAAAACAAAGTACATTATCTCTAGGAAAAGCATCATTACTAACCTCGGGAAACCAGTGCATTTTGGTGTATTATGGTTTTCTGATGGGAATTTTAATGTCAAGCAAATTGTGTGTTTTTTATGTAAATTATACACGCAAGAAAATGGATGGGGGAGACACCCTGGTTTAGTGATTAGCACGTTCGCCTCACACCTCCAGGATCCGGGTTCGATTCCCATCTCGGCCATGTGTGTGTGGAGTTTGCATGTTCTCCCCGTACCTCAGGGGGTTTTTCTCCGGGTTCTCCGGTTTCCTCCCGGTCCCAAAACATGCACGGTAGGTTGATTGGCACCTTGGAAAATTGTCTCTAGTGTGTGAATGTGTGTGTGAATGTCTGTGTGTGTGTGTGTGTCCTGTGATGGGTTGGCATTCCATCCAGGGTGTATCCTGCCTTAATGCCCATAGACGCCTGAGATAGGCACAGACTCCCCATGACCCGAGGGAAGATCGGATAAAGCGGTAGAAGATGAATGAATGAATGAATGAAAACGGATGAAAAATCATTGCAATTGTTGTGAGCTGTTTTGGCCTTTAAAAGCAACAGCTTCAATCAGCGTGTATTCTAATGTATAGGCACTGTTTACTCTGAAGGCTCAATGTAGATACCTTTGACCCCGGAGGATAATGTGATGGCTGAAATTGGATGGAAATGTTAAACAGTCACTGATCCTAGAAACCCCTACTCAGACCATGTGAGAATTTGGATCATTGGATTTATAGACCAGTGTTAATAAAAACAACAACAACAACAACAACAACTAAACTGTTAATACACTTTGCAGAAGTACTAAAGATATGTTAATCCCACCAATACCTTCTTTTGTAACTTGCTCTGTGCCACAACCACTTCCCCCTTCTTCACAGCATTGTTTTCTGCTCTATGTAACGTCACCCTCTCACCTCCGTGCACCGTTCAGAACAAAACATCCGTACACCAGCACAGATCTGCACCGTCAGTGCCGCTGAGGTTTCTCTGAGGTCTAACTGCTCAGTTCTAGATCAAGGTTCACACTTCAGTTCAGACCGCTGTTCCTTCCAGAATATCTTCAGTGATATTATGAAGTTGTTGTTACAGTAAACTTGAAGCAGATCTTGGCGTCGAACTGATAAATGTATATAAACTTAAGTAGATAGAAATACACTGAATGCAGTAGAACCAAATACAGTAGAAGGGAAAACATAGATGTAGGCAGGAAGCACAAACCCATAAACACAGCATCGTAAACACCTGGAAGATTCAATACACAAGACACTGTTGTTAAGCATGTCAGATATATAGCCTTTCTCATGATTTTAACCATGACATCATATGCACCGTTTCTATGGAGTCTCTGCGGTGTTTCAGGGAATGCATTTCTGTTTTCATTGGCAACTGTGGTTGCTTAGCATTTTATGTTCTTATTGCTCTCAGACAAGCCCATGTGCCGTGGAGCAGAAATAGTACCCCCATGACGCTCAGCTTCATTGTCCTTTTCTCCTTAAAGGTCCTTGGGGCAGGAAATCTTTTGACCGGGCACCTGACTCATTAACCAGGGTGATGAGATGTCATGTCTGGTATCGATGTAGTTTCTTTAGTGTGAACTTGATGGTCACTGGCTCCAGTCAGGTGTCGGCTCTGTTTATTTGTCAGATTGATTGTTGCCAGGGGCACGGTGGCTTAGTGGTTAGCACGTTTGCCTCACACTGCCAGGGTCCGGGTTTGATTCCCGTCTCGGCCATGTTTGTGTGTGGAGTTTGCATGTTCTCCCCGTGCCTCAGGGGGTTTTTCTCCGGGTTCTCCGGTTTCCTCCCCGGTCCAAAAACATGCACGGTAGATTGATTGGCACCTTGGAAAATTGTCTCTAGTGTGTGAATGTGTGTGTGATTGTTTGTATGTGTGTGTGCCCTGCAATGGGTTGGCATTCCATCCAGGGTGTATCCTGCCTTAATGCCCATAGACGCCTGAGATAGACACTGACTCCCCGTGACCCGAGGGAAGATCGGATAAAGCGGTAGAAGATGAATGAATGAATGAATGAATGAACTTATTTGTACATAGTCATTCTATTATCCAAAGTGCATTATTAGAACAATAAAGGATCAAAATCAACAGCAATCAAACAATCAATCAAAAATAATAGTGAATAAAAAACAAACAAACAAAAAAAACATGATTGTCTTTATCATTTATCTTTATTATTGTCTTTTTGACCTTTGCAGCAATCAATAGTTTTCATTTTACTTGCAATAAACAAGGTATTATTTTAAAATACAGCACAATATATTATAGCAGTGTCTGCACATTTGTACTATTTAGTAGAAGTATTGCAACATTCCATCTACACAATATAATTGTTTGACGATGTAACATACATGGTTCTTCTTTAATAATGTAATAAATGTTAGAGGCACACAATCATACAGGGCGTCTTGGTTTGCTGTTACATTACATTTCTTTTCACTGGAACTAACTCAGAGGCCCAAACCTGTTTTAACACGTTACACACCGTACATAACGCAAGCACACTGAAGACATGCTCTGGCAAACTAGCTTCAGTGTCCTGCACAGAACTGATCTCAACCCAAGTGAACACAATTCCGGATGAACTGGAATATAATGATATTATAAACATATAAATGTATATAAATATATACTGATATTATAAACTGACCTCTCAAAGCCAATTGTTTACTAATCTGGACATCCAAACGACCATATCTAGGATGATCTGAAGGACTGAATGGATGCGAATCTCATGACCTGACGACCTGAAGGCACTTGTGACTGAACGAGCAAAAATCACCACATTCAAAAAATATCAGCTATGAAATAAACTGGAACTCTTTACCTGACCTCACAAAAGGCCTTTGTATACACACACAGACACACACACACACACACACACAGCACACACACACACACACACACACACACACACACACACATATATATTATATATATATATATATATATATATATATATATATATATATATATATATATATATATATATATAGTGGTTAGTGGTTAGCAACGTTTCGCCTCACACCGTGTGTCCAGGTTCAATTCCCATGTGTGTGTGGAGTTTGCATGTTCTCCCCGTGCCTCAGGGGGTTTTTCTCCAGGTTCTCCGGGTTCCCCTTGGTCCAAAAACATGCACGGTAGGTTGATTGGCACCTTGGTAAAATTGTACCCTAGTGTATTAATGTATGTGTGAATGTGTGTGTGTGTGTCCTGCGATGGGTTGGCATTCCATCCAGGGTGTATCCTGCCTTAATGCCTATAGACGCTTGAGATAGGCACAGACTCCCCGTGACCCGAGGGAAGATTGGATATAGCGGTAGAAGATGAATGATGAATGATATAATATATGAATATTATCTAATAAGTATATATAATATATATATATATATATATATATATATACGGCACACTGACATGCCTTTGGGATGCTTGCTGCACCCCAAACCTCTGCACCTACATCAATACCTGACTTTACTTCTCCCTTGTGTCTGAAGGAGCACAAATCTCCACGTCTGAATCCCTACTCGACAAACATTGCTATTAATACATTTATTATATGAATTTGTGCATTTCTTTTATTATCACTTTGTTATTTATAGTATTTTTCATGCAGAAATCATCTGATTTGAAAGGCTTAAACTGAAGCTGAAAACATTTCTAGACTGCATAGACCCGGGACACGTGACTTTTCCGTCTATATGTAGTTCCTCCCCAAACTATTACCACATAGTTGAAGGAACACAGCTGTACCAGATGTCATTTTCCCTTCAGCTGAACTAGGAATCCCAAACCTGCTCCGGCATGTTAATGCACGCAGGAAGCTTTTTTGGTTTACATGGGTTGGAGTGGAAACTCTTGAGTGGCCTGCTATAAAGCACTGCCCTAAAGGCTGCTATAAAAAGCAACACACTATCACTAGTACCCAACACCGTTATGTCTGAATGACCACAAATCCTCCCACCTACACTCCAGAAAGAACACATTCCCAGACGCATGAAGCTTTTTGGGACTAAAATGTAGAATGTTCTTATTAAGGGGGGCACGGTGGCACGTTCGCCTCACACCGCCAGGGTCGATTCCCGTCTCGGCCATGTGTCACCCTGTGCCTCAGGGGGTTTTTCTCCGGGTTCTCCGGTTTCATCCCTGGTCCAAAAACATGCATGGTAGGTTGATTGGCACCTTGGAAAAATTGTCCCTAGTGTATGAATATGTGTGTGTGTGTGTGTGTCGTGCGATGGGTTGGCATTCCATACAGGGTGCATCCTGCCTTAATGCCCATAGACGCCTGAGATAGACACAGGCTTATCGTGACCCGAGGGAATATCGGATAAAGCGGTAGAAGATGAATGAATGAATGAATGAATGGATGTTATTACACGTGAAATGATGTGCAACCTGTTGATGCGCAGTTCGGCTCGGTACGTGTCGGCGCTAGGACCCGGTCTAACGAGCGCGACCGAGGAGGAGGAGGAGGAGGGGGAGGAGGAGGGGGAGGAGGAGGGAGAAGGAGGATGCGCGAGCAAGTGTGCTCGCGCTGGAAAGCCGCCGTGGAGCGTCCATGCCAACAAGCGCTTTTAGGTTTCAAACGAGTGCCGACCACAACAAAGAGCGCTGTTTATTTTTATTTATTTATTTTATTTATTTATTTTTAACCAGAAGTGAAAAACCAACAGTTTTTTTTTGTGGCGGTGTGAAAAATGTATAATAAAAGGTCTCATCTCCAGGGCTATCGCGGCTAAAGGCACCTGCTCCTCAAGACTTCAGCGTTATTCTCAGTGATATGTAAGTAACGGCCACGACACCCACGGACGCGTGTGTATTTCACTATTCCACTATTATACGTTCCATATTTATACTCTTTCATTCATAAGGTTTTATTCAAGTTCCGTTTGCAACGCTTCCATCACGCTCTGTACTGGGTGAGTCATAGCACCGAATCGGTTCGTTGTTTTTTTTTGTTTTTTTTCCCCCCCGTTCGACTCTTTTGCGGTGAGTCGATTCGCAGATATACACGGATGGAAAGTTGATTTCCAAGCTTGCCTCTTATTCAACTACTAATGTTTTCAGGAGGATTTAACAACACCAAATGTATATTATGGTTATTCATTTTGACCCTGGAATACCAAATTCCAAAGCTATAGCAAGCAGTTTTTGATATTAATCATTAATCTGATAGCAGTGAAGCGATGGGGTAGTGGTCAGGGGTTTATAGAGATGGGTTACTGATCAGTAGTTTACGGTTAAAAGCATTATTAGGGATATTAGTCGTGGTATCTCAGTGGATCAGTGTCTTGGTTAGTCTTTAATGCTGGTTCAAGATCCAGCACTAGGACTGTTTGCCCCCCCCCCCCAAACATGTGACCAAATAAATACATAATTCATTGATCATTGATTCAGCTTTAATGAAATATATCTGACCTATCCAGCCTCGGGCCCAGCGATCCATTATATGAGGTAATTCCTATTATAATTGGAAAAAAAGTTTAACTCTGTATGTGCTGCACAGTTTCACCACGTCATCCCTGAAATGACGCTCCAGACTTTTCAGATACGTTCTCGATATATGTGAAAATACATATCGTTTGCTATGAGTATGAACACAAATACAAAGGACAGTCACTGGCCTATATATTCATTCATTCATCTTCTACCGCTTTATCCGGTCTTCCCTCGGGTCACGGGGAGTCTGTGCCTATCTCAGGTGTCTATGAGCATTAAGGCAGGATACACCCCGGATGGAATGCCAACCCATCACGATCATACATTAGGGACAATTTTCCAAGGTGCCAATCAACC
>JACRUU010000006.1:12710441-12715441 GCA_030449085.1 Kryptopterus vitreolus | reverse complement strand
TATTAATGACACAGCTACGAATATCGTAGTCGGAATGGAACATGGTAAATAAAACATGCTTTAAGCTCATTGCTGGATGCCCGAGCCTGGAGCCTATTGATTGTAGTCACACACACACACACACACACACACACACCACACACAATTATATATCTATATAAGATATATATATATATATATATATATATATATAATATATATAATATATTAAGCCGTAAATTCCCGACTATATAAGCGCACCTATATAAGCCGCATCCGCTCTATTTAAAAAAAAAACCCAAAAAAACCCGAAGTATAAATAAGCCGCACCTGCATACAAGCCGAATCCGCATTGAATTGTAAATGTACATGTATGTACCTAAATAGATCCCCATAATTTTGAACCTGTATTTTAACACGGTGTAACGGTGGCCTACGCTGCACAGAGACGCGGAGATCCGGAATTCATACAAAACAGGATTTATTAGAATAAAGAACTCAGGAGACGGCCGGCTCATACGGCCAGCGGCCACAGGCTAGGGAGCCTTGCGCTCTGCCGGAGTGATCTGTGCGCCGTGGTACCGGGAGTACCGGGACAGACCGAAGGTTAGGCATAAACATATATCGAGCCGTGTCCGTGTGACACTAGGTATGTGCTACGAGCCCGGACGGGGATTGTAGGGAGAACCGGGCTTATATCGGGAAAGGGAAAATCAAGAAAAACTTTGGCTGATTTGTGCGCGCATGCTGTGATGTCTGTGTGTGTGTGTGTGTGTTTGCGTGTGCGTGTGTGCGTGTGCGGTAGCGGGTAGCTATAAAAGTGTAGCAGTATTTACATTATTTATCTTCATTTCTCCTGATGTGGAAAACGGGACAGAACGAAAATGACGTATTTAATCCTCCTGTGTGAAATCACGTATTTATTTTGTAAAGATAGATACCTGTTTGTCCATTTGATTATATCTGCTAGAGGAACTAGCGCATTCTTTTTCTTTGTTTATTTTGTGTTAGTTTGATTCACTCTGTACAGTATGATTTACGATATGATCAAGCAGTATGTAATATATATATACGCAACACCGCTGTGAGCACATATTAATATAGATCAAGCTGTACAGACAGTTTGTTTTGTACAAACCATTAGTTGTCACAGAACCGAGATCAAGTGATTGCAGTTCATGTTCCTGTCACCGAACTGATAACATTTGACTACTGATAATTTGTCACTAGCAACAAAAGCCTGCTGTCTTCCGTCTCCTGAATAACGTGTATTATAGGAGACATAAGGACACAAATGCTTTGACGACATTATGCAAATGACAACAGTTTGGTCATAAAATTGTTTGAGAAGAAAAATTGACTGGAAATTCATTTCACCAAACAGTCGCAGAAAATCAGGTCCATGAAAAGACTTAAAACACAATTTAAGTCAGTTTTGGATCTTGATTTTATTTTTGACTATTTTATATACGTCAAAATAAACACAAGTTGCTTAATCCGACAAGTTTTTTCCCATTCAGCATGACTATATCCCCGTGTGGTGGTATTTAGGAACTGGGTTGCGGTACTTTTAAATGAGTTCGGAAAATAATACCAATATTCAAGCAAAATGAAAGAAACCCCGTGTTTGTTATTGTGCTATTAAATTGAGTTAGTGTGAATTCACAGACCGTGCATGAGAGTTACCTGTGGGTGGTCCAATCAAGTCGAGGCCCCACCCACTTTTTTTGGTTTAAACCCGTCCCCAGATACAGATATACATATTTGTAGTTCGTGTGAATGAAATGGAGCTGTTCGCAGAAACCTCGTTGTAAGAGATCTACTCATATCAAATCATCACAGTTCTCAGGTCAGATTTTTTCCCGATGAGATTTGAATAGGAGGTTGATTATAAAAAAAATTAAAAAAACAAAATGCGAAGAAAGAATTAGAACGTAGTGGATTTGATCATGTGAGGATCTTTATGCCACGATATGTAAGTGTGTAAACACAATTTTTACATGAGAGCAAGTATGATCCTTTTACTAGTGGTTTGCGAATTTGTCTTATTGTGAATTACGTTTGGTGCAAGCAAATAAATCAATTGGCTGTATACATAAAAAAAAAAAGTGTTGATGTTTACTTACATTCGGGAGGCAAACAGAATTGATTAGAAAATATTGCTTGTAGAAAAACTGCTGTATCAGTCACGAATCAAGTAGCAGTACTATTAGATTATTACATTTTCCTGCCCAAACTACTACAATAATACAGTGTTATCTCCGTGTTTGCTTTATTAGACTGTAGATTAGTATCAGGTGATATTGAGATTGTTACGGTGTGCACAGTGACTTCTTCGGATTGCTCCTAATAATTGTGTTTGCTTTGACACACACTATATGGACTATATGGACACCTGACCATAAGATTTGTATGTGCTTTTTGAATATCCCGAACACATTTTTTTTTCCCCTGTTATAATAATCTTGTGGTTAGCACGTTCGCCTCACACCGCCAGGGTCCGGGTTCGATTCTGCCTCGGCCATGTGTGTGTGGAGTTTGCATGTTGTCCCCGTGCCTTGGGGGTTTTTCTCCGGGTTCTCCAGTTTCTTCCCGGTCCAAAAACATGCACGGTAGGTTGATTGGCACCTTGGAAAAAATTGTCCCTAGTGTGTGATTGTGAGTGTGTGTGTGTCCTGCGATGGGTTGGGACATTCCATCCAGGGTGTATCCTGCCTTAATACCCATAGACGCCTGAGATATGCACAGGCTCCCCGTGACCCGAGGGAAGATCGGATAAAGCGGTAGAAGATGAATGAATGAATGAATGAATGAATGAATAAATGAATTAATAGTAATGTTTCTTAGTATTTACTGATACAAAACCGATTCACCAAAAGTAATATTGTTCAGTCAGGAATCATGGTTACAAACTGTTACTTTTATTTAGCGCCATTACATTTAATATGAAACTAATTGGTTACCTTGGAGACAGATGATCCGCTAATGAGAGCTGCCAAAAAAAAAGAAGAAGCAGAATTGGTTACCTTGGAATTTAGCTCGCGTATCTGTAATGTACATTCCGTTTCTGCCGATGTGTAAGATGTTGTAGGATAATGCAGAGGTTATGCACTCATTCGTTGCCATCATTCATTCATCTTCTACCACTATATCCGATCTTCCCTCGGGTCACGGGGAGTCTGTGCCTATCTCAGGCGTCTATGGGCATTAAGGCAGGATACACCCTGGATGGAATGCCAACACGTTGCAGGACACACACACACACACATTTTCCAAAGGTGCCAATCAACCTACCGTGCATGTTTTTGGACCGGGAGGAAACCGGAGAACCCGGAGAAAAAACCCCCCGAGGCACGGGGAGAACATGCAAACTCCACACACACATGGCCGAGACGGGAATCGAACCCGCAACCCTGGCGGTGTGGCGAACGTGCTAACCACTAAGCCACCGTGTATCACTATTGCCATCATTAATCCTGAAATTCCCATTTTCAGCTGTTACACAAATCTGCTTTTTGATTCAACAGATCTAGCAGTAATTTGTATTCACTTTTAACCTTCCTACACATAACCATGCACGATGTCTGAACTGCGTAGGGTTTGGAAGAACAGTTTTATGCCTATAGCAGTAAATTCAGCGGTGATGCATCAATGTCATTGATGTAGTCGGGGTCAGAGAGCTCTGCTGTTATAAGAGTGCTTCTCCTAAGTGCTTGCTAACACACAATCATGGCTGCTTAATTAGGCTGTAACAATACATTGAGATTTACTCGCATTCAGCGTGTAGCACATGCACTCGGTTCAGTTAACCCGGGAAGTGTTCATGAAACAAACATTTGCTGATAGAAATGGATAGCAAATCTAGTTGCTGGCAGGGCCGCCTTTGGATTGGTGTTTTTTTTTCGCATGTGAAATAAATAATCTCCTGCATGGGAGGTGTAGGAATGCGTGGATGCCAGTCCTTGGTATTCTCAGAAACAAAATATTCCCCTGGCCTTGAACTCCTGCTTTATATTGAGATGCGCTGAGAGTGTTTGATGGCACGGTTTCTGTATTCTGCCTTGCGCTTTCCAAACCGGCATTTACTACCATCATACATTAGCCTATAATATTATCCGTATAACATTCTTCCTATAGACATAAGATTCCCCAGCTCTAGATTAACCAGGAATGTAACGGAATGGAAATGAATACATGGCAGATTAACTCTATTCACAATAGAAACGAGCGATAAAACCGATGTCCTAATGTTAAGGTTACTTATAATCATCCGGTGCAACAAGTGTATTCATAAATGATGTGGACAATGAAAAAGTCTAATTCACCCCCGCGATGCAGCATTTGACAGAATGTACAATCGATATGCCGTATCAAACAAGGGAAGGAAGGAAATGTCCAAAGGAAAGCGAGTTACGGATGAAGAAAGATACCGAGAGGGAGAGGTAGCGAGGCGGGGGAAAAAAAACCCGGCAACGATAAACAGCCTGTTAATGAAAGACACCATCTTGGAGGAGAGAGACTGATAGAAAGTGAGAGAAGAGAGGAGAGATCTTGGCTAGCTGTGCTGCAATGCTGTCTGGGTAATTATCACAATTCCACCTGCTGTGACCCTCCACAGGGGTCAGTGGTTGGGCAGGGGGCTCCATCTGCTAAGGAAGAGCTCTTTCCAGTGAAACATTAAGGCACTGTGTGTTTCAGATATTCGATACCATTAGTCTCAAAATGTTTGTAGAGTGGGCAAATGCATTTTTACATATTCACATTCGTCCTCGGGCCATGCATAGGAGAAATATATTATTATATTATATAATTATATTCTAACCTATATTTGATTAATTGCATTGAAATGCACTTAGAGAAAAGCTGTGAGAAATTCTGGTATACACTATGTTGCCAAAAGTTTTGGGACACCTGCTCATAGGAATATTCATTCAATCATTTTCTACCGCTATTTCCGCTATCTTCCCTCGGGTCACGGGGAGTCTGTGCCTATCTCAGGCGTCTATGGGCATTAAAGCAGG
>JACRUU010000006.1:12668246-12704941 GCA_030449085.1 Kryptopterus vitreolus | reverse complement strand
CAGAGATTTTTCCGCTTCCTACACATTAGGGTCAGTGTGTACAGTACGTTTGTTTGTTTGTTTGTTTGTTTGTGTGAAAGCGGCAGAGGATAATGGTATGAAAGCAGCAGCTGACCGAAGCTTCTCGTTTACATCTTTTGATCTGTTCATCATGTTTTATAGCCGCGATGCAAACAATTTGAGGTGAGAATTTGAGTTGGAATAATATTGGTGATATAACAATCTAAATTTGCATAACAATGTAAATAACCCTGTTGCTTGTCGACACTGACGTGCCTGTAAGTAGAAATACATTTGTAACGTTGGGAATTCTAAATGATAAATCATCGCCGCTCCTTACTGAAACATCTTCGCCTTCCTGGGCTGAAATTGCTTCCTGTTTCCATGTTGTCGTCTCCTCACTACCGCTCTCTCTCTCGCTCCGTCATCATCCGTTTATATCTTCCTGTTTGCCTTTCTCCCATTCTCTATTATTCTGCCTTTCTCTTATTCGTCCGATCTCCATCACTTGCTTTCTGTCTCGCTTATTGGATTTTTTTTCCCCCTCTTGCTTTTGAGTCAGTGTTAAATATCTTATATCGGTAAGACGACGCACAGAAACAAAGTTTTCTTCCGATCGTTTACTTAAAAAAAAAAATACCGGAAAACAACAATAAAATCCAGCTTCACTTTTTTTGCCATGTAAGAGGAAAAAAATACAACGTTCCTTGACACGGTGGTTTAGCGGTTAGCACGTTCGCCTCACACCACCAGGGTCTGGGTTCGATTCCCGTCTCGACCATGTGTGTGTGGAGTTTGCATGTTCTCCCCGTGACTCAGGGGGTTTTTCTCCGGGTTCTCCGGTTTCCTCCCGGCCCAAAAACATGCACGGTAGGTTGATTTGCACCTTGGAAAATTGTCCCTAGTGTATGAATGTGTGTGTGAGTGTGTGTGTCCTGTGATGTGTTGGCATTACGTACAGGGTGTATCCTCAGGCGTCTAATGCCCATAGACGCCTGAGATAGACACAGACTCCCCGTGACCCGAGGGAAGATATAGTGGTAGAAGATGAATGAATGAATGACAGTCATTAAAGGTTTTTTTTGTTCATAAATGAAACAAAAACTGGCTGTAGTTTAAGAATGGTGGAACGATTTCATAAAGTTGGTAGTTGTTGTTTAAAGTGCTGCGACAAGATTTATTTATTTATTTATTTATTTATTTGCACCCCCACTTGGAAAGAGTGATTATTTGAGGCCCTTCTCTGATCAACAAGGTGTTTCTTCTATCTGAAGATTTCATTAGTTGTGGTGCGTTTATATCATACATCCATCTATAATACTACCATAATATTACTACAAAAGTAAGAGAAGTCTAATTAACTACATACGTTATATGGAACTTATTGTGACGTCTGCGTTTATATACATTATTGTCTTGCGTTAGCGCAATGGCCGGAAGAAATCAAACAAATGAACGAACCCCTGACACATGCAAACGAATGATGTTTCATTATGACGTTTTCAGTAAAATGTGGATTTACGTTCCATTTCCTTTACGAGCGATTAATGCAGCGCGTTCTTATCGCTTGCAAAACACATTTGCATTTTAGTGCATGGCGGTATATGCACAATAGGTTCCAAAAAGAAAATGCAAAAGCCAAGCCTGTAAGGCTTTTCTTTACCAAGTGTTTAATATTAAAAATAAAAAAACAGGACTAAAATGTCCTTGTTTTTAAGTGTTTAATGAGAATCAGTGGCACTATGCAGACTTTATGACACTTCACACAGTGTTATTGTAAATGAGGTTGCAAAAGCCATTTATTTTGTAGGGTATATATATTAGTGTGAGGTTTTGTATATGCTTGTTGTATATGATATATATATATATATATATATATATATATATATATATATATATATGGCGTAATGGGCGTGGTGGTTGGGTGCTAGTGGTCATCCCAAAACTCTATATAAAATAAACAGTGCTTTAACCAATGAAATGCATATCTTCATGGAGGTGCGTTTGTGCGTATGTGAATGATGTGCCTTCATCTATATCAGTTTGGGAGAAAAAAAAAAAAACACACATGGCTGGAAACGGCAGGTGTGCCAATACTTTTGCCCATATAGTGCATGTAATTTCCATCAAATTTCCATCAAATGGCAAAACCCAAACGTGCTTTGTAACACCTGCCGGAAATGTAGTGACTCCAGAATGTTCGTGAGAGGTGGGAGGAAACCTGAGAACCAAGTGATATGAATAGAAAGCGATCCTATTATGCTAATTATATAAAGACAAATCAAAACTGTTGTTTAACATGCTGTGTATTTTCCAATCTTTCCAAAAGATTTACGCATCATAAACGTAAAGATTTGCACGTGAAATCACAATGAATTAAACCGTTCACAGATATCTTTGATTAGAATTTGACTTTGGGAAATTATACGTTTACTTTAATATAAATATAACTTAGCGTTGATGTATTTCCCCATGCTTAAGACAGAATTGTGATTGGAAAACGGGGATCAAGGTCCACCAATGGCAAGCGACCGTCGTCATGACAAATGCAGTAACGAATACCTGTGCTGACTCGAAGGCTCATTTTCTGATTAGATTTTGAAGGCGATGTAGGTGTAATATCGGTCGTACGCTGAATCAGGGCCGATTAGCAGTATTCGTTAAATCAGACATGACGTGTAGGTTTGCGTCTCCTTTTCTCCAGCTAGCGATTTGGAATTGATAGCAGTAATAAACTTTTATCATCATGAAACAGAACTGAAACCTCCCTTTTTTTTTTTTTTTTTTTGATAACCTTTCATTTCTGTGTCGGATCCTTATTTTATTACACATATTCCAGTCAATATAAAAAAAAAAGAAAGAAAGAAGAGAGAGCAGAGTTGGGAGAGGAAGAGAGGCTTACTGACATATACTGGGTTTTTAACATTGTGTGTGTGTGTGTGTGTGTGTGTGTGTGTGTGTGTGTGTGTGTGTGTGTGAGTAACAGCCACATTGATTGGTAGGTAAAGTCATTCTCGCTTTGAGCTTTCCCCTGAGTCATGTCTCTCTCTCTCTCTCTCTCTCTCTCACTTTTCTGCTCTTCTCCCGTGATTTAGATGAAGTCACTTGCAATCATCAGCAATTCTCTCCTGAGCTTGCCTGTGTTTTTTTTTTAAGACCTCCTGGCTTTTTATTACTTAGCAATGTTTGTCTCCAGGCCGTCTCTGTACACACTGAACCAAAGCTGCGAGAAAAAAAAAACACTCCTGCGAGATTGTCTCATAAGGCCAGCCTTACAGGCAGCTTAATAAACCCCGCCTCCTTCGTCATTTGCACGCTTGGCATTCTTATTACCGTAAATTCTGGACTATAAGCCGCTACTTTTTTCCTAGGTTTTGAACCATGCGGCTAATGATAAGGTGCGGCTATTCTGCAGATTTTTTCCCGACCGCTAGGGGCTCTAACCGGAATTAGAATCAAAACTAACACAAAATAAATGCAAAGAAGAAGAATGCGCTAGTTCCTCTTTAGCAGATATAAGTGGGTAGAAGCGGATAGAAGGAGGATAAACTCTATCTTTACAAGGTTAAGGTGACGTGATTTCACACACAGGAGAAATGAAGATAAATACTGTAAATAGCGCTTATTTTCTCTTGGTTCTGTCCCGTTTTAATCAGTAAAGTTGCTACTCGGTGCTCTCTCTCTCCTCCCCTGCTCTTTTCCCCACACACACACGCGCTCTCTCCCCCCAAACACACACACACACACACGCACAAATCCCGATATAAGCCCGGTTCTCCCTACAATCCCCGTCCGGGCTCGTAGCACATACCTAGTGTCGCGGACACGGACGCTCGATATATGTTTATGCCTAACCTTTGTCTGTTCCCGATTCCCGGACTCCTGCTCTCCGGTACTCCCGGTACCACGGCGCGCAGAGCGCAAGGCTCCCTAGCCTGTCTGGCCGCTCCGTATGAGCGGCGTCTCCTGAGTTCTTTATTCTAATAAATCCTGTTTTGTATGAATTCCGGATCTCCGCGTCTCTGTGCAGCGTCCACCGTTACACCGTGTTAAAATACAGGTTAGGAAAGGATCTATTTAGGTACATACATGTACATTTACAATTCAAAAGCGGATGCGGCTTGTATGCAGGTGCGGCTTATTTATGATTTTTTTTGTTTTTGTTTTTTTTTAAATAGAGCGGATGCGGCTTATATGCAGGTGCGCTTTATAGTCCAGAATTTACGGTAATTCAAGTTTGGTGTTGCGTCACAGTTAAGACGAGCGGCGTCGTGGGAAATCCCAATTTGACTTATTGCTTATAAGCAGCAACATTTTTTTGGTCTTTGGCATTTTTCATATTTTGGCATTCATGGTCGGAGGTTCTAATCAAAGTTGTTGATGTATTTTTTTGTAGAATTTATGGTCGAAGGTTGTAGTTGAATTATTTATGGTAGGGATTTTGGAGTTGATGCACTAAACGTTTATGGTCAGGGGTTTTTAGTGGAAGCATTTGTAGTAGGATGTTCTAGTTGATTCATTTTTTGGTAGGAGTTTATAGTCTGGGGTTTCTTGTTGAAGCATTTATTGTAAGGGTTTCCAGGCACATTATTTAATGGTAGGTGGTTCTGGTAAAAGTGTTTATGATCGGGGGTCCTAATCAGTTATTATGGTAGTGGATTCTAGTTGAAGCGTTTAACGTGGGCGTTTCTAGTCAAAGCATATAAGTTGGGGTTTTCTGGTCCGTGTGTGTGTGTGTGTGTGTGTGTGTGTGCCTCCGCTATGTTACCTGTTGTGAACTTAAGGCTTATATGTTATAGGGACATGAGCTATGTGTTTATCCTGCCATTCATTCTTAAATCAATAACATGCACATCTTGCTGTGTTAGTCTCCCTTAATAGCTTTTTACAGTCTTAAACACACACACACAAACACACACACACACACACACACAGTTTTCCACTTTAAGTCTACTAAGGATTGATAGATACTGTGAAATACAGTCCAAATGAGATATACATAGTTGCTGTTATTGTTATGACACAACGAGTATCCTTTATGTGCATTTTTATTTTTTTTTGCTTTTGGTTCAAAACTTTTTAGAGTGTCTGATGTAAGTGCATTATTATAGAAATCAATATTACAAATATTGACATAGTTACTCTCTATCTCTCTCTCTCTCTCTCTCTCTCTCTCTCTCTCTCTCTCTATATATATATATATATATATATATATATATATAATTATTTTAATTATTACATTTTTTTTTATTCAATTTGCCCCCCAAAAAATTACTGACATTTTTAAAGGGCTATATATATATATATATATATATATATATATATATATATATATATATATATATATATATATATATATATATATAGCAGATCATTTCAGACGTTCATGTAGACATTGTCATTTTAAAGTGTGTTTAGTACATTTGTTGTTGTTTTAGTTGGTAGTTACACATACCAGGGTGTGTCGAGGAGAGGCTTGGAAATAACTAAGCTAACAGGCGCCGACACTAGGGCCGGTATTTGGTCATAGGCGTCGATCAACAAGGCTATTTAAAGCATGATTTATTTTATATCGCTTATATTAGTGAAGGAAAATTCTATGGATCTATGAACGGATATGAATATGTACACATTCATGTGATGAGCACAACAGAGGATTCAAAACCCAGATGCATTGACAATAAAACGAGCATTGACAATAACATCCCACAATGCTCGCGACCATGTTATTCGTGAAGCGACACCATCCCGCCATTAGATTGCAGCGTATCCGACATGTTTGTGCTTCAAGGAGAAAAACCAGTATGTGTTTTGTGTTATGAGACGGCGTCGCTCATCAAACACTATATACTGTCGTTATCGTTATAGCCGGCGACCGTAACGCTGCTGTGGCTCGCGGTGCTGATGAGTTTCACACCCCTGATCTACGGCATCGGATATTGTTTATTATTCATAAAATATGACTCTCTTTTATACTAATATGCTCCAGTTATTTATTTATTTATTGCGTCCTCCATGCAGATTTACTGCATCTCAGAACTTTGTTCACCACCACCATGCTGCCACTAGTGGGCCCTTGAGCAAGGCCCTTAACCCTCAATTGCTCAGTTGTAAGGCGTTCTGGATAAGGGCGTCTGCCAAATGCTGCAAATGTAAATGTAAATGAATGTCATGTAGCCGATGGGATTTCCGAAGCGGACAAATCAAATGAATATTATTCGTTAGATCGGATATATTATCGTGTCTGATAGAATGATCTCAGCCGTGAGGCTTTTCTGTGTCAGTGAGTGTGTGCTAAAGAGACACACTGCCTGAGGCTCGTTTCTTGGAATACGTCAGATAAAGACAAAGCCTTCACTACAGAGGTTAAATAGCTGTGACTACGCTACTTAACGCGCTCAGACAACCTCGGTGGGCCTGTCCCGAGCAGGGGTGTGTTCTCGTTTGCCATTCTGCCTCTTGTGCACTCCTACGGCGCGCTTTTTTTCAGCCACTGACAAGTCACGAAGGAGCACGCACAGAGGTAAGCTTTTTTTGGACGTATATATATTACAATTTGAGACGACTTAACCTGTCGACGGTGCCGTCAGAGATTTTAACAGCGAAAAAAGTGTGCTTTAATAGCGGACTAGCACATGTTAATCTTTTGGAGTAGACACAGGAATGTGATCACACCCATTTTCCTCTGGGGAAAGGCTTTAAAGCTTCAGCCGCAGTATTTATTGGATGTATTTATATTGTGCAGTGTTTATTGTACCCAATTATTATTCATTCAAGGTGCTGTGTTTATGTATGTTTACTGATTATGCACTAATAAGGGATTTGTAGTGTTGGAGACACACTGGCACAGCTGGGAGCTGCTATAGATATTATATATGGTATAAGTGAGTATTCAGAAATAGGAACTATATTCTGTTAAAAAGTATATTCTGAGGCAAAACGAACACAACAGTGATCTGCTATAATCGTTTCCTGTTGTTGTCTTTGCAACTTTTCCCCATTTCAGGGAATAAACGGGTGAAAGCATGTGACACGGCAGAACATTGCTCATGGGTTTCCCTCCTCCCATCCAGACAGAACAGAGAGACTGTGTGTGTGTGTGTGTGTGTGTGTGTGTGTATGCTTTATGATTGACCCATTTAACTACTGGCATTTGTGTCTTTTAGGCCCAATGATCTCAAACTCCAAAAATGATGAGGCCCAGTTTTGTCTCTTTTTTTCCTCCACATTAGAATTTTGCCTGACATTAATTACAGCACTGATGGACTTTAATCCATTAAGCCACTTTTAAATGATATCATTATTCATAAGGAATTCCTTTATCGGCTGAAAATTCCACTTCCGTGTTTATCAGTAATCAAATAGTTGCACTATATATTTTTTCTGGCAAAAGTTCAATTGTGAAAAAAACAAAAAACAAAAAACCTACTCTTCCAAATTGCATAAATACAAACATTTGGAAAAATGTTTTGCGGAAGAATGTTGACACATTTACAGAATTTGGCAGACCCCCTTTTCCAGAGCAATTGAGGGTTAAGGGCCTTGCTCAAGGGCCCGATAGTGGCAGCTTAACCACTGGGCTACACCACACATCCTTTCTATTACGTGTAAAACACAATTCTGCTTTCATCAATACAGCTCTTTATCAAGGAAAGTATTGATAGGACCGTTATAGATCTTTGATGTTGTTTGCCAAGAGACACAAATTGCATTGTGCGTTAGAATTGGACACGTGTTGAAATATAGCATGCCCTAATGAAAGCTGTGTGAATGGACTCTTCCAATAATCGTGTAAATTAGATTTGCTTTCGATGGCTTTGTTGATTGAAGCTTTGTTCACGTTTTGCTCGGTTTGTTTTGTGATGAACTTTGAATAGTCCAATTTAGAGCTAATTGAGCCGAGTAAGGCATTATAGAGCTACACTTTGTCAGAGAAATCATTTAAAGGATTTTTTTAGGCAGACGCTACATTTTATGCTAAAAGTATTTTGTGGTTCTCCAGATCACAAACTAGGAATACTAGCGGGAATTAGGGATGGTAAGATTTACCCATTCGCACTGCTAAAAACAGCTCAAATTGGTGCATATCGGGATTAAAGAAGTGGCGATTTGTATTGCGATGTATTGCTTTGAACATATTTGCGTGCGTAAAAATGGATTTAGAAAGTACATTTATGATCGGCTGTCTATCCGAATCAAAGCATTAAAAGCAAACTCTCCGTACCATGTTGAATTCCATAACATATTTTTACTATGGCATCAAATCGCATTGGATCGCTTTGGGTTGAATCCGAATCACACTGCATTGTAAATGGGGGTGAATCATATATCGCATCAGAATCTGCTTCATATGCATCTCTATTGTAATGTATTGTATATTTGGCTTTGCATTAAGATGCAAATATGCAAATTGGCCTTTGTTTTGAAGGTCCCTGCTGAGAATATTTAATGTAAATGTTTCTTATAAAACCTATTATTGATATGCACCTAATTTGAATATATGTAAATCTGTTCCAAACAAAACCTACGCCTTTTAGTCCTTTTTTTTTTTTTTTACATACAGACATTGTGTCCGACTAGTGATTGTGATCTGCCTGGTTTGTCTAAATGTCACTCTCATATTGCATTTAAACAAATGTCAGGCCTAATAAAAATAAATAAATAAATAAAAATCAACAGTCATCTGAAATGGCTGAAATGGCTGTTAAAAACAACACTGGTACAATTTAATTAAGACTAATGTATAGCGACACGATGCAATTACACATTGCATTTTATTAATGACAAAGATGCGAATCTCTGGCCTTCTCGGGAGCAATTTATGTCACTTCTCCTAATGTTAACCATTTAATCTTTAAATGCCAAAGAATCTCTTCAGTCTGCTGTCTGCTTTTATTGAGTTACCGTTTAAGGTCAGCTGTTGTGTTATTGAGTGTGTGTGTGTGTGTGTGTGTTGTGTAGAGTAATGAATTTAATAGAAATGTTTATAGTCAATTTAAAAAAAAAGAAAGAAAAAAAATTTGTAAAATTAAAAAAAAAAATCGTAAAGATGTTTATTCACAATGATACCTGAAAATCACCACTACAGGACATTTATTCATGCCTTTAAATCTTGTGGGGGAAAAAAAAGAAATTAAAAGTCGGGATCAACTGGACACACATGAAAAACACAGGACGGCCGGATTGTAGCGCATTTGTGATCATCCTGTGATCAAAAGTCCAAATTCTATATTCTATTCTATAAAGTCTGTTTAATGGGAGATTTCTTTTTGATAGACATGCAAAACATACACTGTCTTGAAAACCAAGGAAGAAATTGAAATTGTTTTCGGGAAATAGAAATACAAGGGAAAAAACAAGCACAAGGAAAATGTCAAGTGTGTGTGTCATAAGAATTGGGTAAGAATGTGTTCAGGAACGGCCGAGATTGGTCAAGTGTTTACAGAAGTGGGAGGAATTGGTTGTGGAAGTGGTCAGATGTGTTGTTACAAGTAAACAAGATTGGACGAGAGTGCCGTCTATGCTTATAGCGTAGGTAATCTTAAACCAGCATATTAAGAGTGGTCAAGTGTGTTGGAGAAAGTGGGCAGGACTTTGCTCTGTCTGAGAAAAGACACAAGGATTGGTCCATTGAGTGACTGGAACCATTCAAGAGTGTCTTTATAAAGAGAGTTAGGACATGATTAGGTGGGTGCCGACCAACAATGCCATACATGTAGACAGTGTTTTTGGGAGTAACTAGTTGCATGTAACGGCGTTACATAATTTCATTGCAAAATAAAAGTAACAGTAATTCGTTACTGAGAATAAACGTGTAATTAAATTACAGTTACTTTTGAAAATGTTAAAGATTACAAATCCCAAATATACCCCCCCCCCCCCCCCCCATCGCACCGTCAACAAGATTCTGATGCAGCTCAATTTAGAAAAATATAACGTACTTTTTCCGAAGGTTTGAATTTTTTTCCTTTCAGAAGAATAGAAGAATAGAATAACCTTTTATTGGTCACATATACATTACAGCACAGTGAAATTATTTCCTTCGCATATCCCAGCTTGTTGGTAGCTGGGGTCAGAGCGCAGGGTCAACCATGATACGGCGCCCCTGGAGCACAGAGGGTTAAGGGTCCTGCTCAAGGACCCAAGGGCGGCAGCTTGACAATGCCGGGGCTCGACCTCGGATCTTCCAATCAGTAACCCAGTGCCTTAGACCACTGAGATACCCCCTCCATAAGTGCCACCTAGTGGACAAATCAAAGTAATCAAAGAGAACTCAAATGTAATCAATTACTTTTATAAAGTAGTTGAAAAGTTACACTATTAATAACCATTTATTTAATAACAAACCATGTGTCAATCTCTTTGTTTATGTATCCATCTACAGTACGCATCTAATTAATGGATATGCAAATGTAGTGCTCTTGTTTTGGCACAAAGGATTTAATCTGGTCTCCTTAATCAGAGAAATACCAAGTCAGAGTAAAGATACATTATCTGAATATAGTTTATATATATATATATATATAGAATATAGTTTATAGTTAAGTATTATTTCTAGGTTTACTGGTGGCCATCGAACATAAGTGTGATCATAATATTGTCCATCTACTAGGTACTGTGTAACTCATAGCTATTAGCCATTTATTTTTTATTTGTTTACTGTTAACATTATAAGCATTAGCATGTTTTGGAGTGAAATTGTTCCGTTAAGCCTTTGTTTCCTCTCGCTGCGTGGTTCCTGTGTAACATCGATCGCTCACAGCATTGTTAACCTTTCTCCTCCTCCTCTGTCTTCCCCACTACAGATGTCTGCTCGGCTCCTATAGAGCGAGCCCCGAGACCCAACTGTGTGCGCGTGCTTGCGGGCGAGTGTGAGGAGGAAGAATGCCACAGTATTTCATAAATGGAAAGGTTATAGGGCTTGACATCTATATTGACGTATATCGATGTGATATTTCTCAGCATCCGTAGCCTTAATCTGGAGATCAAGGGCATATTAAAGGCTTTAAAAAAAAAACAGAAAAAAACACCTTGGGTTATTTCTATATAGTGTGCTTTTAAAAGCGTCCGTCCAAAAAGATTAATACGTGGCAGTGCGGATTATTCGATTACGGCTGATCTGCATTCCTTCACCAGACCGATTTAGTAGCTAATTAAGCTAGTTGGGGAAGTTAGACCTGTTGCTAGTCATGTCGGCGTTGCTTTAAAAAGCATAGCGCTAAGCTTTCTTGAAGAGAACGGGAAAAGAAAAGGATTGCCCTTCTCCTGTACCTGGAAAATGTAATGATAAAAAGGACAGTGTAGTACATTTTGTCTATTACATTGAGTCAGATCCACATTTGTTGCATTTGTAGTAAAATGATCAGAGTTAGCGATGTATTTTTTTGCACTATACAGTGTGCATATAGATAGATAGATAGATAGATAGATGGATAGATAGATAGATGGATGGATGGATGGATCAGTCAGTCCTCTAACTCACACTGTTCTATATACTGTTGGAAATGTGCTTTCTCTGAATGTATACATGTGTTTCCTTATACATGAAAAAGGGCCCCGGTGGTTTAGTGGTTAGTACGTTCGCCTCACACCGCCAGGGTCCGGGTTCGATTCCCGTCTCGGCCACGTGTGTGTGGAGTTTGCATGTTCTCCCCGTGCCTCAGGGGTTTTTTCTCTGGGTTCTCCGGTTTCCTTCCTGGTCCAAAAACATGCACGGTAGGTTGATTGGCACTTTGGAAAATTGTCCCTAGTGTATGAATGTGTGTCCTGCGATGTGTTGGCATTCCATCCAGGGTGTATCCTGCCTTAAAGCTCATAGACGCCTGAGATAGGCACAGGCTCTCTGGGTTTCTCCGGGTTCTCCGGTTTCCTCCCGGTCCAAAAACATGCACGGTAGGTTGATTGGCACCTTGGAAAATTGTCCCTAGTGTGTGAATGTGTGTGTGTGTGTGTGTGTGTGTCCTGTGATGGGTTGGCGTTCCATCCAGGGTGTATCCTGCCTTAATGCCCATAGACGCCTGAGATAGGCACAGACTCCCCGTGACCCGAGGGAAGATCGGATAAAGCGGTAGAAGATGAATGAATGAATGGTTTACATTGCTGTGTTGTTGAAAACTGAGTAACATTCCAACTAGGCATTTTCCACAATAATTTACACATTTCCACTGCACAAATGCATGCTACATTTTCTTTCTCCAATTCGCCACAACATACACAAGTCAACATGTAGCTTGGGTAACCACCACAGGTTGACGAAGAATGACCTGGATACCCCCTTGTGTGCGTTTGTAAGCATGCTGAGTCCTTGATCAAAGTCACAAAGTGCAAAATGATGCCGCATTTGCAGGAAATACGACAGCAGGAGTCAATTGTGCACCACTTAATGTAAGGCAAATGTAGAGAGACACAATGAGGGGGAGGACTTTTTTTTTCCTGCATAGTTCACAAGCAAAAATGGAGTTTCCAGCTTCGTGCCCAGGCTTGTGAGTGCGAGTCTGGCACAGTGCGGAGATCCAGTGGTAGCCGCAGCCTGTGTCATGATTCTGAAACCAGCACGAAGCCTCTTCTCTTTAGCACTCTTGTATTGTGATACGAAGCACACATGTAATATAACCTGCTAGTTTACAAGCTTTAAGAAGGGAACGTTTTCTGGTTAATAGGTTTGATTTCATTCATTCATCTTGTACAGCTATATCCGATCTTCCCTCGGGTCACGGGGAGTCTGTGCCTATCTCAGGCGTCTATGGGCATTAAGGCAGGATACACCCTGGATGGAATGCCGACCCATCGCAGGGCACACACACATTCACACACACATTCATACACTAGGGACAATTTTCCAAGGTGCCAATCAACCTACCGTACAAGTGACTTGTAGGCCAATGGTTTTATCACGGTGCGACATCATAAAGGATGTCAGCACTGCATGAATATGTTTCCTAGTGATTAAAGTCACACTGCGATTTACAAGATCCCACAGCAATTTGTGAATAAACATTTTTGTTTATTTCGAATGTCTGATTTTTTTTTTGTTTTGGAAACATTAATTGCAGAAAATAGATTTAGATTAAAAAAAAAAAAAAAAAAAAAAAAAAAAAAATATCTATATATATATATATATATATATATATATAGTTTATGTTGGGGGGGCACGGTGGCTTAGTGGTTAGCATGTTCGCCTCACACTTCCAGGGTTGGGGTTCGATTCTCATCTCGGCCAATGTGTGTGTGGAGTTTGCATGTTCTCCTGGGTTTTTCTCCGGGTTCTCTGGTTTCCTCCCACCGGTCCAAACACATGCACGATAGGATGATTGGCACCTTGGAAAATTGCCCCTAGTGTGTGATTATGAGTGTGTGTGTGTGTGTGTGCCCTGTGATGGGTTGGCATTCCATCCAGGTTGTATCCTGCCTTAACGCTCATAGACGCCTGAGATAGGCACAGACTCCCCGTGACCCGAGGGAAGATCGGATATAGCTTGTAGAAGATGAATGAATGAATGTTTATGTTCAGGTGTTGTGATCGAAAATGAATGTTAAGATGTTAAGATATAACCTCTCTTTTTTGTTTTTACTGGCCGGTTAACAGTAAGTGTGTAATAACGGGTGTTTTGTCAACTCGCATAGAGATGAAGAGCCATTAAACACCTAAAGCTATTCGAATTTATTGTGTTTGTGTCGTCTGATCAACTCGTGCTCTGGATCACGCGCCATCTCCTCGCCGCAACACGCATGCAGAATACATGAAAAAGTACTTGTGATTAAACAGGGCATTCTGTGTTCTTTGATAAATATGGCCAATGAGGAACAAAAGGTCATTGATGCAAATCTCTTTCGCTCTCATGCTTTGCCTTTCTCATGAACTCTGTGCTTAAAGAGAATCAGTCATAATCCATGTCCTGTGACATTTCAAGGGCGAGAGCGAATGGTCCTGCAGACTTTCCCATAGTGGCAAACTTTACGTTTTGACCCCGATGGAGACTCTGGATAGTCTATAACGGTGATATCACATTAATAGATTCGTCATGTTTATGTATAAGGATTTGATGTCACTTGTGGCTTTGGAGAGTGTAGAGCCAGTCCCCCCCCCCCCTCTTTATTAATCACATTATTTCATTATGTGCAAAACAGTTGTCACCCACACACACTGCACGACTGTGCTGCGATTTTCAGTTTGCATTAGTGTGTAACTGAATTCGGGTAGCTGGACTTTGTGAAAGCAAATCAGCTATACTTGATCTGAAGTAAAACGTGTTCAGGTTTAGATGTAAATGTGTCGTCTCTTCTAAAATGATTCATTCAGAATGCATTTTTCTTTATAATGAGCAAAGCTGTGATGCAGTAATGTTCATTTCTTCTCAAACGATATATCAATACAATATTTCCTGTCTCAAAATATCCAAGTAAAAATGGCAATAAACGTTTGTGTGTTTGTGTTTATTTTGACAGGTTAAGCGCGGTCAGCACTATGACTGATGGGGACTATGATTATTTGATTAAACTCCTGGCTCTCGGAGATTCAGGAGTCGGAAAAACCACCTTCCTTTACCGCTATACAGACAACAAGTTCAACCCCAAATTCATCACTACCGTGGGCATTGACTTCAGGGAAAAAAGAGTGGTGAGTTTCTTCTTCTCGGCCTTCTTTCCATCCATCCTACATCATGAACGCAAAGCTCAAGGAGCAGCTTAAGGACAAATGAAACCAGTATTATAGATTTACAATCACATCAGTCATTACAGCAGAAGTGTTAGAAAACTGTTGAATGAATACACCGTGTTAAATGTAATTCCCTACTATTGTACAGTATTATCTAAAATATACTCTGGCGGGGGGGGGGGGGGGGGGGGTGAGGGGTTGTTTGGCTTCCAGCTTTGGGATTAAAAAAAAAAACCAATAGAGCACAAATTTGATATCAGAATTATCAGAATAAAAAAAATGATATCAGTATAAATTTCCAATCAAAAATGCTTATGAACTATTTCAAGCTTAAAAATGTCTAATTTAACTTGAAGTTCAAAACTCAGTAGCAATAAAAGTAGGGTTTATAAAACTTTATATTGTAAATGATACCGCCAGGGTCCGGGTTCGATTCCCGTCTCGGCCATGTGTGTGTGGAGTTTGCATGTTCTCCCCGTGCCTCAGGGGGGTTTTTCTCCGGGTTCGTACCCGGTCCATAAACATGCACGGTAGGTTGATTGGCACCTTGGAAAATTGTCCCTAGTGTATGAATGTGTGAGTGTGTGTGTGTGTCCTGCGATGGATTGGCATTCCATCCAGGGTGTATCCTGCCTTAATGCCCATAGACGCCCCCCCTTCCCCCCGTGACCCGAGGGAAAATCAGATAAAGCGGTAGAAGATGATTGAATATTGTTTGTTTGTGGTTGTTGTGAGTGTATGAACTTATAAAAAAAAAAAAAAAAAAAAAGACAAAATCGTAAATGACGATTAATGAAAAACACACAAAAAGTCTATAAATCCCGTAATTCATTGTGACCCATCTGAGAAACGGGGAAAAACGACTTTTAACAAGAACCGTTGCGTTTCTACTGTATTATAGCTGTCATGTGTAAATAAAAATGCACATTTTTGATCAATTACTATCATATTATAAGGACATGTGACTGGCAGAAGTGCTCTGAGGGTGGGGCTTTAGACTATGCAGTGCACAGACATTTATATCCATTATGACTCCTCTTGTAAGTACAACTGTATAATATCGATTTCAGATTAAAATCTTGGCGCTTATTGTAACTCCTAAAGCTTTTCATAATTCAAATGAGCCTCCGAAGGATTTCGTAATGAAATCAGTCGGTTTTATTTCCCAAAGTAATACATTTAATAAATAAATGAGTAATTTCAACCCTGACCAGAATAAAACAGTCTAAAGAGAAATGAAGGAACAGAATAAACGCTTTGTAAGTAAATCTCCTCGCTTCAGTGTTGACGGATTTCCTTCTTTCTTTCTTTATATCAATCCGCACGACAGTAAAACACTTCGGCGTTTAATTGGCGTACCAGTGCCCAAAACACACAAACATAAACACACATTACAAGAATGTAATGTGTGTTTGTTCAAATGTGTTTGAATTGTAACTCGCATTGTGGTGTTTGGAGATAAACTTTTCCCTCCTAAGCAATTTTATAATAATAATAATAATAATAATAATAATAATATAATATAATAGTCTTTATTGGTCACATATGCATTATAGCACAGTGAAATTGTTTCTTGGCATATGCCAGCTTGTTGTTGGTAGTTGGGGTCAGAGCACAGAGGGTTAAGGGGCAAAGGACCCAAGGGCGGCAGCTTGGCCATACCGGGGCTCGAACCCGGATCTTCCGATCAGCAGCCCAGTGTCTTAGACCACTGAGCTACCCTCTCCCTAAATTTATTCACAAAACGAAAGACATGTGGAAACGATAAGCCTATATAATATTATCAGATCATCAATGCTAATGGAGATTTTCCATTTTAAGCATAACATTGTAAATATATTTACTTTCTGAACATCATATTTGTTGATTTACTCCGTACTTTACTGTTATAGTAATAATCTCTGAGGGGAATTTTTGGAGTTTGGGGTACAGTTGCTTTTCAGTGGGTTTGCTGGCTTTGTGTAAAACGTCATCTCCCACTGGTTTTAGAACTGGTCTGGACTTTAAGGTTGTTTAGCATAAAAGACTTATTCTGTGAGGAAATTTCGATTCTTACGCGTTTTGGACAAAGTATGACAAGTATGGAATGTGATTTGCATGTCTGGATTAGTATGGGAAGAAAGAATGCTCAGTATTGAAAAATGTGTTTTTTGAATGGTTATTATTTATTTATTTATTTTATAAAAACGAATATGAATACATTTAAAAATGGCATTTTCGTGTTCACACTTTCGGACGTGGCTGCAAAAAAAAAAAAAGGAAAAAGATTGGTGTGAGACTGGAATTGCACAGCTGTGATTGGTTGTTACATTGTGAGGCAACAGTATAGCGCCCTATCCCCCCCCCCCCCCCGCCCCCAAAACATGCGAGTAAACAAGTGGAAGACAGAGATTTAGCCGCTTCAGAGATTAAAATGTAATTCATGATTAGAAGGTCTTGAGTTCAAATCCCAGCACTAATCTGCCACTTCTGGGCCTTTAACAAGGTCCTTTCACGTGTATGGATGAGTTCATTGTAAGTCTCAGGGCACATGTTTTAGGCTTTACTGCATGTAATAATGTGTATTCACCGCCACTGAACCATGTCAGTCCATATTTATAAAATGCATTATTATTGGCTGGTGTGTGAGGTGTTTATGTCACAACTCATGATTAATAATGCTGGTGCATACAGACATTGACAGACACTGACATTTTCTGCTACAACCTCAGTGAAAAGAAAATATGTAGATATTCTGGTTGAGTGCACTTTAATTATTTCATAGGGTCTGTAATAAAATATTTACAAATATGCGTTTATAATGGCGCGTTACATTATAGGATCATGGATTCATTTATTTAATACTATACTGTTTTTCATGAAAATAACATGACCGTTTGGCAGTTCATTAGGTTATACCCTGTTGAGTGATGCAATCCATAATGCGTAACATTTTTCGCGAGTGCTCATTTAATGCAAGAAGGCTTTTTAACAATTTATTTACACATTAACTCGCAAGTGTGCATTATAGGAGCAAACTCGGTGTGACACTTGCTATTATGTAATCCAGTGCAGATGTTTAGAGTGGAAGGCGTTTGAGGGATTTTGCTCGTGCTGATGATTATGATGATAACGGACTGTGGTTTGGTTTGGTTATTAGTGGAGGCTATGAAGGAAGGTCAGGTCTGAGATAATCGGATTGTAGATTGTGAGTTAGAAATGCCTATGGAGAGCTCGCCAGGAGAGGTGAGGTGCATGAACGTCTTCGTACCCCTCTAGTTTTCACAGCATGCACCTGGAAAGGTGACTGGAGCTCTTGGAAGAGAAAGACAAACAAGTTTCTTTTTTAAGTAATATAAAAGAGGATGAATGCACGAAAATGTAACCTTAGCAAGGTTTGATTGTACTCACAATCATTTCTCTTGTACAGAATCTCTACAATTTTCCGTAACCAGTTTATTGTGGTCAGGCACATGATAGATTTGAAACCTGTCATGAAGGCAGTGGTCATGTGGCCAGGAACTAGAGCTGGACGATAAATCGTTATTATCGATTACCGTAAATTCTGGACTATAAGCCGCTACTTTTTTCATAGGTTTTGAACCATGCGGCTAATAATAAGGTGCGGCTATTCTGCAGATTTTTTCCCGACCGCTAGGGGCGCTCTAACCGGAATTAGAATCAAAACTAACACAAAATAAATGCAAAGAAGAAGAATGCGCTAGTTCCTCTTTAGCAGATATAAGTGGGTAGAAGCGGATAGAAGGAGGACAAACTCTATCTTTACAAGGTTAAGGTGACGTGATTTCACACACAGGAGAAATGAAGATAAATACTGTAAATAGCGCTTATTTTCTCTTGGTTCTGTCCCGTTTTAATCAGTAACGTTGCTACTTGGTGCTCTCTCTCTCCTCCCCTGCTCTTTTCCACACACACACACACACACACACACACACACAATACAGCCTCAGCGGTTCTTGATTTTCCCTCTCCCGATATAAGCCCGGTTCACTCTACAATCCCCGTCCGGGCTCGTAGCACATACCTAGTGTCGCGGACACGGACGCTCGATATATGTTTATGCCTAACCTTTGTCTGTTCCCGATTCCCGGACTTCCAAGTCCGCCACCGCTCCTGCTCTCCGGTACTCCCGGTACCACGGCGCGCAGAGCGCAAGGCTCCCTAGCCTGTCTGGCCGCTCCGTATGAGCGGCGTCTCCTGAGTTCTTTATTCTAATAAATCCTGTTTTGTATGAATTCCGGATCTCCGCGTCTCTGTGCAGCGTCCACCGTTACACCGTGTTAAAATACAGGTTAGGAAAGGATCTATTTAGGTACATACATGTACATTTACAATTCAAAAGCGGATGCGGCTTGTATGCAGGTGCGGCTTATTTATGAATTTTTTGGGTTTTTTTTTTAAATAGAGCGGATGCGGCTTATATCCAGGTGCGCTTTATAGTCCAGAAATTACGGTAATTCGAATTTATGTCGATGTTTAATAAACAAAAAAGCGATTTCACCTCGGTATGACACAGCGAGTTTCTGTACTTCTCCCGCATCACACCCTGCATTACTCTTGAGAAATACCAAAGACAACATTTGGTGGTGCTCTGACCAATCCAAAGAGCTCGTTTCCAAGAGGGGGGCGCATGTAGGGGGCCGCATCAGTCGTATGGAAAGGGTTTGGTTTTGCAACTTCCAATGTACCATTTTGTCGGATGTTTCTTCGTAAAGAAAGCAGCACGACTAATTTATTCCAGCACCTCAAACAGAATAAAAAACAGCGGGATAAACAAGACAGGATAAACAGGATATTTACAAGGGATAAACAAGACAGCGGCAAACCCCAAAACACCGCTAAAAACAGGTAGAACCCAACGCATTTTCCCACTATATCCAAAATCTAAATAGAATTTTGTCTATAAAAATAATAATAAAATAAATCGGAGATTCAGTTTATTTGACACAGGCACATTCACACCTGGGGCTATATATCTTAGACAAGACACCTCCCGGTATGTATTTGAGAGATGGACATATGGGAGAAAATACACACAAGCTCAGGACTGAAGCTTTAAAGCCGGGATGCGTGAGACAGCAATGTCAGTCCTCGTGCCTTCACATCATTTCCTGAATACCAGAGGGACAGCTCCATTTCAGAGCCCTGGTTACTCAGATGGCTCAGCATCAAAAAGCACTTCTCTCAGCGAGACAGCTGTCGGACTTGTGTTACTGTTGAATGCAGTAATCAGAGCAGCGGCGTTTCCTTTCTGCCGTAGAACTTTTGCGCCCCCGAGCAAATCCCCCACCTTGTTCTTGCGGCACATCAGCAAAATGTTCTTAAACAGCGGTGAGAATTGCTCATCATTCTGTGCGATTTTTGTATTCTGTCGGTTCAGTAACCCAGTGAGCAGCGAGAGCACGCCGTGAATTGTCCATTAAAGTAAATCGCAGATAATTGTGTAAAACAAAAGGAGAAAAAGAGAGAAAAGTGAGGTTTTTCTCTCTCTCTCTCTCTCTCTCTCTCTCTCACATGCACAATGCTGACATATCAAAGTATCGCTTTCTCATTTATGTGTATTTCTTATATAGAAGTAAAAAAGGAAGATGTATGGTTTTGTTAAGGGCGTCTTATTCATATTGTATCCGATGCATGCACAGGTGAAGGAATAGTTTGGATTATGGATCACTTTTATCGTGTTCTTGTCGGACTTATTATATGCGATTTCACTCATATTCTTTGTTTATTGGAGAGATCATATAAAAAAAAAAAAAACGGTTATAAATAATTTATCAGACATAACATTTATGATTACAATCTGTTATGTGTATTCAGCCCCCCCCCTTCCTTTTTTTTTTTTTTTTTTTTTTTTTTTTTTTTTAGCTGTCTGTCATTATTCTCTCCCCTCAGGCAATTATGAATAATTAATTAACCTGATTATATTTGGGTCAGATTGATTTGATTGGCTGTGTAAAAATGTGAGAAAGTAAATGTGGGACAGGAGGGCCGTTTATACCTGAATACATACATGGTTTCCTTAAATGCAATCTTTTGTTTGACATTTCCTTATTGCACTCATATGTGGGCTTTTTCTAAACTAAAGGATGTATAACGTTAACGCTGTAACATTACAGTATTTACATTTTTAATGATGTTAATGTCGTGATGTCAGTTTGAAATTTCATCTCAAAAAGTCTTGGATTTGTGTCTTATGTGTGTGGAATGTTTACTTAAATATTTTCCATACTGTAAATATCTTATACTGTAGCATGATAAGTGGCGTCTAGTGCTTTATGTTACTAATACACCCGTACAACAATGTGGATCCTGACACTGAGAAAATCTCATTATAAGTGTTATTGTGTGTGCGTGTGTGTGTCAGTCATGTACAGGATGTAGGGTGTGTTTATGACTGTGTTTTGTGTGTAAATAATGATTAATTGTATTAATAAGGTGTGTGTATTGGGAACAGAGTGTATTCGCATTCTATATTTGTCTTATCTACCTGTGTGCGTGTGTGTGTGTGTGCTCGTGCTTGTGTGTGTGTGTGTGTGTACGAGCGTGAGACAGTGTGTTGCTTGAAAATTGACTATGAATATTCTATCACTAATTACCTTGTTTTCTTATCTGGTGTTTTTTAAAACAGTGGTACATGCACAAGTCAGTAATAGAGAGAGAATGCCTTACCACACACACACACACACACACACACACACACACACATGTATAGTGCATTGCAAAAGTGTTCATTACACCTTAAATATCTATAACTACAAACTCAAACATATTTTTAGGGGGATTTTCTGTGCTAGACCAACATAAAGTGTTGTAATAGACCATACTTATAAAGTGGAAGGAAAATGATACATGGCGTTGAAGATTTTTTACAAATAAATATCTGAATGTACCCCCCCCCCCTTCACTCTGATACCCCTAAATAAAATCCAGTGTAATCAACTGCCTTCAGAAGTCACTAATTAGTAATTCGAGTCTACCTTGGTGTACTTAAATCCCAGTATAATTACAGCAGTTCTGTGAAGGCCGCCGAGGGTTATTAGAGACCATTAGTGAGCAAAAATGCATCGTGATGACCAAAGAAGCACAGCAGACAGGTCAGGAATAAAGTAGTTTAGAAGTTTAAAGTAGGGTTAAGGTGTAAAAAAAAAACACACACACATCCCAAGCTTTGAACATCACCGAACACTGTTTAATTCATTATCCGAAAATGGAAAGAGTATGGCACAGCTGCTAACCTAGCAAGGCACGGCCGTCCTCCTAAAGCAGGGGTGGCTAACTAGTAGGAGGCGATGAGCTACTTTTTTTCTGTGTTACTGCAAAGAGCCACATCGTACACATGGGTACACATGAACATCATCCCATTCCCATTGACGCATGTTATGTGAAAGCTCCTAAAGAGCCGCATGAAACTAATTAAAGAGCCGCATGAGGCTCGGGAGCCACGGGTTGGCCAGGCCAGACCTAAAGTGATCGGCCAGGCAAGGAGAGCATCGATCCAAGAAGCAACTAGAAGGCGCGTGGTAACTGTGGAGGCGCTGCAGAGATCCACATCTCTCCCACATGAGAGTCGGTCCACAGGATAACTGCTAGTCATGGACTATACCAATCAAGCAATTATGGAAGAGTGGTTGGAAAAAAAAAAAACATTGTTCACAAAAAAAAGAATGTGAAGTGTAGTGTTCCTCAAGCTATGTAGGAGGACAGCAAATATGTGGAAGAAGGTAAAGGCCTGCAAGCAAAAGCCTGAACACATTGTCCTCACTGTGAAACATGGTGGAGGCAGTATCCTGCTGTGAAGATGCTTTTCTCCAACAGGGATAGAGAAGCTGGTCAGAGTTCATGGGAAGATGCAGGGCAATTCTGTAATACAATCTGCAAAAGAACTCGAGACAGGGACGGAGGTTCACTTTCCAGCCAGACAACGAGCATAAACATACAGCCAGAGCTACAATGATTGAGATCAATGCATATTCATGTGTAAGAATGACCCAGACCTAAATCCTATTGAGAATCTTTGGTGCACCAAAGTTCCCCATCCAATCTGATTCAACTGGAGCTGTTTTGCAAAGAAGAATGGGAAACCTTTGTGTAGAGACATACGCAAATATACTTTGAGGTGGTAGCCCAATGGTTAAGGTGTTGGACTCTGGACCAGAAGATCATAGGTTCGAACCTCACCACCACCACCAAGCTACCACTAGTGGGCCCTTGAGCAAGGCTCTTAACCCTCAGTTGCTCAGTTGTAAGTCGTTATGGGTAAGGGTGTCTGCCAAATACCGTAAATGTAAATGTAATTGAAGTGAAAGGTGGTTTGACAAAGTATTCTTTAACATCATTTTTCCTCCACTTCACAACTATGTAATGCTTTGTGTTGGTTTATCACATAACATCCCAATAACATATGTTTTAGTTTGTAGTTATAAGATAACCCTAACCCTATATATATATAGATATATATATATATATATATATATATATATATATATATATATAATATATATATATATATATAGTATATATTTATTTATTTTTATAATAATATTGATGGACTATGGATACTTTTGCAATGCGCTATAGTTAATGAGTCAAGATTCCAACATAAGGGTGACTCACGAACACAAATACAAACTCCTGCACTTAAACAAATGTCCACTATGTCAATAGTGATTATCCGAATGAGAAATATCCATCACAATGTGAGTTATGTAATATTTAGCTTTTGCGTATTTTTGCATGTCATAGGCAAATTTGGTTTCCGAGTATCGTTACCCCACCTTTATTACATTTCTTATAAAAACATGGCCTGTGATATGAGAATGTAGAATGATATATACGCCATGATAGCTAGTACAGTTAGCGACACGTGTAGAAGAGGGAAAAGTGAGCAAATATTTTATGCCTTGTGTTGTTACGGTGATGAATGCATGTGTGTGTGTGTTTGTTTTATGTAGGTGTACAGCACTAACAGCCCTAATGGAACCACAGGAAAGACTTTTAAAGTTCATCTGCAGCTCTGGGACACGGCAGGACAGGAGAGGTTTGACTTTATAACGATATTAAAACATTTCATTTGTTATTTACAAACGTGACGGTTTATGGACAGTGTACTTGAGATTTATCTCCCATTTTAAAATGAAATGGATATAATGGTGTGGAATTCAGTAGAAATAATTTCATTACCGTTTTTTTTTTTTTTTTTTTTTTACAGTTTTCTGATATTTTAATTATTTCCAGTAAACACAATCTGAACGTCATCTTTTAACACTTGGCGTCTTTAAAGGTTTAGGAGTTTGACGACCGCCTTCTTTCGAGACGCGATGGGGTTTCTGCTCATGTTTGACCTGACAAGCCAACAAAGCTTTCTGAATGTGCGCAATTGGATGAGTGAGTAAAAATCCTAATAGTACAAACATCACAGATTAACAGGAGAAAATGTTCACAATAATGCATTTAATGTGACACCACAATGCGTTTAGTAATGACCCAAATATACCACATGTAGGATTAATTGAATCCAGTAAATTGCAGTATTAAACTGTATACAGTGTTAATTTCCACCAACATAAGTATAGAAACTCTCTTTATACTTTATTTCGTTAGAGAATCTGAGGTAAAGCACAACAAAGAGGATTTTACTGAAATGTAAACGCGAGTTGATGAATTGTTTGAATGTGAAGGTCAGCTACAGGCGAACGCCTACTGCGAGAATCCCGATATCGTTCTCATCGGAAACAAAGCGGACCTGTCGGATCAGAGAGAAGTCCAGGAGAAACAAGCTAAAGAACTGGCAGATAAATACGGGTGAGTGGGGAGTCAAAAGTGTCATTCATCATCATCATCATCATTTTCATAAACGTATGTACCATGTGGGGCAAAAAGAACGCACTTTTCTGGTAATGGTTGAGAACGAGGAGGCAATCGAAGCCTCAGAGGGTTGAGGGTTTTAGCAGCCGTGTGCGAACTGAACTGGTGATGAAGAGGAAATCGACTGGTCGTCTCCGTACGGCTCAGACAGTGGAAATATTGAGAGTGTGAGAACGTCGGTTCTCGGTGCTCCACTGGGTTTCATGCTTCTTTGGTTCCGTCACCAAAGTGTATCGTTGAACACGCCCACTCAGAGTCATAGCAGAAAATACACTCATCACTCGACGAATGCACAAGGAATCACCAACTAATTTCACATTGTACTTTTGAAATGATAAACTATAAACTGGAAGAACTATGGGGCACGGTGGCTTAGTGTTTAGCACGTTCGCCTCACACCGCCAGGGTATGGGTTCGATTCCCGTCTCGGCCATGTGTGTGTGGAGTTTGCATGTTCTCCCCGTGCCTCAGGGGGTTTTTCTCCGGGTTCTCCGGTTTCCCCCCGGTAGAAGAACATGCACGGTAGGTTTATTGGAACCTTGGAAAATTGTCCCTAGTGTATGAATGTGTGTGTGTGTGTGTGTGCCATGTAATGGGTGGGCATTCCATCCAGGGTATATCCTGCCTTAATGCCCGTAGACACCTGAGATAGGCACAGACTCCCCGTGACCCGAGGGAAGATCGGATAAAGCGATAGAAGATGAAGGAATCAATGAGTGCTTTTAGGTCTCCATCTAAGGATAAATTCATTCATGGAGGGTAAATACAAACTTAAGTACACAAGCAAAGACAGTTTATTTTTGTTTGTTGTTTTTTTTAATGGATTCCTGGACAGTGAGAGGAAAGAAGCGTTTAGGATAGGTGTGTTGAGATCATTAAATACTCCTCAGTATCTGTTTCTGTAGTGTGACAAGATGTGAATCTTGACATTAAAAAAAAAAGAAGAACATTAATGAACTCGGTAACCTCCTTAAGTATCAGGTTCTCTATTTGACCGTAAATGTACACCGTAGAACCGCGTCAGACATACAGGAGTCCTGTCATGCACATATTTTTACCTGCAATGAAAGCGGACTGTTTAGAAAGAAGATGCCAAACAGAACATACATAAAGAAGGAAGAAAAGTCCTTAGCAAAGATGGATTCCCCTCCTCCACATAGCAGAGACTCATCCTCTGACTGCGCTTAAACCTCCACCACCTCCTCCTGACTCAACACAACCACCGCTGCATTTATTTATTTATTTAGATTCAAGGGAAATAGAGTATATGTTAACATATTACACACTATTTAGCATCGAACTCGGGAACGGATTAATGTCGTTTACATTATTTCTTATGGGAAAATGTCATTGTGCAGGTCTATACACTATTTCTTTTTTTTAGACGACCAAGATGTCGTCTTTATATCTGTTTGGCAGTAACTTCCGCATAAAACAACCCCCTCGAAATAGCGTCCCCGTAAACAAGGGAATAACCGTCTAAATCATAACATATGTTTCGCTTGAATAAAACGTTTACCCGAACAAACATAAACAACATTTATAGCATGTTGTTGGTTTTGCAGCACGGACGGCTGTGTGACTTGTGAATAAAAAGTAATGCATTGTTTATGCACGATGTCGGTGTTTTGTGTTTCTTCAAATTCAGCAAATACATTCATTATACAAATTCCATAGAAAAACGGTGAATGAAATCCGATGCTCGAGGTGATTTAGTTTGTCATCATTACTCTCGTCCCTTCAACACCTGTGAACAACGGGGTGAGTTTTGATAAAAACGACTATTTGAATACTCTAAATGTATTCCAAGGGGTACGGTGGTTTAGTGGTTAGCACGTTCGCCTCACACCGCCAGGGTCCGGGTTCGATTCCCGTCTCGGTCATGTGTGTGTGGAGTTTGCATGTTCTCCCCGTGCCTCAGGGGGTTTTTCTCCGGGTTGTCCGGTTTCCTCCCCCGGTCCAAGAACATGCACGGTAGGTTGATTGGCACCTTGGAAAATTGTCCCTAGTGTGTGAGTGTGTGTGTGTGTGTGTGTGTCCTGTGATGGGTTGGCATTCCATCCAGGGTGTATCCTGCCTTAATGCCCATAGACGCCTGAGACGCACAGACTCTCCGTGACCCGAGGGAAGATCGGATATAGCGGTAGAAGTTGAATGAATGAATAAACGTATTCCATGTGAATGTAAGAGCAGGTGGACTGGACACGTGATGTCGGTGCTAATTGTTGTTTTGGACGTTTTCAGCATTTCGAAAGCGATATAGGAGTGTGAAGGGGGAACAAGGTGTTATAATGCTACTTTTAAATGATACGAAGTGCCGTGCAATTAACCTGCGATCGACTCCTCGGCTGTAATTAATTGTGTAATAGGCTTTCATTGGTTACCTTTGTAGCTTTAATGTTGCTCTCGACAGTCCAGCGTGCTTCTATTGTAATCCGACACATAAAATATCTCCACTGTAATTACGCGGTGAACCTTCACGGCTTGCTGCATGCAAAACGCCTGTAATCACCCGATGCACGCTGTAATTTTAATTCAGTGAGCGATGAACACATAAAGGTGTCGCTTGAAAATGGAGCTTTGGATTTCTTTGTTGTTTTTTTCATAGATCACTTTAGGCAGAATTTACTCTCATTTAACTCCATCGGTCGTTACAGTGAGGGTCACGGTGAACTGCCGTCAGTTCCGCGTATTTATTTGTGACACCAAGTTTATACATGCAAATCTCTCTACAGTAATCTTCCAGCAGGATGGAAAAGTACAGGAGATGGAGGGATTTAGAGAAATTGATTAAAACGTTAATGGACTGAATGGCAGCAAAAAAAGGAAAAATGCAATATTAGGCATTCGGTTAACAGTTGTACCTGCTCGGTGAATATACTGTATACACACACACACACACACACACACACACACATATATATTCATTCATTCATTCATCTTCTACCACTTTATCTGATCTTCCCTCGGGTCACGGGGAGCCTGTGCCTATCTCAGGCGCCTATGGGCATTAAGGCAGGATACACCCTGGATGGAATGCCAACCCATCGCAGGGCACACACACACACACATTCACACACACACATTCATACACTAGGGACAATTTTCCAAGGTGCCAATCAACCTGTCATGCATGTTTTTGGACCGGGGGGAAACCGGAGAACCCGGAGAAAAACCCCCTGAGGCACGGGGAGAACATGCAATCTCCACACACACACACACACACACACACACATGACCGAGACGGGAATCGAACCCGGATCCTGGCGGTGTGAGGCGAACGTGCTAACCACTACGCCACCGTGACAGACAGACACACAGACACAGACACACACACACCTGCAGTGGGACAAAATGTACTAATAATGTCAAGATGTAATAGAGATGTGCATTTCATTTGCGTATATGTTTACTCTAACTACACACGGTGTAAATAAAAGTTTGGGGGAAAAAAGCCCTAAATATAAGTACTTTTAACTCCGACTGTTTTATTGCTAATCGCACTGCATTACACATCACAACTATACACGCCCATATATGGAGTTTTGATTTTGGCCTGTGATTGGTAGGATTTCCCATTGATGTGTAACTGCATAAACAAACATGACAGTCGAGAGTGAATGACTTTAACGGTGGGAACGCCACACCTCTGGTTTAGTTTGCAGCAAAAGCGCAGGTTATGAGATGTAAAGTGCAGCGCGAGACGGCAGCCGGGCCCTTATTTATAGTTTAATTATTGTTATAAAGGCCGCTGCGGATATGAACAGGGTAATGGGGCAGGTGTGTGTGTGTGTGTGTGTGTGTGTTCTAATCTAGTAAAAGTGGCCCGTGTGGATATTCCTTTTTGTCTTGGCGAATGGACGAATTCATTTGGTGTTTCTGATGTGGAACATTAATTTAAAACCAGATTCAGTGTTTCAGTTTCAGTGCTGTACTTTAATCCGAAGATATTTATTTTAATCGTCACTTTAAAAACGATTCTTAACTTTCAATTTGATTTTCTACTCGAGTGGATTTTCCCATCATCAGGTAACGTGGCATGAAATGTCTTTGTCTCACTGAAACACAGAGCGAGAAATAAATAAATAAATAATCTACAGTACATGAATTGTCCCTTCTTTCACTTGCAGCATCCCATACTTTGAGACGAGTGCAGCGACGGGAGCAGCAGTGGACAGCGCTGTGGTCACTCTGCTCGACCTGGTGATGAAGAGAATGGAGCAGTGTGTTGAAAGACCAGATAAAGTCGACGCACATCACACAGACAGCACCAGCAAACTGAGCGCTGCGCCAACATCGGAGAAAAAATGCGCCTGTTAGAAATTGCCTTATTGCGCCCTCGTGTGGACGCCGTGTGGAGTTATGGTGTGGTTATGAATGCAGGGCGCTGGATGTGTTTGTAAATGCATTTAAATGTATGACTATTTCCTTCTTGTTCGTAGTACATTTATTGATTTTTGAAGAAAAAAACAAAACCCACAATCTCGTTAATAAGATTTTACTCTTTTCTCAATTTATATTTGGTCCTTTAACCCAGACCTTCCATTTAAACAGGAGAATTCCTTCTAATTATATTTATTTCTTTATAAATCCTTTATTTTTTTTAATATTTAGATATTACTCGGATTAAAGCATGTGTACACTTATTGTATGACAGAATGTATCTAGTTTAGTGTATGCTTTCTGCCCTTTAATTACTCATATATATATATATATATATATATATATATATATATATATATATATATATATATATATATATATATATATATATATATATATATATATATACACATACATACACACATACACAAAATAGAGAATTATTACAAATTGTTTAACATTTGACAGAAGATCTATGAAGATTTTAAATATGGAGAGATTCTACCTTTACTGTGCCATCCATGTTCCAGAAATGTATTTTGCCGTTTTTTCTTCCCGAACCATAAAAAAACAATTTCCCACATACATATAATAACTTCATTTTAGGCTTGAGGATTAAAGTTTCACAGGCAAACGCTGGGTTTTATTTCTACCGTGCTGATGAAGCGTTGTCATGGAAATTTTATTTTTAGTTATTCGTCTAAATATGTTGAGGAAAAGGAACAGATTAGGCTTGGTTCTAAAATACTGCATGCCTCGCTTTGGCTGTTAGAAGTTAACTAAAGGAATATTTTGCTCCCAAAAGACTGTGTAAATTTTGCCTACACACATATATATATATAATCTGACACAGGCACACAAAATTACACAGACAATTACACAGATATATATATATATATATATATATATATATATATATATATATATATATATATATATATATATATATATATATATATATATATATATATATATATATAATCTGACACCCAGGCAAAATTTACACAGTCTTTTTGGGAGCAAGATATTCCTTTAGTTAACTTCTGTGTCATATATATATATATATATATATATATATATATATATATATATATATATATATATATATATATATATATATATATATATATATATATATATATATATATATATATATATATATAATTACACACAATATTTATAGAAAATATAGAAACACATCCAGCTTTTAGCATAGCACATCACAAGGTATTAACAGTGTTGGTGCTTTTTGAGTAAAAAACATATTTTCTCTTTTTTTTTTTTTTTTTTTTTTTTAAGTCTAGATGTAATGTTTTTCCAAAACAATTGTACCTTCCTTAATTTCTAATCACAGTGTATTTGGCACTAGCATCGTGCACTAACGCCGGAAAATAGTAGTCCTTGTGATCTGGTCCATTAATATGAATTCAATCTGGATTGAACGGACATTAGGACGACAATTTTGAGCACCTAGAGAGCGTTTTTGGAAATAAAACATTAGTAACATTGGGCATTCTTAAAACATACTAGTATTATTGTAAATGTTTATCTACTCACCTTTGTGTTTATATATATATATATATAGATATATATATATATATATATATATATATATATATATATATATATATATATATATATATATATATAAATCAGGTTTACAAATTCAACTAAACTAATTCAACTAGTCGCATTGTTGGGATCACAGTTAGAGAAACATGAGAACAGGCCTCCACAGTGAGTTTTGGTTAAGAGCTGAAACTTCATTTGTTTCATAACTTCATTGATGGAAAAGTGTTTTGCACAGTGTTTGTAGCTTTAATGGTGTAATTTACCTTCCTAACCAATACTGTGTTTTACCTGTAGCTCATAAACCTCTGACTGCCTACATGCTGATCTTCTCACATGTAATTTGTGAGCCAAGAACACTTTGTGTATTGAATTAATTAAGTTGGCTACAGTTTGCCTTGGAGAAGCGATGTGTGCAGATGCATTATCATGTGCGTGTCCACCGAAATGGACGTGTAGAGCACAATGGAGTCTCTTAACAGGAGAGCTCATTCTATTTCCCCCAAACGTATTTACATATCGGATCATAATACGACGCTACATGAAGGTTTGTCCACATGAAGCTAACCTACAGTGTATTACTAATTCCTGGAATGTTCTATAAATTAACTCTTTATTTTAATCCATCAGGTGCTGAAAACTCCAACTATTGATTTTAGATTTACATTAAGAAAGTCACCGACGGGTCCAAATATATTTGCTGCAAAACTCAAAAACTTGCTTAGTCTGTACAGAATCTACATCTACAGCCAATTACTGGCCAACAAACTCACAGCATTGTGTCATGTCAGGCTCTGATAACCAGCAGCATTTATATTTATTTTTACCCTCTGGATTTTATTTGACATCTTTTATTTTGGGATTTATCAAACACCGTAGTGAACATGGACCTCCTTAAATAAATGATATAAAAGTAGCTAGAAATAGCACAGATTTAGCAAATTCTCATACCAAGTTTAAACCTTAAAGTATCGTTTACAACCAAAACTTTAGTGCTGCTGTAAAGGTGCTCATGATTTTTTTTTTTGTTTAACTTCTCGCAGTGCCAAAACACCATTTTATTTATTTACATATATTGTCCTTAAGTCTCTCGATGACTAAGTGTACATAAATGTTTCATTCCCTCTTCCAATTTCTGAAAACAAGAAAACATTGAAAATGGCACCCAGTTTTTCACATTCCGATCAATTCCCTTGGCATGAGGTAATTGATCACCTTCAGCTTTAACCAGTACATGAAAAAATATATAAATATATATTTGAGAGAGTCATGAAAGTTTACATTAGTTTTTCCTCATTGTGCCTGTCTAGCTCTCCTTACCCACGATGTGCTGTGCGAACCTGCGGACCTTTATTACAGTATGTACACAACTCTTCTATAGATGAATGCATATACAGTAGGTACGGAGTGTAACAGGAAACCAGGTTTCACGAATTCTGTTTACGTGGAGAAAACTGAGTGTTCGGTATGTTCCTAATGAATAAAGAAAAATGCAACAACTGTGTGAGAAAACTGTATTACTACTGCATTATACAGTGTACAATCCGTGTCTTATTCGATCAGATACCCACATTTAATTGTGGCATCTATGAATGTTTACTATAAAGTGATTTTCAGTGTAAAACAAGTGTTTTATAGCATCCAACGTAGCGGTATACACTAAATGGGTTTTGTTGTTGTTTGTTAGAATCCGGGTTTGCTCACCAATCGAGATTTAGCTTCCGTATATCTGTTTGAAATCTGCATCCTCTACGAGACATGAATTCAGTACAGAATGTCATGAGGGTTTACTCTGTTGATTGTACGTTTAACCACACATTGATTCTGCATCTGTATATAGAGGAAAGACACGACCTTTGTATTGAGTTGATAAATGTATATTAATTCATAGATAAGGAACAGTACCATGTCCATGCACAACAGAATATTAGCACACGGGAGAGAGACAAAAACAATTTCTCCTAAGAGTGAACGACACCCTTTATCAGTTTTGTTATTCTGAATGACATGTTCCTAAAAGCACGAGCGCATTCTGGCCAAACTAAACCTGCACCGGACCAACACTAACCCACATACACCAGTTCAGACCAGCAGGGAATCCGCGCTGAGCTTCGCTGTTTTGTTTTACATTTTTACAGCAGGATAGTACAATCATATTTGAATAATTATTATGAACACACACACACATGCTGGCTTTAGGAGAAAAAAGTATTTTCATGTAAATTCCAGGGTAATGAGCTCATTTTAGAGACAGATTTGAGGTGAATTGAAGCCAGTGGTCATTTAAATAAAATGACAATGCAGTTCCATTCATTATCATGAATATTAGCATTTTTGGCCTTGATGAATCCAAGTCTGGAAACAATGGTTTATAGCACTCAGAAATGCAAATGCTGATTATTCAATAAAGCTATTTGGGACACACCAGCATAAACACACAATCCTAAACTTATAATAAATGGTCTATGAATAAGGTATAAACATAATCCTTCATATGAGGATTTTAGTTTTAGTTCTGTTTTTGTTTACAGTGATTACATAATTGAAATTGTGATCTTTCCGGTTGAATTGTTTAGCCACAAATCACAGCATCAGTGTTTAGTTCCTTTATATCTCATATATATATTATATATATATATATATATATATATATATATATATATATATATATATATATATATATATATAATATATAAACATTTTAAACGAACTGCTTACACGCTTCTCTGCCCAGCCGTACGATCCTAAACGACAATTAATTCATTAATGTTGACAAAAGTATTTACATTATTCTTATCGCATGTACACCTCTGTAGGACAGGGGAAAAAAAAAGTTAAATTAAATAGTTAAATCTTTCCTCTATACAGTTAAAAAATAAAACAGTGCAAGGCGTGCACATTGCTCTACGAATATCACTTTCTGTGATGCGTTTGGCAGCTAAGCTCCGTACACATCGAAGTTTGGAGAACTTGTTCACCTCTTTACCCCTGCAAAACATTTAGCAGTGAAGTATACTGTCTAGACTTAAAACTCTGTGCATGTTAAAGTAATACAATTATTATTACAAAAAAAATAATAACCCACCAACAAACAATTTTAAAGACTGGTTAGATCCCAGCTATTAAAGTTAGTCACACACTTGGATAGTTTTGTTTTGTTGGAGCCAAGTCTGCTGTAAATGTTTTTTGCAAATTGTATCTCTATTTGTACATTCACTATACATTCACACACACACTCTCTTTCTCTCTTTCTTTCTCTCTCTCAATTCTGGCCTGAATTGGTCTCAGTAGGCTTCTGTTCCTCTTCATCATCATCAGACAAGTCCAGCTTTAAGGTATCCAGAGTCTGCCTCATCAATACCGACTCCTTTCTCCTACAGAGAAAAATACACATGAACATGAGAAATGAAACCTGAATTATAATTAACATTTCCCATTTAAATATTAAATATTACAGCGCCTTCAGTAGCGCAAATATCTATTTACGGTGCAATTCCTTATCTCAGAAACACGGGATGAACCAAATGTCCCCAGAAGGATAGAAATATGACACTTTTGCCCTTGTTGGGACATTGTTGTTGTCCGGTCCTCACAAAGTTAGATGAACATATAGTACAAAATAATCCACCTCCGTATTTGTGTCCTTAATTATACTTTGGATCAGCGTGGAGAAAAACTGTTGGCACTGTTGTACAATGGCTTGATGCAACAGACACATTTGGAAAGATTTAAGTGTGTACACGTCGCACATTTGTGTATACGGTTAAACTCACTTGATGTGTAGCTGCAGGTCGAGCATCTGTTTCTGTAAACGAGCACTGGACTCTCTCTCCTCCGTCAGCTCTCGCTGTGTGTGTCTGAACTGAGCCTCGCGCCGACTCACCTCCTCTTCTGCCTCGTTCAGCTGCCGTTTTAGAGATCTCATTCTCTGAGTCATCTATACACACCCAAACCAGAATAACCATTCATTTACAAAAGTATAAACAATGAAACTAAATAAAAGCATTAAAAACAATGACGGTTATTATGTGGGAGACTTGCTAATATATATATTTTAACGTTATATGTATATATTTAGATTTCCTGGCTTGTAAATCAGTTATAGATCAAACCACTGCTCCTTTACATCTCTTGGACATGTGAAGAGAGAGTTTCACTGTGCTGCTCACGCCTTATTATTTATCTTATCAACTCCAATTGCACCATCTAGTGGTGAGAATAAAGAAACGCAGTGTAAAGCGTGTACCAGGTCTTTTTGCTCATTGGAGATCTTGTGCTCCTCCTCCATCTGATCACTCAATTCATTAATCTTCCGCTCCAGTTTACTGATGGTGTTGTTCAGTACCACTTTACTTCTGCACAGAGAAACATGGATGTGTGAAAGAGAGTTCAGATGTGAATGTAAACCATATAGCTAATATACAGTATATGAATGCAGGTGTGTACATTAGTGTACTTTGTGTAGGCAGCTAACAACAATTTTATTGTGTGTGTTAAGCTTATGCATGTGTGTGTGTGTGTTTTACCTCTCTTCCATTCTCAGCATATTCTCCAGTTCTTTAGCTCTGGCCTCTGCTATAGTGACCACATGCTCCTGAACCCTGTTATTCTGCAGCTCCTCAATTTCACTACGTAGCTCCCGAACCTGTGAACGAGGTAAACATTACACCACAAGCAGTGATCACGCGGTACCAAAATATGATTCAATGATAACACATTAATAACACGCTCGATGCGTCACATTCTAACTCCTTAGACATTTCAAATGAAACCGCAGTGTCGTTTCATGAGGTCATATCTTAATGAGCACCAGTGTTTGATAATTGACCTTTATTGATTGTGTTATTGAAACTGAAATCATATTTATTTAGTTATTTACATACCTGTCTCTCCAGAATTACTTTCTCACAATCCAGCTTATCATTTAAGTCCTTCTCGTAGATCAGTTTCACCTGTATTTGTTCAAACTGCAAGACAAAAAAGTGAAAACCCACATAGGTCATATCTTTTTTTAACCTGCTCAGGGCAAAGTTCTAGAATAAAATTAATTCAATCTCTACCTAGTACTGAAAAAAAATCACTCAGTTTCTCCAACTAAACCCTTAAAGTTTTATACATTTGCTTCATTAGTCTTGCAATGGATCTAATGATTAAGATATCACAAAAAAACCTCCTGGGATAAAGTGATGACTGATCTCCTCAGGCTAGACGAGTTAAATGTGTGGTTTTGAGTTGTACATCACTGTGGGAATTACGGGTCAGGGTAAGCGTTATGGAAGGAGTTGGATTAGATCCAACTCCACCCACTAGACTTTTATTGCTGACAGACTCTCACCAGACAACTTTCAGATAACTACATGTACACATTTTAATATACTTTCATGCACTTAATTAAAAGAGACTATATAGGAGGAAAAATGAATTGACGTGGCTGAGGGGGCAGAAAGAGTCAACAATTCTCTGTCCAAGATGCAAACGAATAATTACAAACATTTTTCACATTCATATGGATATCAAATAGTTTTTATCAAAAATGTTTGTTATTATTTGATTGAACAAAATGAAGTGAAAAGAACATAGCTTTAGATATATATATATATATATATATATATATATATATATATATATATATATATATATATATATATATATACATACATACATACCCACACACATATATATACTGACCTGCTCCGATGCTCGCTTGTGTTTTGTGCTAAGTCTTTGCTCGTTCTCTTTTAATTCTTCCAGGTCGGTTTCCAGATCAATGATTTGTTCCTAAAACACACACACACACACACACACACACACACAAAACGTAACACACACATACACACACGCAACACACATTGAAATGCCGTAGGATGTTAATGTTTGTGTATATGCCAAGTGATGAGGTACTTTTTTCAGTTTGAATGAGTTTTAAATATTTTTGGTAAATATAGTGTGTGTGTGTGTGTGTGTGTGTGTGTGTGTGTGTATATATACATACACAAAGAGCAAGGATATTAAATCAAGAATGAAATGTTTGTATGTTACCTGCGCCTGTTTCAGCTGTTTGCTCAGATCGTCTTTGGTCTGTGTGACCGTGTTCAGTTCCATCTGTAAATCCTCCACTGCTCTCTCGGCCTGTTTACACTGAAGCTGTATCTTCTCCCTCATTTGGATCTCATTCTCTAGTGTGTGCTCCTTATCCAACAGCTTATCTGAGACCTACACACAC
>JACRUU010000006.1:12640746-12663246 GCA_030449085.1 Kryptopterus vitreolus | reverse complement strand
ATAGGCAAACAAAACCATTAGAGAAGTGCTGATGAATTTTAGACAAGTTGTTGCATATAGTGAGACAAACACACACACACAAAAAGCAAATTAGTTTGAGAATCCAGGTAGTAATCAAGCTCCATCTGCATGAAAAGTCCTGAAAGAGACATATGAAATGTTCCATAGACATGTGCGTACCCATGCGGTAAAAAAAAACAAAACATACAGGCGTGTCAATACAATGTGAGCATAAATAATGCACATTTTATTTAAAACAAACACAGTTCTGGCACATGAAGGTTAGTGGTTTGTTGATAAGCGATGCAAATGCCTTCACACACAGGTGACAGTGATTAACAGTGTGCAGGTCATGCATGTGACGATACGGTGCAGCTCTTGCATGCGACGTGAACACGGATCGCCCGATGGCAAACTATACGCCCACTTACCGTGTCAGTGTGAGAATGTGTATTGGGACCATTGAAAACATTGTTTGACCGTCCGGATGGAGTCGTTAATGTTACAGCAGGAATGTCGCTCTCGTTCGCATTTTTTCTTTGCTGCGACGGAGAAACATTAGGTGACATCTGCCCACTGCTCTCAGAAGCAGAGAACTTGTGGATGAGGACTTTCACGCTGCCTGATCGTGTAAGACTGGTTGTTTTCATCAACGAAGCCTTTGTGTTTTCTCTCGAGTTCTTCTTCTCGCCCTCCACGTTATTAGTAGTTACGATGTCGAGTCCGTTTGAGTGTACGGCAGAGGTTTTCGAGCTACACGTGTCTTTCCTGTCTGTTTCCTGAGAAACACACCAATCTACATTTCAATCCAACAGACTACACTGTATTTAAAAAACAAAACAAAACAAGTATAAAAAATGTCTACATTCATTCATTCATTCATCTGCTACCGCTATATCCGATCTTCACTCGGGTCACGGGGGAGCCTGTGCCTATCTCGGGTGTCTATGGGCATCAAGGCAGGACACTCCCTGGATGGAATGCCAACCCATCACAGGGCACGCACACACTCACATACAATCTAGCATTCATACACTAGGGACAATTTTCCAAGGTGCCAATCAACCTACCGTGCATGTTTTTTTGAACCGGGGGAGGAAACCGGAGAACCCGGAGAAAAACCCCCAGAGGCACGGGGAGAACATGCAAACTCCACACACACATGGCCGAGACGGGAATCGAACCCGGACCCTGGCGGTGTGAAGCGAACGTACTAACGCCTGTCTACATGTGCTATAAAATGTTACAGTTGTCACAATTGCTAAAAACGGTAGCAATAAGCATAAAAAACTCAACCTGCACATGAGACTTAACATGCAAACTTTTTTTTTTTAATTTACATGCATGAAAGGGAACTATTGATTTTCAAATGGCGTCAATCCCACTTTTTTCCCCCTAATTTTTACTGCAGGATTTACAATATCAGCGGATAATAATCCCATAGAACAGTTATGAAACCACAAGGACTGTTGCATTCTTATTATTTAACTGCAGTAATATTAGCAACCCCACAATCTAATAATCACCATAAACGCATAGGTTTCCTTTCAATAAGAAATCTTTTCAAAAGGAAAAGTGCTCATTATGTATCTAAACCTACATTAGTGTCTATTGTTATAAGCGCTACATAAATAAAATGTAATTGAACTGACAGCGATACTCAAGCTCTAGTTATGAGCCGACAAGCAATCCTGATCTGATATCCTCATGCAAGCTGTTGCTGAATAATCCCAGACTCCAAAGGTGCCGCAGTGTTATGATTTAAGACAAGTTGACAACATGTCAACAAGACACAAGTTCACAGCACAAAACACGCAAGTGGATCGGCACGGAAATGTCATACTCGAAAGGGAGCTGTGAGATGTCAGCGCTTTGAATAAACACACAGGTACGCCTGAGAAAAATAAATGTTACGGTAAAATGACAGTCTAGACACACACACTAAAACAACATGTCATTGGGTATCAGAAAAATCGACTTATCACATCCAGATATGATATACTAATTATCTTTATCTATAAATATCTGTTGTTAAAGTTTATATTGACTGCATGGTTTTGATTAGGAAAAACTGCAAAATTAACCATATAGAAAGATGAATTAATTTGCTGTTCCATTTCCCCATCTCTTTATATATATATATATATATATATATATATATATATATATATATATATATATATATATATATGGTACTATAGTGTTTATATAGTGTCTGGATCAGGCTGAACTCTCTTCATCCTTGTTCTGGACACTAGCCAATTTAGACATCAATTGTCTTTTTGTGTATTTTGTGTGTACTGTGTGTGTGATGTGTATAGATTATATATATATATATATATAATATATATATATATATATATATATATATATATATATATATATATATATATATACATATACAGATAGATACATATACATATACATATACATATACATATATATAGATATATATATATATATATATAGATATATATATATATATATATATATATATATATACACACATACACACACATTTTTAAAATACACAGTATATTTGACCCTAAAATCAAATGACAAAAATGTGCCGAACATGGATGGAAACCCCCCCCCCCCCCTTCCCCCCCCCCCAAAAAAAAAACCAACCAATAGCAAAAAAAGCTAACAAATACACAAAAAGATAATTGTGTTAACACAAGATGTCTAAATTGGCTAGTGTCCAGAACAAGGATGAAGAGAGTTCAGCCTGATCCAGACACTCGCACAGCTTCCACCCCCTGGGAAAGCACAGTGAACCTCGGGAAAGCGCTCCATACCGTTCCCTGAGGGCCGGCTTCAGTACATCGTTTAGGGTATTTAAAGAGCGGTAATCACTTAATCTAGACTTTAATGTGATTACTTTTCTCCTAAAATATGATCTCATCAATAACGACAAGCATGTCCATCCTTTATCCCTGCTCCAGATAATTAAAATGAAAACCTATTTAAAAAAATGATAAAAGAATACACTGAGTGCAGGCTACACTAAGCTTCTGTTACTGTGATAATCCCGATGTGAATGAGAAGAGGTCACTGATTTAGAGGCTGAATGTGTGATTACCCAAAATGCACCTCTCCCTTGGTGCTTTTCTGGCGAACGGCCTTCAGTTCGCTGATGGGCTGAAGAGTCCCAATTACGGGGAAAAGGGCATTACAGTACATCTGTCTCATTCCCACGGCAACCGCACACATGCGCGTACACACACACACACACACACACACACTCACGCTGAGGATAGGGCAATCATTTGAAACGCTTTATGTGTGCGAGTGTGTGTGTGTGTGTGTGTGTTCTGTGTGTTCCTTTGGGGCCTAGTGAAGCGACATATGGTGCTGAATTCAATGTGTCCTGACCTAAATTACTGGGATTCCGTGCACCAACATCGCGTGTTATAATGCTTATGCGTGATGCATGTACTGTGGAATTTAATACCCACTTACCCTCATCCTACCCAAAACAAATCGACATAAACCTACAAATATTATCACACTCCTTAGATGGTCCTTGGCATAATAAAATAAAAGTCACCTGTGCTATAAGTGCACGCCACTGGATGGCATTTTAAAGGTGATTTGTTGCATCTACATTTACTGCGCCACTAGCAATGGGCAAAAAAAACCAAAACAAATAATAATAATAATGCTAATTAAATACATTGAAATGCCCATTTAATTAGAAAATTGCTGAATGAAGACTGATTAAGACTTATTATATCCTCAGGCGTTTAACAACCTTGTGAAAAATTAAGCAATTTTTTAACTAAAGTCAATGAACACAACTGACAAAATACACAACACTATAATTTCCATGACATATAATAAAAAAAAATAAAAACCAGTTAATAAAATTAGGTTAGGAAATTCCATGTGAATATTTCAGCAGATATTCCCTCAATGCCTGGCTGTGTAGCGCTGGTCCTGCAATGATTCTGAGATATAAAACCTGTAAAACTGTTTTGGCACATGTGAAAATATATAAATTACCATTCTTGTGTCCATCTGACTCTTTCCTGGCATCCCGTTAGTCAGTTTATCCGTCAGGTGGTCAAGTTTAGTGCTTTCCTCTCTGTATCTCTGGATGTTTTCCCCAAGCATGCTCAGAAGGGCAACAAGAGCCTGCTCACGAAACTGAAGCTGCTCCGCGTGGGCCGCGTTACCCGCAAAACACTTCTGGAGGTGACGTTTGCTCCCGGACAAGCACTGTTACACAGAATGAATGAACCAGAGGACATTTATTAGAAGACCAATGTCCAGTGCAATATCAAGAGTGATTTTAAAACGTGTCAATTAATTTATCATTTGTCTGTGATTGGGAACCTCAAATAAATGTGATATTAAATAAAAGCATTACATTATTGTATGCAGAGCACAATAAACACTAAATAGGCTTTAATTTCAATGGGAAAAAGGAAATAGTGATCAATAACCTGTGGGTAAATAAATAAAAATGATATTCCGTGTAATTTTCTCTTATTTACAAAGAGAATTGATTTTTTCCTATACATTATATAATATATGATGCCACAAATGTATAGTGGTGTCTAATAAATTCACTCAACCTAATCTTCAAATTGCACCATAACCTTTGGAATGTGTCAGAATGGGTGTGTGTTTCTGCTCCTTTCACTCTGGCGCACACACACACACGCACACACACTAACATATAGGCAATTAATCAGCATTGTAGTGTTTGTAGAGCAGTAAATTATGCAGAACAAGAGAAATAAAAGATCTTATATGTGATTGGTAATGTAGTGTATGTTACTCACAGTGCTGGTATCTGAGGTTGTGTTACTCTGCAAGTGTTCAGGGTCAGTCTGTACACAATCCGAACCCGTTTCACAATTCAGGCCGTTTTTTTGCAGTCGCACAGATGTCAGTCTAAAGCGCACACACAAATAAATAGTAAGACAATTTCCACCCCTGATACATTTCTTTGCACTACTACAGTCGGTGACGGCTATAATTCTTACAATGCAGATTTTTCAGCACACGAGAGTTTATGACATTTCAGTAACTCTGGTGAAGAAATATTCACCATCTACCGCTCGTAATACTACTTTATGTTGCCTCCACTAGAGGGAGATGCGCACACATAAAACATTAAGGTTTGATATTAAAATTCGCATGCATATTTTTGCATTATTTTTTCCCCCCTTAAATGTGTGGGTGTTTGCATGTGCGCATCTTTATAATACAGTAGCAAAGAATGAAGTGAAGCACAAAAATGGCTCTGATCTCGCACAACTAATTATGGTACGGGAAAAGTAGAATGCAGAATGATGTAAATGTTCACTACGTTTTAAAAACCTCCTCCACTTTCCCACGCTGCCCTTTATGCAGAGTTGAACCGGCGCTTTTCAACGAGCTTGCACAGCTGTATTTCAACACACGCGCTTGCTCGATCTCTCTCCCTCTCTCTCTCTCTCTCTCTCTCTCTCTCTCTCTCTCTCTCTCTCTCTCTCTCTCATACCACTCCTATCATATTTCCTATGCAGAGTTACCACACTGGCTTTCTCACACTTACCCATGCTGCTAGTCTCTCTAGGGAGGCAGGAATGCACGGGGTATGACAATTGTGCAACAGTGTGCAGCACTCTCTATAATTCCTAACTCTTCAGTCTTTTTATAAGGACTATTTACGCACCAATTATTCTATTATTAAAATGTACTTTTGTTAAAAAGTACATTTTAATAAGTTACAGTACAACCCTCATCATACCAGTGAAATTACTCGACAATAAAGTGAATAAGAAAAACAGTAAGATGATAGACAGATAAACAGACTGGCAAACTCCTTGTTCCTGCTCAAGACACACACAAACACACAAAGAAGGAAATTGCATGCTAAGGATGCACAAAATGTGGATTTAGCTGATTTTGCAAGGATAACGTGTCCACTGAAGGACACAGGAAATGACATGAGCAAAGCTACAAAAATCCTTTCTGCAAAGCAAAAGGGTACGAATGTGTGTGTCTGTGTGTTTGTGTAAAAGCAGGGTAATAGAGAATAGGATATAAAACCTCTCCAAGACAAAAAAAAAGCAAGGAAAAGAGAGAGAGAAAGAGAAAGGGAATGAATACAGCAAAAATCCTTCCAGCAGTTGGAAATATATTGATTTTCCATCGTCACCTATCTGTACCTTCTGCATGTCACGCAATAGGCTTACTAAGTGTGTATTAGATTTGTGACCGACGTGCATATTTATACAGGTAAAAGCTTCCTGCTACAGGGGGAAAAAAAGTGATGAGTTTGCTTTGGAAATGAATCAAGAGAAATCGGTTTTCAGTCGTAAGGTTAATTAACCCTCATCGTTGGCTGAGCGGCAATGAGGACGCATTGCTGAATCCACAAAAATGCTTTGTTGACGAGTCATAACTTGCCATCCATTTAATCATAAACTACAGATTAACACAGGTCTCAAATGTCATCTTTAGAAATCTCTAAATCATTTTCCATGTTGCAACACTAAACTGGAACCTGCGGTGATGTATGTAATAGTACTTAGCAAGTTAAGGTCTTTAGAACAACCCTGGATTTAACAGGTTAAAAAAGAAAGAAAGAAGACACACCTTTATCAGTGGATTATGGGCTCTAACATGTCTTCACGTGTCTAATAGGCATGTGGAAAAGTCCCAGGGTGAAACAGTTCAGTCTTACTGTTATGATCAGTTAACTGATCGTGACACCGTAACAACCACTGGCGTTTACAAAATGTACTAATTGTGCTTTCACAACAGGTACGAGCTACTGTACATTACTGTACATTACCATATGTAACCCAAACATATCACCAGTTTATATGGAAAGCAACCGAAACTGGATACGAATTCTTAAAAGGAGCGACGTACCATATATAACAATTAAAGCAACCACAAAAAAAATACATCGAAATTAACTAAAAAAAAAGAAAAAGAATGATGTAACAAGTTAATAATAATATTAAAAGAATAATTTCATTGAGAACAGATGAAAAGGTGATTAATGAGCTAACTCACGAGGCAATCGTGCGATTAATCACGATTAAATATTTGAATATATCGTCAGCCCTATAAATAACATGTCTTTTGGGATTTTTTTTTTCCCAGGCTTGTACCACACTCTATATTCATATATTTGTGAAAGAGGATAATAAAAGAGAACAGTGTGTGTGTGTATTTGTGGGAGAAAACAGATCTCCTATGTTAGTCTGATGTCAACAAACTGGTAACAAATCATCTAGAATGTGGGTGGAGGACCTGGATGTAACCTGACTGACAAGTCCATGTCAGGATAAGTATCATCTTCGGAGATCTCACTTTCTTCACTGCATGTCACTTTCCGTTCTCTTTGCATTGCTCGAATTCTTTTTTCCGAACAAATTACTTGGTTGTGGTTTTTGGGGAAGAAAGATATTTGCGTGCGATTGCTGTCCGTACAATTGCTGATCTGATATTTAATGCTGTGTGTATCTATTTTGCATGGGGGGTTTGTGGCTTTTACTTAATATTAGAATCACCTACAACAGATGACATTCTGCTGTCTAGTGATTCCCTTTTCCTGAGCGAGTGTCTCTGCACCCATCTACGCTTAACCACGATTGTTAGAACATATTGCAGTAAAGGCACAGCAGATTGGGAGAAGATCTGTGCTTCTAATACAATGTCACAATGCAGAACATTTAGATCAGGTCTATTCAGGTTTATTTACCACAGAGACGGAAACTTCAAAACCCTGCGTGACAATCTGCGTCAAACCAGAACAGTCGAACAAAAGGCTAATGCGCGCAGTAAAATAACACATGACACGTTATTACAGATGCGATCCTGAAATATTTCGAATTTTCATTCACCATTAAGCACACAACAGCTAATAAACGCAGACGTCTGTCATAAAACAAGGTACTCAAAACGCAGCTAGGGATCGCTTCCAGCTACTGTCCACGTGAGAGCATCTCCATGTGTGTATGTTTGCATGTATATGTACATCTGCATGCATGTCAACAAGTGCATGTTGTGAGTGAGTACTCACTGCTGACTGACGTGTGAAATCTCCCGTTCTGTCTCTCTTTGCAGGTTAATTAATCTGAGGTGACTCTGGGTGATTAGACTCCACAAATTCCCAGCACTGTCACTGATCTTCTCTGGAAAAACCTGTATATATATATATATATATATAAAAAGAAAAAGAAAAAAAGAAAACATTACAAATAATTACGACACAAACATCTAACACCTTAAGTAACTGACATAACCTCAGAAGAATAGGGTTTATACATTTCTCAATATATTCCAATTATCACTTGAAATGTACAGAAATGTAAATATAATAACCTAAGCAAACAAACTAACAACAAACAAACACACACGTGTGTGTATGTGTATATATATATATATATATATATATATATATATATATATATATATATATATATATATATATATATATATATATATATATATATATATATATATATATACAGTGAGCTGATCACTGGTGCATAACAATTATAGGCTCTTGATTCACAAAAAAACATGCATCAGGTGTTTTGTCAATCCTGAGGACCCAAAGCAGAAGGCACAGATTTAAAATTTAAATGCTTAAAAAACACAATGTAATGAGTAATGTATTATGTGGGCAAATTTGGCCACAATAGTGTTCCAGCCTACAGATGGAAGTGACAGGCGGCTACAGGCCACGTCAATCTGCACAATCTGCAATCTGTTTCGTGTTTTAGCATTACTTTAACAAGTATAAGTGGATTTAAGCTGTTTTTTTATTGCTCAGATTTGGAAAAGCCACCAAAACCCTAAGGTCTCAACATTTTGTGATAAAATAGCACGCGATTTCAAACGGAGAGAATATCCATGTCGTTATAGCCTGGGTATTAAATTAAAATCTGTCTGGATATCTTGATCACACAGCATCAGCTTTGTTTACGTGAACTGTTGTGATGCCAAGTTTTACAGGACTTTGAAATTTCCTAATGGCTTCTCTTAATCTCCAGTCAGATACACAAGCTTATATCCAGGAAGTAAACCTAGATGCATTGTTTAGATTAAACCTGATCTTCCTCACAGGAGGTTGTTTGTCGCGGCTACTTAGCATGATGTAGAAAAAACTGCCTGTCCTGGGGAGGAGAAAAGCTGGTAGATGTAACGTCCTGCTCTGAGCATGTAACAGTTTAGTTCGGAAGACTCAAATGAGAATCATCTTGGCAGTTGAAGTTGAAGGAAAGAGCGAACGTTTTTCCTAATTGCAACAGACCACTTTGCTAACAGGAATACATTTTCACACTTGGTTATCATGAATTCCTGGCAATTGAAGCTAATGACAGCTCAACAAACAACCAACATGCTTCTCCAGCACGGTAAAAGCTGCCACGGAAGACGGGCAAGAACAACAGATCTGTTTTGGGAGTGAGTTCGAGTGATTCATCATGTGAAAAGGCCTGGAACGATTTGGGAGAGAGAAAAAAAAAAAAAAAAAAAGACAAATGTACGGCCAATTTGCCCTGTGGCTACATCTACAAGCTGCAGTCTGAATCTGCATCCGACAAAACAAGCGATGGTGAGATAAATGACTAGTCATGTCCACTTAATGCTAAACATGAGTTTCAGCAATGCACTGTGATAAACTTACTGTGAAACATGCAATGCATTTCTAAAGAAAACGCACTCCCAATAAATGCAGAGATTTCATTATTAAGTAACAGATCACTTCTTTCGCCTGTTTGTAGTGCACAATATTAAACATCAAATGTTTAAATCCAACCGATTTACTGAATCTGTGATCTACATTACAATACAAACATGATAATAATCTAACAAAATGTGATCAATAGTTTATTAGAAAAGATAAGACATTGTTAATACATCATGGGAGGTGGTGGCTTGGTGGTTAAGCCATTGGACTTTGGGATTTGAACTCACAATCTTCAGTTCTAGTCATATCAAACAGCCACTCTTGGGCCCCAGAGCAAGGCCCTTAACTGCTGTACAGTTGTAATTAAGGCAAATGGAAGTTGCTCCGGATTATGGCGTAAATGTAAATGTATGATCCCATTAAGGTCCGTCTGAGTGCCGAGTTCAAAGTGGAAAGACTCTCATAAATTTGGTGCATTCATTTCTGTTCACATAGCAGGTGGCTGCTTTGGACAAGAGAAAATTACAATGGAGGAAAAAAAAAAAGGTTTGTTTGGATTTGTGCTGACAGCAACTGATGGATGAAATATTACTTTTAGATCTGCTATTAAACAACAATACCAAAACAGATGATACATTGATACACACCATTAGAAACCGTTGGACTGAATAGAGGAATTAAAAATGAAAACGCTTGTGATTTTTCTAAATACAGAGGGAGGAAAAAAAAAAAAAAAAAAAAAAAACCAGCAGCACCTGAAAGACTATAAATGATTTTCCCGTAATAACTTGGAGATTCCCCGAGCTAGGACATGAGTGTGACTTCCCTTAGGGTTTTATAGGAAACATCAGGTCAAAACATCCATCAGATCAAACCCTATTAAAGAATTACCAGAAATTATGGGGAGGGAGATATTATGAAACAAGCTGATGATAAAAACTGGTGAAAAAAAAAAAAGAAGGCAGACTATGCAAACATGTGAAGTGTTGTGTTTTTAATAAGCAGAATTTCCCCGACTCGTCCTAATCCTTTATAAGAAAAGGCATTAATAAAAGATATGTGGTTCCTTTCAAGAAATTGAACAGACTTAGACAAAAGAGCAAACCTGAATAAACATGTACAGCATTTCAGGTCATTTCTGAAACAAAAACATTGAACTGGAAAAAAAAGTTTAACGAGGAGAACATTCTGTTTTTCATGTTTGCCTGCTGCTAATTTCACGTCACTCCATGAACACAATATTACCGTAAGAAATCCTCAAACATACAAAACACCTTTTTATCATTACTAGTTACTTTCAGGGCCAATATTTACTTGGCATAATAACTTTACAGTAACCCACGAAGGAGAAAAGGAGGGGGGAAGAGAGCGAGGTTGAGGACAAATTGATCAATAGAGAAATATTAGAAGCTACAGCTGCGTTAGAGTATTTATACGAACGTTTACTTACAAACTCAAAGGCAGAGAGAGAGCTGCAGGCGCTCATGGTGCATAAAGACTGGGTTTGGGGAGATTTTGGCTAACGACGCAGTGTTTAGCATTCTGTCCTGTTGCTGTGGGTGAAAATGTGACCTCCTTCACAAGTCAACCCTCTGTGTGTGTGTGTGTGTGTGTGTGTGTGTGTGTTGTCTGCTTGATTGATCATTCTCTATTCTCCCCCTGGGAAAGTTAAAACGACAACGGAGACAAGATGAAAAGTTAGTGTTTAAAGTTTGTGTAAGAGAGTGTGTGCGTGTGTGTACTCTCAAGTGAGATCAGCTTTCGACTGTATTTACGTAAGGAAATGAACTCGATGAATATGGAAGTAAAAGTTATTAATGGTATTAGAATGAACAGTCTATTTTGTCATGTCTAATGGTTTTTACTTTGCAGACACTTTGCACACACACACACACACACACACACACACATACACACACTCAGCATAGTACCCAACAGCGCAAGACCGTTTTCCACAGCAATGCTTTAAAGTCAAACCCCCTCTTTTAGAAGTGACCTTGAGGGGGCAGAAATGATGGGAAACGACACATTCAAATACTCATGATGATTTACTGTGTTTAAACACATGTGTTTGGTGACAGAGAATGGGTTTATGAGTGAGTGTGAAACACTGATGAGCTGATGTGTACAGATATGAAAATCATATTTGCTCTTGATGCTCTGTTTGGATATGTGTGTCTGAACCAGTCTATAAGTGGTTTTAAGGATGGGAGGCGTTTCTGGTGTTGTCAAAGGGCCATTTCACTCTCATTGATTTCTGACGCAAGACTATAATGAGGGAAAAAAATGCTGATGTTCAGCCAGATGTAGGAGAGTGAGAATGACGTTTATTCTTATACACTGCAGGTACAAAGATCAACACATGAAACTAAATATCTATAAAAAAAAAAACTGCTTCAGTTTAGGTTACCCAGCAGACTAAAGATTATTTATTTTCTGTAAAAAAAAAAAAGGTTGTAACGTGATCTGATTTGCTTTAAAGGCTAAAATGAAAAAAGTCTCATGAAAAAAAAAAAAAAAAAAACATGTTGCATGCAAGTATGAAGACTGACAGGAATGTAACCATATACCTACGACATGCTCAAATGCTCACAAATAAATGCAAAAACGAGTCCTAATACAACCCAGTAACTACTCAACCAATAAAGACTGATCATGCTTAACTTCTGTTTTGTTACTTGAACGATTTCATCACACACAAACAGACTGCAAGCACTAATTTACAGAAATAGGTATAGAGTACGTTATATATCAAACTAACTTATATCATGTAAGTGATTGAGCCCAGTTTGAGTATATGCACACATGTTTTTTATTTATAGCACATTTGCTTTATATTAAGAAACACATGCACATTTCATAATGCGTATTTTTATATTCATATTACATAGAAGACCATCTGTTTGTTTAAGTGATTTCAAACGATGCCTGATATATTCATTCATTCATTCATCTTCTACCGCTTTATCCGATCTTCCCTCGGGTCACGGGGAGTCTGTGCCTATCTCAGGCGTCTATGGGCATTAAGGCAGGATACACCCTGGATGGAATGCCAACCCATCGCAGGACACACACACTCACATTCACACACACATTCATACACTAGGGACAATTTTCCAAGGTGCATCACAATCAACCGAACGTGCATGTTTTTGGAGGAAACCGGAGAACCCGGAGAAAAACCCCCTGAGGCACGGGGAGAACATGCAAACTCCACACACACATGGCCGAGACGGGAATCGAACCCGGATCCTGGCGGTGTGAGGCGAACGTGCTAACCACTAAGCCACCGTGCCCCGCCTGATATATCATTTTGGAAAAAAATCAAACCACAAACTGCGACCCAGAAGACCCTCAATTTCTTAGATTCGAAGCAACAAAACATATCGGCATTGGTGAAATAAAATGTTAATGTTCATGTTTTAGCCTCTAAAATAGATTCTATTTGGTCAGGAAAGGTTAAAAGAACATTCTTTGGAATAGTGTTAAAAAAAAGTAAAAAAAGACATTCAATATAAACCTACTTGTCTGGTTCTGACTATATACATTAGTGAGGAGATGAAACTCTAAAGACAAGCAACATGTGTATTGCACCTAGTGTTAAAATCTGACAAAGCAATGATAAGATCATTATGACATCGAGGTGAAGAATGTAGAAAACAGAGCTAACTTTACACCTTATTTCAACACATCAGTGTGCAAGTGTTTGGGCTTTTGATTAAAATGCCTGATGTTCTGGTAAACTAGACACGAGTTCTTTTTGAAACCTAGCCAAAACCAACCTCTAAAGACTCCTAGCATGTAAGTGTGTAGACATGCCAAGGTGTGATATCATCCAGGACCATCTTTATCATCACTCCAAAACACTTTAACACTGTAACTAGAATAATTAGAATGATAAAGCGATTATATATATATATATATATGATTGCGGAATTAACAATTAAACTTGCGCAAGGTGATATCTTACCTGCTCAGGCTCATCATGCCTATTCCATAGCAGAGGAAAGAAATTAATAGATCAACAGAGAAGAAGTGAAGTGCAGAGGAGGAGGCGGAGGAGGCGAAGGGTGGAGGGTGGGGGCTAAACAACTCGTTTTTCCAGTCACTATGCATGTGTAAACATAGGAGAGCATTATTATGCACGGGGTGTTAAAGTGACAATCAAGTTTTAAAAGATGTCTTTGGGTCTAATCTGATCGGAATCAATCGTCGGCATCCGCAGCTACTGTACGCTAATTTTTATTACGAATACTAAGAGATCAAATGAAGCTAATCTCATCAGCTCATCGGTGTGTATAAATGTCATCAGTGTGAAGAAATCTGGAACTCTCACAGGAGAGGGAGAACTATATAAAGAAAGAAAATGAAATCCCAAACCAAATCCTGAGAACTGGCCTCCTTGAAAATACGACGCTCTGATCTATCTGTACTGCAATAAAGTTAAGCAACTCCTAATGCAACCAAGTGACTCACTTGTATCTGTTGGCATGCAGGTGAAAAGGATTGTGAGGGGGGAAAAAAAAAACAGGCGTGTCAGGGTGGGGCAGTGTCGGCAATCAGTGCAGCTTTCAGAAAACATCTAGTTTCTCCAGCAGGTAAGGTGTGTGTGTGGGTGTGCGGAGGAAGTTGACAGAGTGTAGGGTAGAGGAGAAAAGTGTATGTCAGAAGGACTAGGAGCGCTGTTCTGGAGGCCGACCAATTAGCAGCGAGTCCATGGGATCATAAAATACACATAAAAGATAGATTTTTTAAAAACTCTCTACTACATAAAAGGCTCTTCGTTCATAAATGGGCGAGTCGTTGAAAAGCGATTTAACCATTATACTATGACGATGACAAACTCGTTATCATTGCATTGCATCACTTTTCACCTTGTACTCAAGATAGGCCACTTGTACATGTTGCGTAATTTATAGATACATAGAAAATGAGTGCAAGTTCTACAAACACAGGAAACACACATTTTTAATAGGAGCACACACACTTCTACTTCAGCGAGTCAATTAATCAAAAATCAAGCAAAAACTCAAACTACGTCAATGGCTGGATGCTTTAAAAATTGAATAAAGCTGAACAAAAAAAATGTACTGCAACTTTTAGAAACTCATGTGGAGTTTTCCTGTTTTGATGGTAACATTTTTGAATGCTCTGGAGGAACGGTGTCTAATCTAATAACTTTGGGATCGATGTCAGTTCTGGGAATATGTTCATGGCGGGATCTAGGTTTAATTATGTAAAATTAAAGAATAAAAATGAGATGTTTAGGTTTTTTTTTCTCTCAAAAATTCTCATCTATATTTGGATTAACTGGATTAGAAACCTTTTCAAGAGTGCAAACAGAATAGTTTCACCGATAGGTGTAAGTGTTGCATAGTGTTATATAGAGATTTGAAAGGTTGGACGTCTGTTCTTTTAAGTTCTGATGATAGATGATGAACATGATCAATGCCCAAACTGTTGGGACATGAACATTTGTGCTGATATAACAACTGTGCGGTCTACGCTTCATCTTAGTCAGGATTGTTTCAAGCAGATGGTGAATCAAGCATCTGAGAAAAAAAGGTATGATTCTTACCACAATGTTGGAAGGTGGAGTAAACAAGATGGCAGAGGGTATGGCCAAATGCAAAACCTGTTAACAGTAATGCCACAGGGCAACAAAGTATAGCGCTCAGGGAAGCGTTCCTTAGGTCCACTTAGACCACATGACCCAAACAAGTTATAAATATTTGTGACCTGAAATATTTTCTTTAATAAATCCTTTATCTGGGGGGGGGGGGGGGTGGTTTAGTGGTTAGCACGTTCGCCTCACACCGCCAGGGTCCGGGTTCAATTCCCGTCTCGGCCATGTGTGTGTGGAGTTTGCATGTTCTCCCCGTGCCTCAGGGGGTTTTTCTTCGGTTTCCTCCCCCGGTCCTAAAACATGCACGGTAGGTTGATTGTCACCTTGAAAAATTGTCCCTAGTGTGTGAATGTGTGTGTGCATGTGTGTGTGTGTGTGCCCTGCGATGGGTTGGCATTCCATCCAGGGTGTATCCTGCCTTAATGCCCATAGACGCCTGAGATAGGCACAGACTCCCCGTGACCCGAGGGAAGATCGGATAAAGCGGTAGAAAATGAATGAATGAATGAATCCTTTATCTTTGTCACTGTGACTCTGAAACTGATCCAGGGACAGCAAATACAATCTCATTGGGATTCCACTTCACTGCAATTTATGACACTATTTGTGCGTCGCTCTGAATAAGGGCGTCTGCTAAATTCTGTAAATGGTAATGACACTATTTTAACAATAATATAAAAGGCTTACAAATAGTAAGAGTCATGACAGGATAAAATAAGTAGAATATTTTCAAGGATATTTGACTCGTCTACATATTATTCTTAAGTATGTTCTCTATGCCCTCTATGTTTCATGACATCATTTTCTTCAACCATGTCAGATATTTGACCTGGATACTACATAAGGCAGTCCAACAACTAATATCTTTCTCAGGCGGATCTGATTATTCACTAATCGGAACAATTAGTGTTGGTGTTTCATACTGTAGAACAAACTACATTATATCTGTGCGGTGGTTTAAACAAGATATAATCTTATCACGAAGCATCTTTCCGAGATAACATTTCCCTATTATACAGGTGATAGTAAAATCATGTTAATCCAGCTAATCTGTAAATAGTTCAGTTTTTGAAAGTTTGGGAAATAAAATATAAACAATCCAGTTCATTGAAAGTGAAACTACACAGGTCTCATTTTAGCTGTTGGCGCTTGCCATACTACAGTTATAAACATTATAAACATGCCTGGTCTGAGTGGCCGCCATCCAAATCCCGGCTTTACCAGTGGCTCATGGACTCATGCTGCAACGTTTATGATTGTTACTAAGACCAAAAAAAAAAAAAAGGAATTCGTTCCAAGAGTCACTTCACCTCCTGAGCAAATTCCAGAAAACGCCCTCGTTTACAGTTTCTAGGAGACACGAGATGCCACAGTCTAGTTTATGACTGTAAATGGCCTCTCCCTACTGAAGGTTAACTACACAGCACACTATTCCATCTTTCCTCACCAATAGCAGTTTTCTAAACAAATAATTAAACACCCGTATGGCCACAGCAGTGTTAGAGCATTTAATGTTTTAAGCACACACCATGCTGCACTAAAAATGTCAAATCCGATTGGTCAGTGTATTAATCATAGCGCGTAGCCAAAAGCCTAGCACCCCTCCTGTTTTCCTTCAGTTGGACAGGAGTAGTCGTTTATCTCATCACTTGTTTTGTTGTGTTCGGATCCAGACTGCAGATTTAGCCACAGGACAATTTGGCTACACATTTCTGTCTTTCTCTCATCCAAAGCGTTCCAGGCCTTTCTAATGATGAATCACTCAACTTTATTCCCAAAACAGATCTGTTGTTCTTGCAGTCTTCTGTGGCAGCTTTTACCGTGCTGGAAAAGCATGTTGGTTGTTTGTTGACTTGTCATTAGTTTCGGCTGCCAAGAATTCACGGACGCAGAGTGTGAAAATGTATTCCTGTTTGCAAAGTGGACAGCTGGATTTAGCCAAGCTTCTCTCTCTCTCTATCTCTCCCGCTTTTTAACCCCCCAGTGCGAAACAAATGATAAGTATTATTTGCACAATATTTTTGAACTCACTGCTAGTAAGGTCTAACTATTTTTATTCCACTAGTTATTAAAGAATATAAGAATTGCCAGAATGCATCTCTTAATACAGAGGTCGACATAGACTGAACTGACAGACAGAAGTCTGAGTAATTTACAGCTAAAGATAAAATATTTATTTGTTTCACTGGTAACTTATTTAATGAAATAGCATTAGCAAATAGCATAAGCAGAGTTATGTAATGTTTAACAACACAGAAAACTAATGTTAGCACGTTTTAATTGACATTTGTTTTCAACCAAAAATTTTAATTTGACCTATTAAGTTAAATATGCAGCAGTTAAAAAAAAGTGTTAGTTACTTTAATGCAATAATGACCTCATTAATATATACATTTATAAACGTAAGATAAAGGAAGCTTCAATGTAAAGCTTTTCCGATTTACATTACCTCAGCTATACAATTTCTGTGTTTTCACACATCCTCCAACCGGGAAAAGGAAAAAAAAATAATAAACCAACAGGGAAATGAAATAATCACAGGTAAAACGGCTTTAGTGATCACACCACATAAGCACCTGAGGTCAAACTCTGGTACTGTGAAGTGTGAAAGTGTTCCCAGTGGAGCAGAGAAAACAGATAATACGCTAGGAAACGTTGTATAACCATGGAAGGTGTGGCTTTTTGCCCTAAACTTTATCAAGATGAAACCTATGAAGCTATTACTTGTGACATGTTTAAACAAAACAAAATGAGATGGGGTATATCAGGGATATATGCGATACACTGTGCAATCACGACTGTCAATCTGTAACTGAAAACCACCGGAAATTATTCATCAACCTTTATATAATATATATTATAGAATATAGATCAATTCATAGAGACTCTCTGGATTCAATCTCACACAATCCCAAACAGACACGCTTCTCATTACTGTGTATTCTCTGAAGCAAACCCTTTCCTGAGTATTACCAACAATAAAGCGGTCTATTAAAATTGTGTAACCAAGATATACCATTATAAAGGTCACAAAATGAGCTTCTAGACTAGTGTAGCCTATTATCCTTCATTATCCTCAATTACTAAGGAGCGGACACTAAAATGCACGACGCCTGAGGGAAGAAATATGTAGGTCCTACAATAACATTACACACACTCTAAGGTTGCTAGTAAAGTCATGTACTGGTGTACGGTGAGGAGACCTGATATCACAGTCAGTGTTTTAATTAAACCAAATGTGATGCAAGTTCTATCGAAGGCCACGGGATATTTTCTACTCCACACCATGTAAACTATATCGTCATGGAGCTTTGTGAACAAGAGCAATGTCATGTTTGATACAGGGATTCGTAATTCAAGTAATTGCGACGAATATATCCAAGGCTACAGCATTCAAATACATTCTAGTGGAATATATTCGAATTAAATCTGGTAATATCTAAGAGATTTAGATTAGATTTCACAAGATTGTTCTTTTTAAAGGAGATAAAATAACGTTTACTTGACAGAATCTACAATGAATCATGGAATGTTTGAGTGACAGAATTTAATCTTTAGTCTTTAGCATCTCTCTGTATGGGTGTCTAGACAGAGCGTCTATGTTTTTCCTATTTAAAAAAAAAAATGTAAAAATTGAAACGAGACACGCCCTCCTTCAAGAAATTCATATGTGGTGAACCCGGTACCACACCTAAACCACACCTAAAATCCTGAGCTAACACTACAGGTAAAAATCATTTCGATTTATTTTGTTTCTATTTATTTATTATTTATTCTGACATCTAATAAGCACAATATGCAAAGATTTTAGTTCAATACATAAAAAAACAGAAAGTGTTTTAATCTAATTTGATACAATGTGTACAAGGTGTGGAATAATTAGTTCATTAATTATTTGGCAGATGACAAGTAATTAATAAAGTTATAAACAGTATGTAAAAATTTAAAAAGTCTTAAGTTAAAAATCTAAAATAATCATCCTACATTATGGACCAAGGTCTTGTGTACACCTGACCGTATTTGTCTATTCTCCCATATAGTGTGTGTGTGTGTGTGTGTGTGTGTGTGTGTGTGTGTGTGTTGTATTGATTTATAATGCATGGGACTACTGCAAAAAAAATGGAGGTTGCTTAAAATGGAAGTCAAATGTGTGCAGTGTGATGTCACTAAAGTTGCAATTATGCCAAATATGCTAATTATCATCTTGATATTTTAGCATATAGCATTGAAGTGACGTTTTGCAGTCTCCGACGTTATGTCAGAAACTGACATAACATTTCTCTCTCAGGTATTGCTTCTGTGCAAGGTAAATAAATAGCTTACATATTTTCGTTGACATTTGCCAGATTGTTGATATTGTGAGAAACCCAAAGCTGCACAGAGTAAACAGAAATGGTGCTGTTTTAATGCAGTGCAATACTGGGACATCCTGTATAACTGTGCCTCCAACTTTGTGACAACATTTATGGGAATAAACACACAGTGCTGGAAAAGACAGGCGTCTTTGTCATGCACGTCCTCAACATTCATATACACTCACTAGCACAATCCTAACATTACACACACACACACACACACACACACACACGAAATACAAGTTGTGTGTGCCGCTACACTACTCAGTAAAACTACTTTTACTATTTAAAAGTGACTTTGAAATTAAAGGCTAGAAATGTAAATCACCTCTCGTTAAAAAAAAAAAAAAAAAAAAAAAAAAAAAGCGGATTCATTAAAATAAATAAATAAGGTTACTGGGTTAGTCCTGTAGACAAAGAGCTGCCCTGTTCGTAGCTTTTTATGTGCACATACTGTTTGAATCAAACTATTGCCCAAAACCTTTTTTTGTAGTTTGCATTACAAATGACATAAGTCATGAAAGAATGTTATATCTCAAAAATGATTTGCGCATCAGTTCAATGTTAACATACCAGCTCTGACTACACCTTCATTTTAAACATACTTTAGTTACAGTACATTAAAAAAAAAAAAATTAACTACATTCCACCCGGGTAACAAAGCTTGGGACATTGTGCCTCTGGCTTTAGTTACATGATTATTATAGAAAGGGAAAAATAACTAAATGCTTATGGTTATATATCAATTTACTGTATCAAGAATGTACTCTGAGTGAATACAACTCTTATTTTAAAACCCCAGCTAGGCATGGCCCTTTACCCTCAACCGCTCAGTTGTATAATTGCAAGTCGCTTAGTACAAGGGCGTCAGTCATACGCCGTAAATGTAAACTATCAAGTAATTCTATCATTAATTGCAGTAATCGGCACAACGTCTAACTTAAAGCTCTTTTAAAAATGTAAATAAATAAAAAGTTTCACTGAGCCATTGAGAAAAAAAGTGGATCATTTCAGACTCCACCCTCATACTTGTGTTAGGTATGTGGTCTGGCAATAATAACGTCTAGCAAACAAACAATCCATAACTGTTTTATTTTTAAGTGGTGAATATTAGAGGACACACCTATTGTTAGATTGAACATATGCTGATGAAAACTTCCGGTATGTTCCCTAAAGAAACAAGCTCAGCCCAGGTAATGTACAATAGCGATGGTTGCTTAGCAGTTGTTGGAGAAGCAATAACATGAAGCAGGGCTTCACGTCAACCGTATCAAATTACAAGATGGAGCAATAAGTGCAACAACGCTAACACACTCTTTATATACAGTAGTGCGCAAAAGTTTTAGGCGGGTGTGAAAATTCTATAAACAAAGAATGCTTTCAGAAATATCAATATCAATATAAATATATATATATATTTTTTTTTGTCAACTTACAACTTTTGAAGAACTAGAAGAAGTGGAAGTGATGGCACGACCACCACAGAGCCCTGTTCTCAACATCATGGAGTGTGTGTGAAGAGACAGAAGGATGTGAGAACGTAAACATCCACAGAAGATCTGTGTTTACTTCTCCAAAATGGGAAAACCTACCAGCCGAGTTCCTTCATAAACACTGTGTGCGCGCGCAAGTGTACCTAGAAGAATTTTTTGGTTTTTGAAGGCAAAGTGTGTTCACACAACATATTGATTTGATCTCCGTTTCTCTTTTCTCAATTCACTGCATTTCGTTCATTGATGAAAGTAAATAATGAACACTTCCATTTTTGAAAGCATTCTTTGTTTAGAGCATTTTTTCCACACCTGCCTAAAACTTTTGCACAGTACTGGAGATATACACAGCCACGGTCATGAACATGCCAGATTCATAAAGCGGGATAAAAACCAGCGAGGATGTAAAAAGCAGGTGGGGACAGTGATGGATCAGCACGCTACACATTCCTTCTTAGGGTGGAACATGTGTCAGAGAAGCCTGGCATTTACCTGAGATACAAAACATACCTGTCTATATTCATGTCCTGAACAAAACAGCACTACAGAGAAAATGGGTGGTACCAGGACTAAAAAAAAAAAAAAAAAAAAAGCTGTTGTCATGCAGGTGTGAGACAAAATATGGTGATCGCCGGCAGGCACAAAGCAACATTTAAATCAATTAGTGAAATGCTTTCCATTCTTCACTGTGAAGAGAACATTTTTCTCAAACGGGATGAAAAGAATACTTCGTTCCTGGACTTTTGATCTAATCAATCTCTAACTAGATTTTTTACATTCTGGACTTTTATCACAATGCAATTCTTCTCACGGCTGAACCAATTAGGCAAGCAAAAGCTCCGGTGCATTACAAAAAGTGCATTAAGACGCATGACAACATTCGTAAATGAAAAATTTCAACAACGTTCAACCCACATATTGAGGTAAACAACTAAACTACAAAGAACTTTAGGAGTTAAATATGAACTACTCAGCACGAATTGGATTATATACAAAATACACTCACCTTCTGATTGATTTAAGGAAAAAAAGCTCATTTAAGCAATTACCTAGTCAGCCAATACGGCAGCAGCGCAATGTTCCTAGTTTACACAGAATGCCGTGAAAAACAAATATCCGCTGAGCTGTAGATGGAAGCACCTTGTACATACAGTAAAAGTAGTCACATGACAAGGCAAGGCTGGTTCTACTGAAGGCTGCAGTATCTCAATGTTCACGCAAAATAACAGTGAAGAGCTGAAAAGCCTCCGTGAACACACATTATCCATGAAGCGGATGAGCAAAAACAGCAGAAAAAGGCAACGGAGTCAATACAGGCTTTTAAATATAAAATGCACATATACATGTGTGGTCTATATATATATATATATATATTATATATAT
>JACRUU010000006.1:12610746-12633246 GCA_030449085.1 Kryptopterus vitreolus | reverse complement strand
GGTCCGGGTTCGATTCCTGTCTCGGCCATGTGTGTGTGGAGTTTGCATGTTCTCCCCGTGCCTCAGGGTTTTTTTTTCTCTGGGTTCTCCGGTTTCCTCCCGGTCCAAAAACATGCACGGTAGGTTGATTGGCACCTTGGAAAATTGTCTCTAGTGTATGAATGTGTGTGTGAATATGTGTGTGTGTGTGTGTGTGTCCTGTGATGGGTTGGCATTCCATCCAGGGTGTATCCTGCCTTAATGCCCATAGACGCCTGAGATAGGCACAGACTCCCCGTGACCCGAGGGAAGATCGGATAAAGCGGTAGAAGATGAATGAATGAGGAGGAAAAAAAAAAAAAAAAAAAAAAATTATATATATATATATATATATATATATATATATATATATATATATATATATATATATATATATATATATATATATATATACACACACACACACACACACTTATAAACAACCAGTTCTGGTATTTGATATCCCAACTACACCCAAACATTTTTATAACGACTGCACTATCCCCTCAGGCGTTTTTTTCTTTTTTTTACTTTTACAAGAAAACCAATATATATAGGTGCTTAACCTCTGTTGCGTGAGTAATATCTGATGCCATGCATCTGTAGGGGCTTGTCGCGTAGGGAGTGCGATTCCGACTAACTAGATGAATAATTCCGTCTGACAGAAATTTGGAATGTCTGATTTGTACAATTCACACGATGCGTAATGTGGATTGGAGTCTCCCAGATAAACTCTGTCTAGTCGTGTTCTGATTACAAAATAATGTCCGGATCACGCAAAGTCATCAGCCTAGGTGTGATGGTTTAATATCAGGTTACACGGCCAGCATAATATCAAATGCTCCCGCCTGTTTCCTGAAACGTTCCCGAATGATGCACACGATTCCAATATCTTAGGTATTTATGATTTCCCCGTAATACCGCACGACCAATTATTGGGGCAAGGTGCAACAGGCAAAAGACAGGTAGGCGTGGGATGAGTGTTAGTGTATAAACTGCTGGCTTTTCTCACACATGTAGACACGCAGTGATATCACTGACACCTTTGAAAAGCCGTAGCATTGTTTTAAAATGACAAAGAATAACAAAGGTGATGAGGGGCACGGTGGTTTAGTGGTGAGCACGTTCGCCTCACACCGCCAGGGTCTGGGTTTGATTCCCGTCTCGGCCATGTGTGTGTGGAGTTTGTGCATGTTCTCCCCGTGTCTCAGGGGGTTTTTCTCTCCGGGTTCTCCGGTTTCCTCCCGGTCCAAAAACATGCACGGTAGGTTGATTGGCACCTTGGAAAATTGTCCCTAGTGTATTAATATGTGTGTGTGTGTGTGTGTGTGCGTCCTGCGATGGGTTGGCATTCCATTCTTAATGCCCATAGACGCCTGAGATAGGCACAGGCTCCCCGTGACCCGAGGGAAGATCGGATATAGCGGATGAATGAATGAATGAACAAAGGTGATGAAGTCATGACGTCATTGTGGAAAAATGAGTGAGTCAGCTAAACCCCCCCCAAATTCCTTAACTCTAACGTAACTACATAACATACATATATAATTCTTGGACAAATTAATTAAATAAATAAATAATATCTTTTCGTTGGATAATGACTGCAGTGATGAACAAGTTTCACCTTGAACCCTGATGCTGTTTGCAGCTTCTCATGTGTTTAACAATCACGTAGGCGGACGTTTGCTGGTCATGGAGATGATGTTTCCTGAAGAATCGACTTATTGACCTGCATCAAGCATAGAAAACAACACATTAATTTGTGGAGAGTATTAACATAGAAGAGTATTGTCCATAGGGTTATTACAACATGGAAGGGTAGTGATCGTAAAATGTTTACATACAAAAACAACAGTAGCTGTGTGTAAAGGACACTTCCATACTCACACCCACCGGGGACTTAAACATCTGTGTAGCCTTAAGAAAGCCACTTAATGCTAATTGGGGAAAGAAAGGGCTTTAATTAGCTAGGAAGCAGAAACATTAGACTCTGGAGAAAGTCGTAAAGATCACGTGGCCTGATGAGTACAGATTTACCCTGTTCCCGGAGTGATAGGCACATCACGGTAAGAAGGGGATACAGATGAAATGTAGCGCCTCCTGTACAAGCCTGTGGGGGCACTGCGATGATCCGAGGTTGCTTCTCTTGCTCAAGACTAGGTTTACAACAATAAAGTCAGGGGATTACGTGAATATAACGATTAACCAGTGTTTCTCTTATACTGATTTCTTTTCCCCCCTGATGTCACAGGGACTTTCCAAGATGACGATGGCAGGACATTATTTTCCACACATGGATTAGCCAGGACATTACCGCGATTGGGAATATTTGGGACACGTGGAATAAGACTTTAAGCAGTGATTCGACATTCCCATTATAAATACACTATCGGTGTGAGAAATTAACGCATCTCTGGATGGGAATAAAAGATGTATATGTTTAATGAAACAAGGCCACTGAGAATAAACCAGATTAAACACTGTTAGGAAAGTGCAGTACTGATGTAGGGTGAGGAGGCCTGCGGTGGGGAATGAAAACATTGCAAGGGTTTAATTGGATGAGGTCGGAGCTCTATATAACAGATCATTGAAGATCTTAAAGATCCATTCTAACCCATGTAAGCAAGATCTTCACGGAGCTGGATTTGGTCGTGTTGGAAAAGGTTTGGGTCCAAGTGAAGGGAAAATTGTACAATTGTGTGCCTGAAACTTTGTGGTCACAGTGTAACAGCAGGTGTACTCAATATTTTTATTCATATAATGTGTTTGAAACGTAATTAAAATAAATAAATAAAAGCAATTCGTTAAAAGGAAAAGGTTTTGCCGGTGATAATAAAACAGCAGCCATGTAAGCGGTCAGTTATAAAAATGGCACATTTATTGCTACAGAATGGTCATGTACATGACTTCATTGATTAACTACAAGATGAAAACCGACAGGCAAATGGCCGAGGATGAGCTGGCTCAAAGAGAAAACTCCAGCAAACAATCCGTTTACACACTGATACTAGTCTTAAAACAAGGAACAACAATAACAATGACAATAATAATTATAATATAATAAACAGAATTCAAATGGAAAAAAAGGTAATCGAAAAAAAAAAAAAGTACGAAATTCAAACGAATATAAACAAGAACGCAAAGGAATTACATAATAAAAATAAAAAATAAAAAAAAAGAAGATAATAAAAGGCTTGAGGCACACAGCCACACGTTTAGAAACAAGGTGTAACTGTTGTATATGTTATATGGTTTTTGAAATCTGCTCAGGTTTTTCGATGGATCTGCTTTGTCCCCTCATTTACACACCTCTTACACCCTATAGCTTCGTCTGAGTAACAAACCAAAAACAATGTTAAATAGTAAAATAAAGTACTTTTTTTTTTCTTCATCTTTTTTACATTATTCCAAAAAAAAAGTGGAATAATTCAGAGTTGGCCAGTTGGGCTGGTTCTGATGTTCCATTCTTTCTTTATTAATATTCCTGATATGAAAAGATTGCCCCTGCAATAAAATAAGCCAAATATAATATGTTTAATTTAGTTTTTTTTTGTAACAATAGGGTGTGCTAGACTGATTATATACACACACAAATATATACTATATATATATATATATATATATATATATATATATATATATATATATATATATATATATATATATATCAAAAAAGCTCTACAGAAAAAAGTTGTAGAATAACAAAAAGCCAGGCACTGGTATACAGCAAATCTCTGCTTATTGTATTGTTTACATGTAATTGCATCACAAGTAACAAGAATGGGAAAAAAAGGCAGTGAATTTGTTTGTACTATTACACGACTGTAATACTCTGAAATGAATGTGTCTAAAAAGAAAAATATATACTTAGGGGATATAATTAACAGGGTTTATTTTTTGTCTCTGATCCACACGTGTTCATTTTCCTGTTGTTTTGTGCTTGTTCGTAATTGTTGTTGTTTTTTTTCTCTCTTTTTTAAAAAAATTTTTTAAAGGTTGCTGCATGAATTAAGAAACTTCAAACTGAAAAGAAAACCGTCATGGAAGACTCCCAGAAATGTGCATATGACAAGCATCACCGGTTAAATTAGGGTGTGTGTGTGTGTGTGTGTGTTGGGCGATGAAGACAAATGGAATAGGTTTGCATTTTTAGTGGCGAAGTCAATATTTGTTCCTAATTTTTAAAAAATAAAAAATAAATAAAATTTAAAAAAATGTGTAGATCATTTCCACGGAAATCATCCAGCTGGAGTGTAAGAGACTCTTCTTACCCTGGATTAAGACATTTCATTTTCGAGTAATGAAACTATAAATACTGACATTTTTTTTTTCTCCAGAGTGTATCTGGCAGTGACATAGTGTTCTGACGCTTCAAAAAACAAAAACAAAAACACAACAATGATGAGAGTGAGGGTACGTTGTCAATGGAGAACAAGGTGTCTGAGCTTGTGACAATCTGCGAAAACAATGCGTAAAACAGATAAATACATCACAAACAAACACAGTGAGAAACAAATCGGGACTGAAGTGGAAAAAAATTCCTTTTTGCTTATTTCAAAATAAAACCCGCCCCCAAAAAATGATAATTTCCTTGAAATTCTTAGTGCTGATTTATCTGATGAAACAGTAAAAAAATGCTTTGGGAAAACAAAACAAGCATGATAGAATGAAAAATATAAAAAGCAATTTACACAGGATTTAAAAAAAAAAAGCGATTTTGAGAGCTAATGGTGAATGTCTGCTCCGAAGCACCATGTTCCACTGATTTAAACCAATTATTCTGTTCTTCAGTATTTTCCAAAAAGGGATTGAACTCTTATTGATTACAGACGTGAACAGATTTATTTTAACACCAGGATGTGAGGGCAAAAAAAAAGAAAGAAAAAAAAAAGAACTGCTGGGTTTGAATCTATAAACCGCGTTACTCTACCATCTGCAGCAACCAAAATGACATAGACCCTGACTATTTACACACATCTCTTCAAAATAGTACAATTAATCATGGCAATGTCGTGATCATAGAGATTGAGACGAATATTATATACCTTTGTTTTCCAACCTCCCGTTTTCTTTGAAAAAAGAAAGAAAAAAAAATGTTCCCGGAAATATAAACAATGTTTTTTTTTGTTTTTTTTTTTTCCTTGAAAAGAAACAATTTTTCGAAGCTTTTTGACCTCACTACAATTTCAAATGTGACACGTTTTTTTTTGTTTTTTTTTCCAACACACAGAGTTACTGTTACTTTTTCGCCTTTTAACAAAGAAAGAAGGAAAGAACGAAAAAAAAGAGATAAACCGATACAATGTTTTTTTTTTTTATCTAAACACAAAATAACAACAGTCTACATGTAAAAATATAACTTTTACATACACAATTTCAAAATAATGGTTTGAGTTTGCATTTGTTGCATAAAATGTACAAATGTCTGTTTTTTTCGGTAAGCCAGCCGGGCGAGCTGGGCTCTGATCCTTTTTGTCCTGCAGAGGCTTCCGTACTGTCGCATGACACGTCGGATCGCTAAGGAGTCACGTCTCACTCTTTTCTTTCTTTCTTTCTTTTTTTTATGAACACTGGTGTATGGCAGCGCTCCAGGAAAACAAACAAAGAAACAAAACAAAAACAAAAAAAAACAAACAAACCATTCTGCATCAATCTCTCCTTTTGAAAACAACACTTTTTATATATTGTATATATTTCTACATTTATATATATTGATTTTCTAATAAATTTTTTTTTTCCAGTTTCAGTGCCTCGTGTTGATTGGAGAAGGATAAGAAAAAAAACACAGAAAAAAGCAGGAGCCGCTGTCGAATCTCATACGGCTGAACACGTTTTTCCCTCTTTTTCTTTTTGTTTTTTTTGTTTGTTTTTTAAACAGAAACCAAAAACAGACAAAGAATAAGAGATAAAATTTTTTGTGTTTTTCTTTTTTTTTTTTTTTTTTAAAAAAAGAGAAAGAAAGAGTCATTTTTTTTTACACATACAACCAACACATTTGTACTGAAGACTACAGCGGCTCAAGGACAAGCCAATATTCATAAAAAGCAGGTAATAAGCTATAATACAACGCTCGATAACAGACGTGTCAATGGAAAACTGTGAGCTTAGAGGGAGAGCGGGGGTGTTTAAGGTGAACTCGGGGGTGGGGGGGGGGGGGGGGGGCGGTAGAGGGCGAGGATTGGTAGGGGGCAAGACTGAGGATCGCATTGATTGATATATATACGATACTCTGTCCAGGACACGCCTTCTAATTACATATAGGCATACAGTACATTAAATACAGTTTATCCAAAAAAATACGTTTGTTTTTTTTCTCCTTTTGACTTTTTTTAAATCCCAGGCAGCAAAACACCTGACTGCATAGACCTAATGACTAACAATTCTCCCTAAGCTTGCATCCTAAAAAAGGTTTCTGATAACGTCCTTCTCGCACTGTGTGATGATATGAACTCTAAAAGGCACGTTGGTACAAGTGTAGCGTGTTTAAAATTGCATTTGCTGGGGGAATGACAAGGGGGAAATAGACAAAAAGAGCAAGAGAGAGAGAGAAAGAGATGTAGGGGAAAAAAAGGAAACAAAATCATTAAAAAAAAAACAAAACAAAAAAAAAAACAATAAAACACCACTGGTTTGGTTTGGTGAATAAGATCGCTGCATGTGGCCATATCCGGCATGTAGAGAGAGTAGAGATTGAAATCTGCACTATAACAATATTTTTTTTTTTTTTTTTTTTTTTTTTCTTTATAACACTTTTAACTATTCTCTGCAATAGTCGCCATTCTGTACGATAAAATCTAATTAATGTGCTGGAATGACCTCTGAAGTTGTTTCAAATCTTCATCTCACCCGGGAGTTTGCTGGTTAAAAAGTCGTTTTCTTTTCCCGCTCGACTAACACGCCTTTTTTTTTTATCCCCCTTTAAAATGCACAGTGGCATCTCGTTGAACCGCTGTGCTAGAAGTACACTTTTTTCTGTTTGTTTTTGTTTTTTTTTAAATGAGTGTTATTGCAAGTTTTTACACTATTTTGTAAAATTGTACACTGTTGTCGCGGCTAACTCTCCCTCTTTTCTGTTCTGTATTACAAATGTACTCGCTTGATAAGAGAAAGGCGAGAGAGGATTTTGTCCATGATACAAAAAAAAACAAAACAACAATTTCCAGTAAAACCCATAACAGCTCCTTTTCATCATGATATGTTTGAAGAATACCCAACCATTTGCACATATTCTGGACAAAAAAAAAATGTAAATAAAAACTGGGAATGTTGATAAAGAGAGATTTTTGTCCCCCCATAGCCAATGCACATGTGAGAGAGAGAGAGAGAAAGAGATAGAGAGAGAGAAACATAAGGGATCATGGAGAGGAATGAACAAAATAAGGTGACTCATCAGAAATCTGATTGATTGATTGATCTGGTCAGATTTGATTGTTTAACAGACTTCCAGGACAGGAAATGATGTCGTCAAAGGAAGTGGTCGCTCATCATTTTCATAAAGTCTGGCAGCTTTGACCTGGGAGACAGAGAGAACGAGAGTGTGGGGGGGGGGGAACAGGTACCTTTTGATTAATGGCACTGAAAGGTCCTTCGTGCACTTAGACATAGACACACAAGCAAAGGCATGCTTTGGATGGAACTCTTCATCTGCGTAAATGTTTCCGATTTTTCATTTTCGTAATAACGTTTCGTAATAATTCTTTCGACAAATCGTTTCGCTCGGTCTGAAAACAGAGGTGTACGCCGTTCCCGTTTTGTATTGGAATAATATTTCATGCAGTGCCATACATTTCATTGAAATGGTGAAACGAGATCTCTGAATGCCTTTGATATTTCCGTATCTGGTAAATACAAATGATGGGTTTGTGTTTACCGTGATATCCACTACGATATCACTAGCCGTTTATTAAGGTTGTCAAGTTATTATCTAAACATCGCTCAGATATACTAAGGCCAACCTTTGACTCAACATCTTAGCAAACAAAGTTCAACATTCCTGACATTTTAAAATACTATCTAAAGTGCTTAAGGAGTGTTCTGTTATCTCTGTCTGTTTAAGTAGAGTTAAACATTTTCTCATACTGATATTTAAAGGTTTGTAAAGTTTATAATGGGGTTGAAGTGATCCTTTTATATATATATATATAGGTTCTATAAGGTTCACTTCAACCCCATTAAAAACTTTACAAACCTTTAAATATCAGACTGTTTCAGACTATATATATATATATATATATATATATATATATATATATATATATATATATATATATTACTTACAAACTCCTATTAAACATATTAATAATCATTCGACTGGCTACCCTACACATTATTTGGGAATGCAACCCGGTGATATCATATGTGTATGTAACAGGTTCTAGTCCAAACCATGCCATACAAACGCTTGTATTGCTGTTTTTCAGGCTAGATGAAAATGCATAATATATGCAAACATAGGGCCATCACTCATGTGTTATCTGGTCATCAAACGTATTGTATAGGAGTACATGTAACACGTAGATACAGAGCTTTGTTATTCGCTCGTGACTTTGTAGCACATCATAAACACACAGAAACAAACAAACAAACAAAAAAATATCGACTAGCAAAACCACACTGCAAACACACTTACTGCCAATCTGTTGTTAAAATGTACCCAGCGTTAAATGAGAGTGGAGGATTAAATCAAACTCTATTGTTCCGATTTTATTGCCTTTCGACAATGTTGTTCCAATCAGGAAATAGCTATACTCATTTTCTCACCCTTTCGTTAGGAATCTGGTTTTGTGCTGAAAAAGTGGAAAACAAGTTTTCCCTTTTTTTGTTTTGTTTAATCCAGATGAACAATTTTTGTTGTTGTTTGTGGAACCAATTTGAGTTCTTTCTTTATTTCGCTTTATCAGGTACGACGGTACACATGAGCAACAGCAGATTAGTGTAAAGTGAAATCTGACCATTTTAGGGAGGAGGTGTGGCTTTTTACATTTGTCCCATTGGATTGGAGGCGTCGCCCATGCTGTGGTGAGCGCCGCCCATCGAAAGGGGCGGGGCATCCGAGGACACTTTCTCTTCTTCTCGCCTTTTTAGACACGCTGCTTTTGGGTTCAGGTTCCTCTCTGTGGAGTAAGGGTGTACATGCGCATAGACACACACACACACACACACACAGAGTATTACACAAGTATTACAATGGACCCTCTGTGCGAAAATGTGCATTTCCCAACAGTATACAAAGGTGACACAAAGTTGAGATAGTGCCATCAAGTGGTTAGTTGTGACACTGCAGAGAAAAAAAAGTAAAAGTAAAAAAAAAACCTCAACCACAAAATACTTAAAATATTACATAATACTGCTGATAGAATAAATACAAATGACTAAATTACGACTGTAAGATTGAAGTGCAAATGTTATTATATGTATACAGAAAAACACCCACAGAACAACAGAATGTACATTCAGAGAGAAACAGAGAGAAATGGTTTACGGTGACTGACCTCGGACCTGCTGTTCGAGACTGAGAATGACAGCGACGGCCTGGTGCAGGATGAGCAGTTTGGTCTGTGGTTTATCGCTTTTCAGGTGCAACTGCACCATGCGCCCGAGCTCCTTAAACGCCTCGTTAATGTCTCGCACGCGGAGACGCTCTCGCGCGTTATTCGCCATCCGTCTCTCGCGCTCGCGCTCGATCTTCTGTTCCGGAGTCAGATCCTCGTCGTCGTTGGTGCTGCACGCGTTTAAGAACAAAGTTGCCGGGAAAAGAGAAAAGATACCGAGAGTGAGACCAATTTTAGGAGCCTGGGAACACTGGGTTACACATTTAAGGTACGTCCGTCATAAAACCAATAATACGATGACATTGCAAATTAATTCATTATTTAATTTATCAATCCTATCTGTGAATTACTTATATGAGTCAAGTTGATGTTCGCGTGATGGCAACACGGCGAAATGTTAACATACTAAATTAAACACAGCGAAAAACACACATCGTTAAGTCAAGTGATAATCAACATGAGAAAAACATCTCAACATTAATTAGCACCTGAACCTATAATAATAATAATAATAATAATAATAATAATAAAATCACTAAAATAAAAAAAAATAACAGGAATGCCTCTCAGGTTCGTGTCAATTAAATGTGGAAAAACTACAAACCCCATTTTGCCATGAACATGGAGTTTATCCTGTAGATGTTTGGGAATATCTGAATGGATTCTGTAAACCCTATGTTTACCCTATGAAAGGTTCTGCTTTTGGTCTTTACATAATTGTTATAATCATTTCTTTTATATTTCTGCTTGAGTTTTTTTTTTTTTATTTTATCCAGTAAATATTGCATTCATGTTTAATTAATGACATGACATCGTATGATCTGGAAAGTATAAATATATGACATATATTGCATCGTTTATAACTGACGAAATAAAAGGATGTGGACTTATGAAGAGGATTAAATATATCTGTGTATTCCCTTCTCTTTGTATTCAGCTGTCTCGCACGACACCCGGGTCACTTCATCAAAATCCGGCGAGGGAATTAAACGACGCGAGCGCTCTGCTTTAACAGGTTCCCTAGATATTGACCTCTCTATAGCTTTCAGCTCCTTGCTGTCCATGTCCTCCTTCTTGGCATCCAAAGGTTTGGAGTCCTGCAGGTTCTCGTCTCCCTCGTCCTCCGATTTAATATCCGAGCTCACTGAAGATGTGCTCTGGCCCTGCAGTCCACTGGAGAGCGCTGCGGAGAGGGACCGAGAATTTAATACTTTTTACCATCAGTGTTGTGCATTAGCGCTGCGTGTAGCCTAAACGAATCCACACACTTTGAAATAGTAAAAATAGTGTGTAATTACACAGCGTTTACGATTATGCATAACATATGGTACATTATGCTGAATATTAAAATGATTTTTTTTTTTTAGCACGCACTAAATTACACCGTTTACTTATAATAAGATTTTTAATCGTTATCAAAAGAATTCGTTAAAAATACGTCTTTATAGAGGAATTAATTATTTAATAATCATTTGATCATTTCCTTTGGCAGAGTAACAGAAGCGAATATACAGACTGAAAATGCGCACATAAGATCATTTAAGGAATGCTAGAAAACGATGCGTACCCAAGGTCAAAGCCATGATATACAAAATAAAACTAAATTGAGCAGGCAACGAGCGAATGATTTTGTTTTTTTTTTTAAACGTTAAATCTGTTAAATGTATTTTGTTATACACGGTAGGCACGATGGCGCGTGTCAGCGGAATGCTGCTACTAAAGGCATGCGCTCTTGATGTGTGTGTGTGTGTTTTTTTTTTTGCTTGTGTGTGCATCTATTTGTGCGACAGATTTTCGAGAGGACGTCCAATCCCTGTGGGGTACAAAAGGCCTATAGACCCCACCCCACCCCTGCCTCACACACTCTATTACACCAGTCTAAAAGAGGAACACTGCCCTCATTGTTCATCATCACTGCCAGAGTCTGTATGCACCTCACACTGTCTCTACATCACACACTGGAAGAACGAAACATGAAGGGGGGGGGGGTGATGGAAAAAAAAATTGAGAAAGAGAGAGAGAGAAAGTGGGGGATGGAGTGAGAAAGTGACAAACATAGAGACTAGTATCTCCGTCGCAAAAAAACAACAACAACAAGCAAACATGATTTAAATAAAACGTTTAAAGTTGACAAACAAAAAAAAAAGAAAAGAAAAGAAAAGAAAACAACACCAACAATCCGACACCTGTGACAACTTGCCAACTGTAATTACATATTTTTAGCGCTAGCTTATATTGCACTAGAGGCAGAAGAACAGCTCGTTCCCTGGGAATTTCTCAGTGGACGCTTGACAATCAATTTTTATCGTGTTTTTTGTTGTTGTTTTTCCGAAGGAGAACCTTTTTTTGGGGGGGGGGGGGGGGGGGAAGTGACAGCAGGGGTTCGAGTTTCATTTCTTTGACAATCTGCATTTGTATGCTGTTAACCTGAGATACAAATACATGAAAAAAAATACAAATAAACCTCGTATAGACCTAATAGACCTTTCGTTGCTGCTGTAATAATGTGATGATAATAACATATAATAATAACACTAAAAATATTCTCTAAAGAAAATTCTCTACATTTTCAAATTCTATATAAAAGTAATAATGACAATTCTTCATTTCTCACATAGTTGTGTCATTTTGTCGACTTATCATCAGGCAGATTTTCTCACACTTTCACTGCGAACAGTGTTTGGAAATATCCTGCACGACAGGTCAGTAATGCGTTATAACCGCGCGTCTCAGGGATAAAGGAAAGAAACGGAGACAAAGGAGAGCGGGCCGGCTAGTTCGGTTCCTAACAGCTGGAGCGAGCCGATAGGAGAAAGAGAGGGAAAGGAAAAAAAAAACAAACGAGTGACTGTGGGGTAAAGTCTCTTTGGCCGTACGAGGCTTTAATTGATTTCTTTCTCCACTCCGTGCCTGGGCCGTGCGTTCTGGTGAGGACGCCAAACCCGCAGTTCACTCCGCTACCAGGAAATGACCTCAATTGGAACTAATGCTAGTAGTGGGAACTAAAACATGCGTCGAAATCCGGTAAATTCCTCTCGGTCGCTGAGAGGCGGGGAGCTGAGCTGCCGTACGCAAATTGTGAAGAGCAGCCGGAGCGTGGACGTTCAGCACAGGGAACGAGAGAGAGAGAGAGAGAGAGAGAGAGAGACAATGCAGCAAATAACTTAATCCTCTCTGTCTCTCCATTTCCTTTTTCTCTGCTTTCTGAAGAGGAGCACAAGTATATGAACATGTGCTCCGGAAGCCCCCTTCGGCCCGTTCCGCGTCCTTCGATTCGAACGGCGGGGATGCAAACGCACGCGAGAACAGAAACAGGTGGATGAAAAGGCCTGCTTATTAAAGGGACAAAGCCAAACCGCAGTGGTTTTTTTCCCTCTATCTTTCTTTCTTTTTCAGGGGCTCTATTCATAAAGTTTGTGTTTTGCTACGGCAGCCGTGTGTTATTTATGCCGCTCTCGTCTCCTTCTCGCTTACGACTCAATGCTACGTTTACTTTTATTTTAAATTTTATTTTATAGCTCTTAACACCTCATTAAGCCCTTGGCTTGGGCTGCCGTGGCCCCAAGGCTTGCCAAGGACCCCCCCCCCCCCCCCCCTTTTTTTTTTCTTTTTTTTTTCTTTTTTTTTTTTTAAAAAGGAAGTGTTAACTCCTTCCAACAAGGCCACATTTCAAGCTTCACTGCTTTTCTCATACACAATCAATTTAATCATCGTTTATAGATTTGCAGATTTGCTTATGTTTTCTCTCACTGTGTGATCATTTTCTTTGACGGCTTGGGAATCGTGTGTATAAGTGTATATGTGTGTGTGTGTGTGTGTGTGTGTGTGTGTGTGTGGAGTCTCACCCCGGTACGGATCAGGCTGATTGAGATCTGGTGAGGTGGCAGACTGAACCGGCAGCTGAGGAACGGGCACTTGATTGGGCACAATGGAGTGAGAGCTACGCAACCCGACGCCCTCCTCGCGATGAGACCCCACCTACGCAGAGATAGAGAGAGAGAGATACATTTTATATCAAATATCCTTTAATGTAAACAATATAGATGAATTTATATACTGAGTATTAATATATATTTAAAAGGAATAAATATGCATTAAAAAAAAAGTGCCATTGCCCTATAGAGGGCGCCCTACCACTGCGTTATCTTAAGGGACACTCACACACACACACACACACACACACACACACACACACACACACGTGACAAACACACACAGAGGAGCTGCTCAGGCAGGTAAAATCCAAAGTGATGTCCCACGATGCCGAGCAGCGATTCACGTCCATCTGTCCTCTATCATGGCCGCCAACACAACTGACAATTATCTTAATGCCCATATGCTTAATTGTGAGCTTCCTAATTCCCCCGACACGTTCATCTGATCCGGCAGGAATTGTGATTTGGCACAACCCTTCCCGAACCACCCCCCCCCACCTTTCCATCTCTCTCTTTTTGCTTTTGTTTTGGAGAATCTGCCATCTCTCTCTCTCTCTCTCTCTCTCTCTCACTCCCTCTCACTATAATTCCTGTTAAGCCTTTGACAGTGAAACTCTGGGATGTCACTGGCTCGATGCAAATATCAGAAAATGTCGCTGGCTTTGCAGGGAATATAACAGTGAGGGAGCAAGAGAAAGAAGAGTGTACACTCTCTCCAAGTCTGTGTTTGTTTTTAACCCCCCCCCCCCTCCCAAAAGCTCCTCTTTCATCATGCCGAAAGCCCCAAATGTAAAATGGCATCCTCCTGGCTGCAGATAGAAGCACTTGGCATACATATTTAATAAAGGGTTTTATATTTAAAAAGTAAAGTCATTTAGAATGGTGATGAGGGAGACGCTCTCCCACTGCACCTCTGCCACATGTGCCACTGTTCATCACCAGGAAAAACAAGGAAGGGAGCAAACGAGAAAGGGGGAGAGAACAGAGAGATATTTATTTTTTTTAATGAAATAAAAATATTTTATTTCTACATAAAAAAAAATATTTGGGTATAAATAAAAAAAATGAAAAATAGACTGAACAGGACTGGATTCAAAAATCAGACTGAATTTTTGTCGAAATTACAAAAAAACAAAAAAGAATCAAACTCCCTCAATACACAATAAATGTGATTTAAAATAGAGATTATAATAGCATCTGTCCAAAAAAAAAAAACAGAGTATAACAATTTATGAATTAAAATAATAATCGTTTATTACGCAATTATTCTCTGATTGTTTTTTTTGGACAGATGCTATTATAATCTCTATTTTAAAGCACATTTCTAAGCAGTTCATATGACGTGTGGTTTGTAATGACGCCTTTCGTTATTATCTTTATTATTACATCTTAAAGAACATTTGTTCCTTCCCACTTTTTTCCTTTCATGTTTACAAAAAAATATTAGTTTTTTTTTATTCTTTTTATGCATAAAAAAGACTAAACTTTGGATGTTTCAAGTATAACTGTAATAATTTAATATATAATCAAAATGGCCTCAAGAATTGGTGCTCATAAGCGACATTTTTACACTCTCCCAAAACCTTCACTATACATCACTCTCATCTTGGAGAAATGCATGCTCTCATTTATTTATGTTTGTATAAGCATGTACATGAGCGTATGCCTGTATGTATGTGTGTGTGTGTGTGTGTGTGTGTGTGTGTGTGCTACTAAAAGTAACAAAAGATGTAGTGATTCGGACCTGCTTGGAAAATAAATCATAACTTTCCTTTCTGTGGGAATTTGAGCCTTTCGAACCTTCACTTCCCCCCCCAGCTGAGCTAATTAGTGGTTAGCCGTGACCGCCGTGGGCTGGAATGATCACACACCAACGAGCTCTTTCACACACCGTTTGTGTGCGTGAAATGAGAGATGGAGACCAGGCCTCCCACTGACAGCACCTTTCAGCATGTGAGCGCACACACACACACACACACACATTTGTTGTACTATCCTTGCGAGGACGTTTAATCGACGTCATTATTAATGCGGCTAATTAACGCTTTGCCCGTAACTAAATCAGTAACACTTTATCAGGCAGCTCCTGACACAGTGGCATTATAACACATGCATAAGCACGCTGTAAAATCATTTGTAAAGCAACACTGGGGAATATCCGTAAAGGCTTACATCAAGGTTTTATGCCACAATGAGATACGGCTACCGTCAACTTACTGAAAGTACATTTCTTGAACTAGGAGAAACTTGAGGAAGTTAATGTGATGTGAAAGTGATTTCAGTCAATAAAAATCGCTCATGCATCTGGCAAATGGGCTTTAGAAATAAGACGCTATACTGAGACGCTGTATTACAGAGAGCCAATGTGTTCTAAAGCGCTCCAATAACGTGACGCAACTAAATGTAGCTTCATCAATCTTTTTGCGTTTTAAAGCTTTTGACGACTGTCCACTTGACACAAATTATTTAAGCAGTCAAATAATACTATGCTGCACCTAAACAAACTCCAGCGATGTGCACAAATGTGTGTGTGTGTGTGTGTGTGACGGCAAATCCGCCCTTTCACACTTTCAGCTCCTCCAGATAAGCTAGAAATAGTTGTGTACATGAATGTGTTAATGCAGAGAATAACAGTCCTGACCTCATGGTAAAGGAAGTTTCGACGGTGATGATGAGTGTGTGTGTGAGTGTGTGTGTGTGTGTGTGTGTGTGTGTGTGTGTGTGTGTGTGTGTGTGTGTGTGTGTGTGTGTGTGTGTGTGTGTGTGTGTGTAAATGCTTTCAACATCTCCAGATTAGCGAAATGAACAGCTGAGCAAGAACTCAATATACTGGAACAATCAGACTTCCTTTCACAGGAGTCATCCGGAGCTCCCACTCTGCATGTTTGTGTGTGTGTGTGTGTGTGTGTGTGTGTGTGTGTGTGTGTCTACATGAGCTTTCATACTTTTAAAAGGCAATGTCCGCATTTACATTTACTTTTTTGTTAATAACTCATGTGGTTCAGAAATATTTAAATAATACATTCTAATTTAATATATTAAAATCAACCAAATTTCGGTCCCAAGGCATTGGCAGAGTGTTCTGCTATCTATCACTGTATCCCCCCTCCCTCCCTCTCCCCCCCTCTCTGTTCCAGCTGCGCCCTGCTCTCAGCATAGCGTTCCCATGATTTCATCCACACGTACACACACCCAATCTCTCGTTCTTTCTCTACAGCTGTTGATCCGCTCATCTCTGGAGGCAAACAGAAACAGAAAGTGGCTATTAGATCGAACGCAGGCAAAGAGGCGAGTGAAGGAGAGAGGAGAGAGAGAGAGAGAGAGAGAGAGAGAGAGACCAACGGGCCAACGAGGGAAAAGATAGCAAGAGGTCTGTTTCTAATGCGCTGCTTTTTGTTTCATGTCACCAGTTATCCATAATAATAATAATAATAAGTACACTGGGGAGATTACATTGTCGATTAGTCTGTTCTTTTTCTCTTCTTCTGGAAATTCACCTCTTTCAACTCTTAAATAAATAAATAAATAAATAAATAACAAAACCCCTGTGGACAGTTTTAAAAATGTGGTCAGAGTTCTGGCCTTTTTAATGTTCCGAGCACATTTCGCCAATAATCACGTTCACATTGCCGCATCTCTGCGTCGACCGTGTGAAGTGTTGAGGAGTAACTAGTTACATGTAACGGCATTACGTAATTGAATTACAAAATAAACGTAACGGTAATTCGTTACAGTTACTGAAAAAAAATGTGTCATTAAATTACAATTACTTGTGAAAATGTTAAAGATTACAAATAGGGTTACATCTGAACAATTTCATGTAAAATCAGTGCTTCTCAAATAGTGGGGTGCAGCGTGATGCGTGGATGGGGGGGGGGGGGAGGGGGGTTTGGGGGTCGTTTGGTCCTGTGACCTCGGGGTAGATGCTTTTCTGCCCTATTAGAACAAAGTATAATTGCACATCCAGGACAGTGGGTGGCAGCGGCACTCTCAGTCTCGGAGTATGCACAGGGAGTAACATGATGGAAAAAATACTGCAAAACGTAACCAGCATGTACCAGATCCCAACCCCTACCCCCCCACCACCACACACACACACACACACACACACACACACACACACACTGGAAGAAAGTACACCCACCAACCCCTTCGAAAAATACAACCTGCTATTTTAGAGGGTTTGAAACGTTTTTCCTTCGAATTTTAATTTTAAAGTGCCACCTAGTGGACAAATGAAAGTAACCTAGTGCCACCTAGTGGACAAAAGTATACTACCTTTTACATCTTGAATAGGGTCATTTGTAATCTGTAATCTATTACGTTTCCAAAGTAACCTTCCCAACATTGACAGAGACAGAGCACATAAACGATATCGGGGGGGAGATACTGTAAAAGCAAATTTGCCTGTATTTGGCCTCTAAAGATTTTAACAAGCTTTGGCACGGATTTCAAAAAGAGAGCCTTTTGATACGTATTACAGAGCGATAAGGAAGCACTCGCATCCGAGTGCGGGAAGCTTACAACCGGGGCCCTTTAACCTGCTTACAAGCAAAAGCTCTTCCGTCTAATACAGATTAGCCCCAAGAGTGTTTCACGGTTAGCACATCACCTAGCAGCTGAATTGCAGTGGCTGTGTGTGTGTGTGTGTGTGTGTGTGTGTGTTCCTCTGTGCAAACACATCTCAAACACAGCGTTATGTCCTGGTGGGTCGGTTTGTGTGTAACATGTTTGCATCAGTGTGTGCACGTTAAAGCATTAAGCAAACCCTAGACATGCACGGGTAAATAAATAAATAAAAGATTAGTCTGTACACAAGAATCTTACAGTGTACTGTACTACACCCTCCGGTGCACAGCCAGGTCTGTGTGCTCCAGCATTCCTCCTCCTTAAACTACCGGGAGAACCATAAATCTTCTATCCTTGACCCCGCCCCCTCTCCAAGTTCCCTTTCTCCATCTCTCCATCATATGAGCACCTGCTGGCTGATGACCTCAGGGTCTCCAACCATGCAGAGAAACATGAAACAGCTGTTTCTCCAGTGCAGAGAGAGAGAGAGAGAGAGAGAGAGAGAGAGAGAGAGAGAGAAACAGACAGAAAGTAAAGAACGCATAGGGATTGGAGACTCGAAGGAATCGCTCTTGCGTTGCACCACGTGCATCGCGCGCTGAGCTCATATATGTGTTACGCAGAACTACCAACAATTACGTAAAATAAATAAATAAACAAATTCCTCCTCCTCCTGCACTACTCTTAAAACTTATGGCGGGCTAAATGAAGAGCAGTCGACCTCTGGAATGTGTTTATGCTGGTTAAACAACTGTTTACAAGTTATAGTGAAGGCCGGTTTACACACACACACATACACATACACACACACCTTTACGTGCTTGATGATGCTGTAACTGAACATAATGACTCATGCTTAACTGTTTTTTGTCAAGGTTCTCTTACCAGGTGTGTTTAATTGACATGCAAACACACACACACACACACACACACACACACACACACACATATATATATATATATACAAAGCCAAATACACATGTACAGAGGGAAACACTGACAAACAACTATACTTTTAGGGACCTCCTGTGTTGGTGAGTGCTTGTAAAAAAAAAAAAAAAAGGCAAGGCCATGTTTGTTTTTCTGGTATAGTGCGTGTGCACATGTGTGTGTGTGTGTGTTTGTGTGTGTATTTCTGAGGTAGTGTTAAGTGGACATGGAGTGCTCTCTCTCTCTCTTTCTCTCCCTCGCTCATCCTTTGTTCTCAGCGTTTGCCGAAAGCTTTTATGACTTGTTTCAAGAATCAAAACCAAACTTAAATATGGGAGACATTACGGCAATCCGCCTTGATGTTTCCCTTTCAAGTCTTCTACGTTCCCTCTCTTCTTCTTCTTCTTCTTTTTTTTCCCCTTTGGTCCCTTCATCTCCCGCCCTTCGTTCACCCCCCCCCAACCTCAATCTGTTTGTGTCTGCCATTTCCTGTATTTAGTTTTGGTCTGTTGGGTGTTAGTGATGTGCAGTGGTCACATGATGGCTGCAGCTTCAGCATCCAATCCTCATCCTGGAAAAAAAAATGCTCCCACAAACCCGCCGTGCCAAGATGTCCGAATGTCCAGATATAGAGTGCATTAAAAAAATACACAGCTGATACAAATACCAGTTCAGCTGTGGAAAAAATGAGGAACTGAAAAGAGGGAGGTTGGAAAAACAAAAAGAAGGATGGTGAAAAAGAAATAAATCCAACTAAAAATAGAGCAAAACTACAAATGAAACAGTTATTTTGTGAAAAATGGAAAAGTAAATACATAAAAGTAACAAGAAAGACAAAGAGCTGGATAAAGATAAAGAGCTTGTTTGGATTACGGAAACAGTTTCACACACATGGTAATAGTCAGGCCTCGTGTTCTGCGTGATGCACTGGCACTGTCCATGTCTCAGCTTCCTTTCCTGTCTCTTAATCTGTCTATCTTTGACTTTCCCTCTGATAGTGTCCTATGATGAAGGCAAACTCTTCTTCTCACAACACACACACACACACACACAGTACACAGTGAGCGCTTACCATGAGTGAGTGTCTGTTGGACGGGAGTAGGCCAGTGCCGTAGTTTGTGCTCAGGCTTCCCATAGCTCCGTTATGGGTGTGTGAGTGTGAGTGCGAGTGCGAGTGTGTGTGCGATGGCGTGATGAGGCCGTGCAGGTCACCGTGGCCAACTGCATGCCTCTGAAGGACATGAATCGCATCATCCAGTCGCTCCAGACGATCCTCTATACGGTTTTGCTGCAGAGAGAGAGAGAGAAATATAGATTATGTAATTAATTTTACTATATACATATATATATATATATATATATATATATATATATAGGTAAATGTTAAACCTTACATAATGCTATATTGCATAGTGCTATATTGTCAGACAGGAATTTCTTCGCTGATTTATTTGAATGACTTTTAATGTGATGTAATGTGTCTAGTGCTGGCCGATTAATCGATATATTAATTCGAGATTATGATTCATGTCGATGTTTAAAAAAAATAATCTATTTTACAATATCACTTTGGTTTGAGATTCCGGATTTCATCGCACGCGTGTGACGCTAAAGATGACAGTGGGACCAAAACACTGGCTAAAACAGGTAAAAATAGCGCACACATTCTCGCAAAAATATAAATCGTAAAAAAAATTACATAAATAAATACATTTAAGAAATAATACTATAGAAAAATAAAAAATAAAATTGGAATAAAAATTGGAAATTAAATTTATAGGACACCTCACCCAGCTTTAATGTATATTAACATTGACCCTGCGATTTCAGCGTGTCCTCGTCCCTATTTTGTCACCATTAATGCAGGTCAACAAACAAAGTGTGACTGGTGCTCAGCAGGAGGTCTGAGAGTGGAACACAACACAGCAGCATAGTGTTTCTTACCAGTGAGTGAATCGGAGGCTCGTAGTTTGGGGACGAGGCTCCCTGGCCATTTCGGGACCAAACGGCTGAACTTGCGGCTATAGAGCGAGAAATGGGAAAATATGGGACAGAGAGCGAGAGAGATAGAGAGCGAGAGAGAGAGATAGAGAGGGAGCGGGAGAGAGAGAGATATTACATCCTTACAGATCATTAAATTCCACACACACAATATCATTAGATTACACCATAATTATTTGGTAACATATAACGAGTCAGAATAAAGAAAACCTAAATCATGTCATTATTTAAATATTAAATATTCTGATCCTCTCGGTTGCATTTAGAGGAAAAAATGCAATTAAAAATGGCTAAACGACTAATTATTATCTGCTACAGTCTGCGAATGTCTGTGCCTGACACACTTATCATCATGAAGCTCTACAGAATGCTGAAAATGACGTATGTCAAATGTGAAGTGATCTTTTATAAGTGATCTTTTTGTATTATAAAACATCGCTAACGTATATAATGCACATTAATAAATAAAGTACAATTCTGCAGTTTGTCATGCTGTTTCTCTCTCTCTCTCTCTCTCTCTCTCTCTCTCTCACACACACACACAGTAGCAGCCAGCAAAGTCTGCATCTGCAGAACAGTAATTGGCACAGAGGAGGAGTCACAACAGCTGGATCTGTATATTTATGTGTGTGTGTGTGTGAGAGAGAGAGAGATAGAGTTAGAAAGAGAGACAGAGAGGCAGAGGGAGAGAGATAGGACAAGAGTGTGGGGGAGTTGCAGAGAGAAACAGGTCGCCATTGAGCCATCTTTCAGACCTGACGAGTGAAGCAGAAAATCTTGGCACAGAGTTTGGCGGCCATCTTGTTTGCATGCCAAACTCTGCGTTGGTGCAAACAGCTGCCTCTCCTTCTCTTTTCTGTCTCTCCATCTCTCTCTCTTTCTCTCTTACCGTCATTTCCTTTATAATTTTTTCCCCGTTTTAACGGATTTCACCGACTATTACTGTGTAATTTGGATAATGACAATCAAATGGGAATTCACACACACACACACACACACACACACACAAACATGAATACAATCCTTTGCAACCCCCATGACTTTCTGCTAGACAAATCAATCTCAAATAAAAAGCTGCAAATTAAATGTGGGCTGTTGTGTGGGCATCCCAGAGCACCATGGAGTATTTTCAGACCTGAACCTCAGACCTGATCTGGAGAAGAAAATGTCTGCGAAACATCTGTTAAAGACATGTGATCAGTAGACACGCAGAGGTTTGCCCAGTGATACAGGAAACAAATGTTACAACTGTCTGCTGTAAAGGAAGTAAAACATAAAGTTTTAATATGATTCTCCTAAACTGACATTTAGCCTCAGGCTTTTGTTTCCTTTTTTTTATTATTTTGTTATTTATTATCTATTTTTTTTAATTTTAGGGAAGTATTTTCTATATATAAGATCACTGTATAGATCACGGGGGCACGGTGGCGTAGTGGTTAGCACGTTCGCCTCACACCGCCAGGATCCGGGTTCGATTCCCGTCTCGACCATGTGTG
>JACRUU010000006.1:12603246-12605746 GCA_030449085.1 Kryptopterus vitreolus | reverse complement strand
GGGTAACTCTGGCGAACAAGAACGTATCATTGGTTGCTAATTACAGGTGATTTTCGGTCTCGTGTTCTGACGTTTAGACAACTTTATTTATGCGTAGGCATGCGCTTTTTCCATTGCACAACTCGTGCAAGACGTACAGAGATACAAACTTTTAACAGCTTCAAAAATAAATGTGCAGTACAGTTTACATCTAAATCCCTATATCTACCATATATCCCACTGAAAACTGAATTAATATATCATTTAAAATAATATGAATATTAAAAAAAAAATATCGAGCCAACTGGGAAAAATTTCTATATATAATATTTATATAGAAAGTAGTTCAATCATTGTAATTAAATTATCATCCGCTCTGTTTCAAAACCGAGCTCAATGCATGTTGATATCCATAAAAGGACTAATAATTATGTAATAAAGCTGTAATAGATATGAAATACACATAGACAGGCATGTAATAATGCATGAACAACGGTGCAATAACTTACAAGTCTCTCGTGTGGGTGCAGGCCGCAGTAGCTGCTGCTCTGAGGGCCATGGGAGGAATTTCCCAGCATTCCACTGTAACCTGCTTGATTCATACCACTGGAGGAGCTCCATGGGTCTGTACTGTGATGACCATCTGAGAAAGAGAGAATGACGATCAAGTCCAGTCATTTGAGTAACTTACACTTGTATTAGGGGTTCTGATAAAACCCTAATGTTCATACATTTAGAAGAACCTTGAGAGGAACCAAACATTGGATAATAGACGTTCTACAGAATTACAGTCATCACTAAATGTGCTGAACAGATACAGAATGTTCGGTTTGAGTGTACAAGATCATTCTTTATAAGCATGTAACATCTGTTCCCAACAAAACAACAACAAAAAAAAAAACAATTGCAAATCAAATTATTTGCTCTTTGTGGCCTTCGTTTACTTAATATGATCACTAGCAGGTGGACAACACAGACGGACAAGCAAAGCACCAACAAAAGTATATCATGTTATATTATATATATATATATGAAAAATATAAGATATTTTTTTCTCAGTCATATTGTAACGTTTGTCCAAAGATGTTCCACTAGATTTCAGAGTGGAGCTTATGAAGTGCTCATTCAGCCAAACGGGGTGTAGTCAGCTACCAATGTACGGGGTGCCATTTCATCCTGTTCAATAGGATTGATGCCAGAGCCTGTAGACGCTGAAGGCCTTCCATTCCAAACCATGTCTACCATCATCGTCATGGAGCTGGATTTGTGCACAGGAGCATTGTCATTTTAGTCTTTAAGTTTGGGTGAAGGGGGAAACAAAACGAATGCTATACACGTGTAACGACGGATACGTGCACACGGATCAGGAATGACATTATGGCATTATAACATCCGGAGCGGTGAAATATGATTATGTTTTCCGCGGGACACCTGTTAGTGGGTGGAATTATATTAGGCTGCAAGTGAACAATTTTGTCCTTGAAATGTTTTAAAAGCAGGAAAAGTGGGCGGAGTATAACAAGAGCCACATTGTGGCTCCACGGCTGGGTTCAAAACGTCTCCGACACTGCAGGGATGCGTCACGCTCACGTATCTATATTCAAAGTGGTTCAAGGACTGTTTCTGGAGCGACGCCACAATATTTGTCATAAATGTATATATGACATCAAGTGTATATGATAAACAGCCTTCAATCACCAGGTCAAGACAACTGTGGCATTAACGCAGACTGCGTACTGCGAGGCATGAAATAAATATTTAGCGCATCCATGTTAGCGGTTCGGAAAAAGTCCTCTTTACCTAAAATGTGGAAAGACCTGAAATGTTATATATATATGTGTGTGTGTGTGTGTGTGTGTGTGTGTGTGTAGCATGTGTGGTACCTGGCATAAAAAAGGAGGTGGGGAAGCTGCCACTGGGTGCTTTAGAGCTCGGATAACCCGGCGAGTCTCGGTTATAATCTGCTGTGCTGGCTGGCGGTGCGTATACCTAGAGACAAAAAACAAATCAAAATACAAAACAAAAAATAGTTTACTTTTCATTTCTGCTGCATGGAATAACACAGAACTTTAAAAGGCAAATAATATAAGACAAAAAAGTAACTATTAGATTCATATAAAGTATATCGTATTACATGATATTATAAGCAACCATAAGCCTTGCACCATAAAGGCAGTGAGAGAAGCAGACATGGTGTCACACTCTCCCTTTGTACCTCTCGCTCACAGAACACTGCGATCCGTTAACGCTGACAACGTACGAACACCGCTATAAAGACGTCCGAGTATAAATCTCAGAGAAAGACATCGAAAAGAATAAAAAGAGAGAGAGAGAGAGAGAGAGAGAGAGGGAGAGAGGGAGAGAGAGGGAGTGGATGTGTGCATGTGTGTGTGTGTTTCAGGCTCCATGTCACACACCCCAGGGGTTAACACGAAGCATTAAGGGCTCAAGGAGTTTTATTGCAACGGAGAAACTAAAGCCCAGCTGGAGTTCTTCCTTTCCCATGAAGCACCTTGCACAC
>JACRUU010000006.1:12568246-12598246 GCA_030449085.1 Kryptopterus vitreolus | reverse complement strand
TGGAAGTTCGCAAATCCCACCACCACCGAGGTGCCATTAGTGGGCCCTTGAGAGAGGCCCTTAACCCTCAATTGCTCAGTTGTACTATATATATATATATATATATATATATATATATATATATATAGACACACACACACAAGTTCATTATAATATTCAAACACATAACATGAAGTAATGTGAATAAAACTTGAACCGTGTGTGTGTGTGTGTGTGTGACAGAGAGTGTGTGCATGTTGCCATGGTGACAGGAACTCTGGGTAATGAGATAGCTCATCAGGTTTAGCACAGATGGCATTGGAAAATTAACAAAAAAAGAAAAAAAGAAGAAGGAAAAAAAAATGCAGGGTGCTGTTTAAATAATCAGCACTGTTTCTTCCTCACATAGCCTAGTGAGGTGCCCTCCGTCTTCTCCTCCTCTTCCTCCGTCCCTCACTCTTCGTCATTGTTCGCTGCATTAGGAAACTGCAAGGCAGCAAGTGTGCAACTGTGTTCTGATGCAAAACTGTGTATTCGCGCAGACAACCACAGACACGCACTTACGTTGGGAACCAAAGCGAGCTTTGTCGCTTCCTTTTTTCCTTTCATTCCTTTACTTCTGTTTGTGTACATGGGCCAGATTTTCACCATTGTTCTCTTATATATCGGATTATGATTACACATTTCACCCCCTAGTGGAAATTGCAGGAAATTTCCAATGGTGCAGCACACACACTCGAGCACACACACGTGCACACACACACACACCCCACACGCGCGTGCACGCACAAACACACACAGTCCAGGAAGTTACTTTACAGTTAAAGTAATCTCGGTCATGGTAAATAATCACGTCTCATGAAATTGACCTTTGTGTGTGTGTGTGTGTGTGTGTGTGTGTGTGAGAGAGAGAGAGAGTGTGATTTAGCCAGGTATGAATACCATACCCAATGGTGGGCCTGTAAAAAAAAACACATTATATTTTCCCTCCAAACTCATTTCAAAAAGTGCGGGAGAATGTGTGCGTCTCTCTCTGCATTAAAACCATCCTCTGTATTAATGCATTCATAATGACCTCTCAGTAGGGATAATCCTAAGCCTCCATCCATAGGAGTGTCTTCACATCCAATCTCCACCTCATATCCATCTACATATTCACCTCATATCCATCTCCATATTCACATAATATCCATCTCTATATTCACATAAGCGCCACCCAATCCATCTCTATAGGCCCTGCCATGCCTATCTATATTCACCATCCATCGAGAGGACAGAAATGCCATCTTATATCATAACATCTCCACCTCTTAGCACTAATGCATCACATCCATAATCATATTCACCATCATATCAGCCATCTCTATATAGGGCCACATCACCTCATCCATAAGAACCTATATCTCTATATTCATAACATCTCCATCCATAGAAAAATCATGAGAGATGAGGCACAGAAGAGCATCATCCATCATGAGCACGGGACAGGCACAATCACATAGCGCGAGAGGCGAGAGGCACGCGAACACCCATAATCTGCGCGAGGCCAGAAAAGCCACCGGGATCACCCGCGGAGAGGCATATAGGAAAGAGCGACGGAGAGGAGGCCAGCCGCGGGAACATCTACATATTAGAGCCAGCGCGAGGCACACCTCATCCAGGATGCCAGCCATGGCACAGAACAGCACACATCCATATAGGGCAATCACATCTAATCCATAGAGGACAGAACAGCGCCATCAACTACCTCTATTCATAAACATCACATCGAGACATCCACACTGGCACAGAACATCGACACAGCGAGAGCATCGCGAGGACAGAAGCATAGCGACCGGAGAGCCATCTAGATACAGAACAGAGACAGAGCCATGCCGAGAGCAGCCATATCACAGAACAGGACAGAGCAGAGCAGCGCGGAGGCACAGAACAGGGCACTTAACAATATCACATCCACCATCTATATCACATCATCACAGAACTCCATATCCATCGAGAGGCATAGACAGCGACACAGCAGATACCATCGCGAGACGCAAAAACACATCGGAGATTCAGCGCAGAGGCACAGCGCGACAAGAAACATCTCCATCTCACATATATACACAGAAACCATCACCTCATATCCATCATCTACATCTACACATCATATCCATCTCTATATTCACATAACATCTACACATCATGTCCATCTCTATATTCACATAACATCTACACATCATATCCATCTCTATATTCACATAACATCTACACATCATGTCCATCTCTATATTCACATAACATCTACACATCATGTCCATCTCTATATTCACATAACATCTACACATCATGTCCATCTCTATATTCACATAACATCTACACATCATGTCATATCCATCTCTATATTCACCTCATATCCATCTCCATATTCACATAATATCTCCACCTTATATCCATCTCTATATTCACATAACATCTACACATCATTTCCATCTCTATATTCAAATAAAATCTCCACATCATATCCATTTCTAAATTCTAAATTCACATAACATCTCCACCATCATATCCATCTCTATATTCACATAACATCTACACCATCATATCCATCTCTATATTCACATAACATCTCACATAACACCATCATATCCATCTCTATATTCACATAACATCTACACATCATATCCATCTCTATATTCACATAACATCTACACCATCATATCCATCTCTATATTCACATAACATCTACACCATCATATCCATCTCTATATTCACATAACATCTACACATCATGTCCATCTCTATATTCACATAACATCTACACATCATATCCATCTCTATATTCACATAACATCTACACATCATGTCATATCCATCTCTATATTCACATAACACTACATATCATATCCATCTCTATATTCACATAACATCTACACCTTATATCCATCTCTATATTCACATAACATCTACACATCATATCCATCTCTATATTCACATAACATTCACATCATATCCATCTCTATATTCACATAACATCTACACCTTATATCCATCTCTATATTCACATAACATCTACACATCATATCCATCTCTATATTCACATAACATCTACACCTTATATCCATCTCTATATTCACATAACATCTACATATCATATCCATCTCTATATTCACATAACATCTACACATCATATGTCCATCTCTATATTCATACATAACATCTACACCTTATATCCATCTCTATATTCACATAACATCTACACATCATATCCATCTCTATATTCACATAACATCTACACATCATGTACACATCATATCCATCTCTATATTCACATAACATCTACACATCATATCCATCTCTATATTCACATAACATCTACACATCATATCCATCTCTATATTCACATAACATCTACACCTTATCATATCCATCTCTATATTCACATAACATCTACACATCATATCCATCTCTATATTCACATAACATCACACCTTATGTCCATCTCTATATTCACATAACATCTACACCTTATATCCATCTCTATATTCATAACATAACATCATATCCACCATATATATCATCATCTCATCTCTATATTCACATAACATATCATATCCATCTCTATATCACATAACATCTTATCACATCATATCCATCTCTATATTCACATAACATCTACACATCATGTCCATCTCTATATTCATAACATCTCTATATTCACATAACATCTACACATATCATCATATCCATCTCTATCACATAACATCACATAACATCTCTACACCTACACATATATCCATCTCTATATTCACATAATATCACAACATCATATCCATCTCCATATTCACATAACATCTACACACCTCTATATCCATCTTCTATATTCACATAATCTCCATCATAATATCCACTCTTATATCCATGCTCTTTATATTCACATATCACATCACTACATATCATATCCATCTCCATATTCACATATCTCCATATCACATAATATCACAACCTAATATCCATCTCCATTATTCCATATTCACATAACATCTCCCATCTCTGTCATTATATATATATATATATATATATATCTATATATATCTTATATATATATATATATATATATATATATATATATATATATATATATATATATATTCATCATACTCATATTCTACATTACTCTTTACAATCATCTCCATCTTTATTTTCTTTGATGACTTTCAAGACAAAAGAAAACAGAATATGATCAGTAAACAGCTCTTAATTAAAGGAACATCAGAACAGCTGAGGTTGAAGGACCATGCTGAACATCTGCAGCGTCGTCGTAGTGGTATTTGAACTCGCGACCTTGTTCACCGATCTTTCAGTGTATCCTTTTCATTTCATAATCACATCCATCTCAGTGGAGTTTTCACGTAGCCAAGAAGTTGTACTGTTGCGAGATCAAGCTTTAGAGTTGCTTCCTAAACAAGTCGCATGAAACCCCACTCGCTCAGCTCTATGTACGGGACGGGATTCATTCGCCTCATATGTAAGACATTGAAACACATTAATACAATGTCCATATTCTTTCCGATCTCTTGCTGATCTTTTACATCCATCCACTCCTCCATTCCCAGCTTCGTCCCTAACGCCCATCTTCTCTCGGGCCTTTTTTTTTCCCTCTGCGCTTTCTTTTTTTTTCCTAATGAATTTACTTCCTTTCAAATCGCATTCATTCATAATAACACTCATACATTTTGCACAAACAGGTATAACAGAAATAAGATGAGGCGGAGGATAACAATAAACTATGTGATGAGAGAGAGGGTGGGGGGGGGGGGCAGAAGGAAAGAAAATTTCCGGTTTCGTAGATTGATTTAAGGAGGCAATTCTCCATGCTGTCAGATCAGACAGTGTATAATGTCCGCGCCGAAGTTAGCGGAAGGCAGGACGACAGCAAATAAAAATCACTCTATTAGGAGGGGAGGCGGTAATTAGAAAGCGAAAATGCAGGTATTATTCCCAGATTTCCACAGGTGACAGATCTTCACTTCTTATTTTATTATTTTCCCTCTGCCTTTCAGGTAGCGAGATTTTGGCAAGTGTTCGCCAGTGCTTTCCTCTTTGAGTTTAATCTAATTACTGCCATATGTGTGAGGCTGCCAGAGTCACTTACAATTCGCTCGGTCTCACTAACACACACGTGCACACCACGCACACACACACACACACACACACACTTATATACGCACGCATGGTTGGTCAGCATTCGGTCTAACATTGAGAAAGGTCTGCATTACAACATATTCAATATAGATATCTCTAATAACCTGCCAATATAACACTGACACACACACACACACCAAAGCCCATATCTATATATATAGATATATATATATATATATATATATATATATATATATATATATATATATATATATATATATATATATATATATATATATATATATACACACACACTGGTTTGTAATATATCCTCATGTAATAATGAGAAATATCCTCTCATAAGGTTATTGTGAAAGAATCAAAAATCTAATTTTACACATAAAACTTTATTAAAAGTTGCTATATGGACTATATTATAATATATAAATTTTTCATCTGTAGAATCCTCTTAATTAATTAATTAAGTGAAAATCACTGTGTTTTATATGTTTCCATTTCAATATGCATTAAATACACAAAATACAGTGTTTTTAAATAGGACAACTACCTTCCTCTGTGTGTGTTTGTGTGTGTGTGTGTGTGTGAGCGAAGGACCGAGAGACATGCTCTTGACCCACAGGAAATACACAGTGCGAAATAGGCGGCAAGATGGCTGCCGTCCAAGCCCATCACTATGGTGATATACTAAAGGAGCTTTTCATGGGGCAGATGGGTATGCTGTAATCCGATTGGTCCGAACACGTCGCTAACGAGGTGGTCACGTGGCCAAAAAAAAAAAAAAAAAAAAAAAAAAAAAACCTGTTACGCGAACGCTTTCCCGATTGGCCCGGGACGTGACTTTAGAGCGTGCGCCGGGAGGATGACGCGAAGTCGCGACGGCGGCTCGGGAGCCGTCCAAAATAGTTCTCGCTCCGCTGTGAAACCTCCAGGGAACTGATTTTTCCCAGTAACATTACATTGCACGTTATTCTCCGACTGTACCAGTCACAAACATCGCCCCCAGCACCCGCATGGCCAGGGATTACACTGGGATTTTGAGCAACCCAAAATGTACTCATTGAAATGATGTTTTATTAAATAGCGCTCGCGATGACGCAATAAAGACACATCCCATGCCTTATATATTATACATCCGAAATAACTCGCATGTCTATTAACTGTGCTACCGGGCCATTCACATGGACCGAACGGCGCAGAGATCAGCCGCACTTGTATGCACACCACCTGTTGTGTTCGGCATTACGGCGAAGGCGCAGACTCGAACCCACACCCTGGAACAACAGTGCGGCGCGTCGCGAATCGGGTGAAACGCAGTCAGATGGTGCGCTGTTCGGAACATGAAGCCAAATCAATTTTCAGAGGATTAGCAGCGGAGATGAGAGGAAATCTGGAATGGTTTAAGCGAGGCTACAGACAGACCTTTGGAAGTGCTACCTTGGGAGAAAGGGAACGGGGAGGAGAGAGAGAGAGAGGGGGGGGTGGGGGGGGGGGGGGGGAACGACACAAGCGCTCCCTCTCTTTTTTCTAGTCTGTTTATCTATGTGAAATCCTTCTTCGACAAACACGCCTAATCATGATGACTACCAAAGATATGAAGGAAAGAGAAAGGATAAGAAAATGGGAAGACAACCATGATGTGTGTGTGTGTGTGTGTGTGTGTGTGTGTGTGTGTGTGTGTTTCTGAATTTTGGAACGCAGAGAACCTGCTTAGTTGTTTTGCGGAGCTGGTGAGACGCCAACTGGCTCCCTGACAGTCTATTAATTGCCTCCATAAATAATCAATTGATGGGAGTAATTAAGAGAGATCTCAAAGTTTTAGAAAAACATTCTTCACACACACACACACACACACACACACACACACACACACACACACACACACACACACACAACACACACACACACACACACACACACACACACACACACACACAATTGTCAAACATAAAAAAAAAACCCAAACCCACACTTCCTTGTTTCTCTCACTTCCATAACCCTCTACTCCCCCAAACCATCTCATGGCCATCTGCAAAAGCATGTGCCATCGTTACGCATCTGCATCCCACACACACACACACACACACACACACACACACACACACACACACACACACGTCCTCTCTTGGCAAGCTAATGTAACTCCGTTACCACAGTCTTTGTGCAGCTCTTGTTAGTGCCCGTGTTGTTTTTGCTGTTTTTAGGGTGATGTGCCGCTCACACTCGCATGTCACCAGTGTGTTCGCAAACGTAGCGGCCAAAACTGTAATATACACATCTGGGCGAGAAGAAAAAAAGAAATGCTATGGCCATAGAGGGCAAACACACACACACACACACACTTTATGGGAGCAGAGAATCATGGACACCCTCAAAGGTCTATGTATATTAATAATTATCAATAAATATTGGGTTTAATATATTGAAAAACAATGAAAATAGATAAATAAATAACCCACTCATCTCAAACATGCTTTCTCATGCCGTATATTTGCGATGGCAAAGCTTATGACGGGGCAGCGCCCGTCTTCGGAACCATCTGTGCAAGTGGTAACATGTAACAGAGCAGAACAACGTTATAAAAGGGGTTGCGCTTAAACCTTTACAAAGGGGGCGTGGTTAATCCTGCCGGGCGTGTCTTTGGGTTGGGCTGATGTCCAATCAAATCCTCGCGATTGCTTTATACACTGAGCGTGTGCAGTGCGGCATGCGGGGAAAGGTCAATGATGAATACAGGTGAATAAAATCTCACACACACACACACACACGTTCAGTGCGTTTTTAAGCGTAATTGAGCACTTTTTAATTAAAACCAAATATGAATAAGTAACACGTTTAATCAATTAAATCACCTGATTCTAGAATATGAGTGTAAAATATTTGCTGGCACTGAAGGATCACAAAATAAGATTCACGTGTGCAAAGAAAAGGTGTTTGGCAAAATACTCATTATTATTCATTACCATTACTTTTATTACTCGCTATTGCGTTAATGCAGTTCTTGATTTTTAAAACCGATGAACGGCGTAAGAAATAAACGTCTGAAACGGATAAAGATTTATACATGCCGGGCGATGCACATTTTAGGTACTATGTGCAGAATATAATAAGGCGTTTAATAAAAGGATGAGTGAGCTTTGCGTAGCCACTGCTGGTTTTGCTTGCTGTCTGTTCAATATTAATGACGTATTTAGTCATAAATCTATTTACACAAACAGTCGACATCCACAAACTCAGGAATCAAAACAAGAAATGGGACAGGACTTAGAAGGATCAACTTGAAGTCAGGAAAATACCATCTGTACTAAGAGCGGCTCTCAAGAGGCGAAAACACACACACACACACACACACACACACACACACACACACAGGTTCACAAAATCCCACAGCACACACAAGAACCACATACGTACACATAGCACTTTCTTCATCTGAAAAGAGCTGACGCACACACACACACACATCAAACACACACAACACACACACACACACACACACACACACACACACACACACACACACACACACACACACACACACACACACACACACACACACTTCATCTTCTCTGTCATTGTTATTTCAGGTTTTAATGGACGTTATTTAAACAGCAAAATTACGCTAATCACAGAAACATCAAAAACTTCCAGTGTGTAGACAACTAAGGAAGTAAAAAAAAAAAAGCCTTACACACACACACACACACACACACACACACACACACACACACACAGTACCATATAAAGTTAATTGGGATTAGGATGCAGGCCTTGGGCCTCAGACTCAAGCTTCCTTATTACGCGAGTTACGAGGCGTAATGATGAACATATGGATAAAAGGCCAATCCAGAACGGGCCAATCAGAGGCGAGTTATTCATCGCAGATTGTAATAATAAAATGCGGCAAGATCAAAGGCGCGATTACTTTCATGTTTTTTTTTTTCCCCCGCCATGCTGGAGCTGGACGGCGTATGGGAAAAACAGACGCGGCTTTCAGCTCGCCGATCGATCTGCGGCCGAGATGCGTGGGCGAGAGAGCGTGCGTGGACGGTATAGCTAGCGGTCGGGAAAGCGCTCTAGCGTCCTATTGATGTGACGCTGTAGGTAGACTTGGCTCAAGAGAAAGAGAAAAAAAAAAGGAAAGCGGGTATGGAATGTATTTTGTAACAAGTGTAATATGTGGAGGGGGGGGTTGAGGGGCAGAGACCGTTTAAACTACTTTGTGAATATAATCCAATCTTTCTAATTATAATATACATGATGATGTCATTTGGAGGACAATTGAGTTTTGGGTGCAATTAAGAATGGCCTGCTTGTACGGTCGAAAGAAAAAAAAAAAAAAGCTCTGAAACCAAGTTCCCAATGATGCACAAGACCGTTCTATACGCTACGAATTTAACTTCACTCTGATGTACAAATGCACTTTTGACTCTCCATCTCTAGTCCATTAATAAATCTCCAGCCTGCCCTAAATTCACCTTCAATATACTTTTATACAGCAAGCCATGACACCAGGAGCCTTCATATGTAAGGCTTTGAAGAGAACAACCACTATATTTGACTCTATATAATTTGTGGGTCGAAAAGTGTGTGTGTGTGTGTGTGTGTGTGTGCGCGTGTGACCTATTTCAATAGGATTTACTCTAACAAAGAGTCTCTTTCAGTGGCGTAATCGAGGACGAGTGTGTCACAGCCAACATTTAGAGCTGGAGCGTGGAAGGATGGACTGACAAAGGGAGAGTGAGGGGGGGGGGAGAAAAGAGAGAGAATGAGAAATACGAAGTGAAGCGTGAGCCAGAGAGACAGAGACGGAGAAAAAGATCGAGACAGAATGAGATGAGAGAAAAAGAGAGAAAAAGAGAAAGAGAGAGAGAGAGAGGGGGGGAGGGGCATAAAGAAGAAACAGAAAGAGAAGAGAAATACAGACAGGAGCCGTGTTGTTCGGCGGTTTATTGAAAGTCACGTCCTGCTTGTCCGGGTTTTACCGAACTCTGGCTTGAGAATTAAAATGTGCTCTCTCTCTCTCTCACACACACACACACACACACACACACACACACACACACACACACACACACACACACACACACACACTCGTACACACGCACACGTGCAGCTGCTCCTGTACATCACATTACAGCTCACACGTGTGTGAGAAGACAGGGCAAACACACACAGGGCACACACACACACACACACACACACACACACACACACACACACACACACACACACACACACACACATATAATACCTCTGGGATCTGGGTTGTACGCTCAATTTGCCTAAGTTCCTTGAGCTCATAACTTCACTCTGTAACTATTTCACTGAGTCTATTTAATATTTCCAGCACATTATTTCCAACACATTTCCTTTTTCTCTTTATATTATAAGCTTTTATTACATTCTATTATTATTATAATTTTTTTTTATCTAATTCGTTATTTAATGGGTGCCATTATTTCATTAGCATGTTCTAATTACTTGTACGTAACATATCGCAAGAATATATTTTTGCTCCACGTAATACTAAAAAGGAAATCACACTAAATTAAAAATATAGTTTGAACTCATCTAAGAAAATAGACCTACATTCTATATATATATATATATATATATATATATATATATATATATATATATATATATATATATATATATATATATATATATATATATATAATATACACACATACACAAACATACATTGTACAAGTGAACCGCTGTGTTGTGCATGGTTTTGCCTAGTTTTTACACTCGTTACAAAACCTTAAAAACTCTGGCTTTAATGAGAGCCTGGAACATTTTGAGGCCCCTTTCCTGAAGTGTTAGTGTGGACGGTGCTGCTGGTGTGGTGAACTATAATTGGTGGGACGAGGCTTTTCTCGTCGGGTGCTGAAGTCCGTCCCGTAACAGTGTGTGATTGGGAGAGAGATAGAGAGAGAGAGAGAGAGAGAAAGCCGGTGACTGTGAGCCGGATAATGTTCTCCTAAAAAAAAAAACCTGTCAATGAGCATTCTGTGTTGTGTTACTTATTCAATAGAAATCATTACAATATTTTGGAAATTGTAACAAAAAAATGTTGTTTTTTTTTTTTTTTTTTTTTTTAGATTTTCAAAATAAATATATAACTATATTTATATATATTCTGTAAATATAGTGAAATACAATTGGTTCCAATATATTGGCTCAGCTGTAAGTCTGGTTTTTTTTGTTTTTTTAAATGGAATAAATCAGTAAAATAACAACATAATATTAATAATAATAATAATGATAATTTTATTATATAGTATGTATATATATAATATATCTACTATATATATATCTATATATATATATATAAAATATGGTAATTAAACTATATATAATAATTATTGCTTCAATGTAAAAACAAAAAATACAAAAATGTTCCTTGAATTCGTTTATCATTTCAATTCCACTGGAATTATTTTTGCTTTCAACAATCATTTTCACATTTGAAACATCGGGACATTTTGACAGAGCGAGGATTCTTGGCACGGGATTTATGGGAGCTAATTAAAACTTTACGAATATTCAAACAGGCTTTTAGCATGACAATGCGAAGCAGGCCGCGCTGTGTGCGTGTGTCGAGGCCTTTTGTTTTTGCGGTGCCTCTTGCTTTTGTTGATTCATTAAATGAGAATGCTGAACGCGCTCTCCCTGTCTGTCTAACTTTTATTATTCTTTTTATACAAAACTCCACAATTGTCCTTTGAATTAATAAAAAAAAAAAAAAAAACAAAAAAAAAAAACAAACAAAAAAAAAAAAAAAAAAAAAACATGCGAGGTACCTCGAATGCTGCCGAGTCAAATCATTTCAAATTGGAAATGAGGGAAAAGACATCAAAAGCACAACGTACAATAAAAGACAGGACGCTATAAAAGTATAAACCGGTCCTGGGTGTTCCAAAAAAATAAAAAATTACACACACACACACACCCCTCAAAAACACACTGCCGTGCGGCCGCGCGGCCCATGCTGCTTTTCGGCGATGCACACGCCGTTTCACATGTGTGTGTTTTGAAACTTCTGACAATAAACGATCACAGCGAGACGCCTGGCATCGAATCAAGACGAGCACAATCGCTGGCGTATCATAAACGAAACCAAAAAATAATAATAATAAAAATGACAAAGAAGCTACTGAGCTTACTAAAGAATGCATGGAAATGCCAGTGTGTGTGTGTGTGTGTGTGTGTGTGTGTGTGTGTGTGTGTGTGTGTGTGTGTGTGTGTGTGTGTATGAGGATGCCCTTTCACTCCTGGGCATACAAAATAGAAAGGATGAGACAAACAGAGAGAGGGAAAAAAAAAAAAAAAAAAGAAGCATTGTCTAGACACAGACAGGACGATTCACCTGTGAGAGCACAAATGTGACTTTTTCCCTCTCGTTTGGGATTAAAACAAACAAACAAACAAACAAACCCATAAAGAATGAATAAGATTGGGTGTGGGTGAAGGAAATGTGGTGCATCAAAACACACTAAAGCAAGACAGAATTTACATTCATTATTACCATTTACTAATAAACCATAATTATATTCTTTAATAAATAACGCAAAAAGGATTTCACAGCTTTTTTTATTTTATTTTTACATCGATGAAATCTATCTAAAATTCTAAAAATAGCAAAATAACAAACAGATTCACTGGAGAATAAGTGGAAATAAATAAAAGTGACGATCTTAGCCAAAGGTGAATTGCACAGCGCATGTGTGTGTGTGTGTGTGTGTGTGTGTGTGTGTGTGTGTGCACGCAATAATCTTGGGGTAGCACAAGGCCTGTGGCCTTCTTACCCTTTTTTCTCGATTGGCAACACAGACAGAAAGGGAGGAAAAAGAACGCAAGAAAGTTACTCAAACAATTAGAGCGAAAAACAAAACTCTTCTGTTGCAAACTCTTCAGTTTTCTACCCCTTTACCACCCTCTCTCTCTCTCTCTCTCTCTAGCTCTCTCTCTCTCTTCTCTCTCGCTCTCTCTCTCTCTCTCTCTCTCTCTCGTCTCTCTCGCCTGTCATTCGTTTCAAGGCCTTGACATCTCGCAGGTATGAGGGTAATGAAAGGAACATTGTGTTGCGCTGAATCACGCTTCAGACAATCACGGCAAACCTCCTAATTTGAAACAGACTGCGCAACTCAAAGCAAATGTTTCCCTTTGTTGTTTTTTTTTTCTTTTCTCCTCCTTTCACTTTTTTTTTCCCTGTTTGTCTTTCAAATGTAAATCGTGATATATTCAGTTAAGTCGGAGAGCGCGTTGGGCACCCCCCCCCCCCACCTTTCTCTTTCAGAGATGACACCAGCTGATTTGCTCTAAACAGCGCTAGATTGAATTAAGACGTTGCTGCGGATCTGGTTGTATTTTCATTACGACCCATTTAAGATAATTGAAAAAGAACTGAGTCCACACTAACGGCATTACGACGCGAACGGCTGCAAATACAGTGCGTGCAAAAGTCTCTACGTACGTCTCGAGTGCACGTGCATGCACACTTTGGCGTGCTCCTGAAACACACGCAAAACTCTTCCGTCCAAAAAAAAAATAAGCATAACAAAAAAAAAAAAAAACAAACAAACAAAAAAAAAAACAACTCCCAGTTCAGGGCAGAAAAGGAGAAAAGGACAGGAGGGAAAATCCGAGCTCGGACAGCGGAACCTGAGACCGGAGCGCGCGTACGGAGGCGCGGGAGCCCTCGCTGGTAAGAGATGACAACGCTAATTCAGCTGTCATGTCATTTGGAGGAGAGTGGAGCTTACCGCTTTGCCGTTGTAGTAATACACGCCGGGGATGGTGTAAGCGCAGTACATCTCTTCCTCTTCTCCTCTCCGTTTTTCCCTTTTTTTTTCCACTGTTGTCCGTCAGTGTGCCCAAAACAAGTATTTTAGTTTCGAAAAAACTTGCTGTCTCTCTCTCTCTCTCGCTCTCCATCTCTCTCTCTCTCGCTCACTCGTTCTCTCCCCCCTCTTTTTTTTCACAACAATTCCTTCAGTTGCATTTTCCCATATGGCCGGGGAAAAGCGTAGTGAATATGCAAACGAGGGAGAAACCATTTCTGACGTCGGGGTTATTGAAGGGGAGGAGCGCAGACGGACCCTCCCTCCCTCTTTCTCTCGCTCCCCCTCTCTTTTTTCCCCCCCTCTCCCTCTCTTTTTCTCTCGCTCTTCCACTTGCACCCTGAGCGCAAACGCACGCGCGCGCGCCTTCTCCTTTCCGTGGTAAATCTGGAATAGATCGCCGTTCTGAACTCTGCTGAACTCTTCAAAAGAAGAGCCCGCGTCCGTTCTTTCCATCCGACACGCTCTCTCTCTCTCTCTATCCTTCCTTATCTCTGTCCGTTTGTACGTCGCGGCCACACGAGCGCGCCCGAACACGCACTGACAGTAACGAGGAGCAAATCCACAGACAAACCCACATGTGTATGCTGTGTGTGTCTATCTATCTATCTATCTATGTTTGCACCACATAAACATGAGTGGCCCCTTAATACAAATAGAATTCAAGTACTGTTAATAATTTCTCTCTCTCTCTCTCTCTCTCTCTCTCTCTCTCTCTCTCTCCTCTCTCATCTCTCTCTCTCTCTCTCTCTCTCTCTCTCTCTGCTTCAATTTGATTAAAAGACGAGAGGCAGGAAGGGAATCGTATGATGCACATCTAATAACTTCACCATCTGTCTTCGGCGCTGGCTCGCCACCAACATTGTGTGTGTCAGCCGCTGCCTGAGAACCCAACTTACAATTAGAAGGGGGGGGGACGCTGCAGGGGAAAAAAACAAAAAACAAAAGAAAGAAAGAAAGAAACGGTGTCTAAATAAAGATGAAAGGTATCAGAGAAAGAGAGAGAGAGAGAGAGAGAGAGAATAAGGGTTGGAGGACCTACAGATAGACATACAGAGCACCTGCGAGAGGTGATGCATGAGGCAATGGAAAAGAGCACGTTTACTTATGGTACACACACACACACACACACACACACACACACACACACACACACACACACACACATCCAAAAATCTGGGGTGAAGCAAACACACCACAGGAACATTCCAGGTCCATGACATTCCAGGTCCATGCAGTGTGTGTGTGTGGATCTCAAAGTGGCTGGAGAAGATGTGGTGAACGACTACCTCATCGGCAACTGGGACATCACACACACACACACACACACACACACACACACACACACACACACGTAGACACTAAACATCAATACACATCCGCCCTGCCTGAAGCCGAAAGCATGGAAGACCCGAGGGGAAAAATACGCTCAGTGGAAATAAAGGACGGAAGAGGAGTAATAGGAAAAGAGAGATCAGAGCAGCCGAATTCAGTCTCTCGTCCTCATCCATTTCTTCATCGGAGAGGGGAAAGGCAAAAAAAACCCCTGAATTTTAGGAACTCTCTGAATTTGAATAATATTAACAATAAAACAATAATAATAATAATAAAACACTTTCACACATTCGACAATAAATATGTGCTTGTTTTAGGTCGTACAGTCTAGCCGGAAAAAAAAACCCAGTCTGTAGCACTCTCCTACAAGTGAAGTGTGTGAGGCTGCCAAATTTAGCTCATCAAGGAGACAAAAAGAAAGGGATAGACAAAAAAAAAAGAAGAAGAAGAAGAAAAAAAAGTCCAACCTCTGGGAATAGATCCCAAAAGGAAGTAAATGATTCACATATGCCAAAGCGAAAAGCCTTTCAAACGCTGTCAATTTGAATCATTTAGGATGGCGAGGGTTGTTTTTTTTTTTTTTTACCTAATTCATCTTATATTTATAGCGCTTTATAGTTTCGCTTTTCATATTTATGGCCCGAGTCTCTTTCTTTTCTGATCTCGCTCTCTTCGGACGTTTCGGTCGCCGGTTCGCCGAGATTTGCGTTTTTTTTTCTTTTTTTTTTTTTTTTTTTTTGAAACTTTGCCAAAATCTCAAACCGGCCTGGATTTCCTCTTCGAAATAATCCAATAAAAATACATAAAAAATTACAAACACAATTAAGCGATGATGTTATATAAAGTGAATTATTAACAACGCTTGAAAATATATACAAATTTTTATGTAGTGGGTGTTATGTCATAATATATGTGTGTCAGGTTGAAATTCACTGGAAATAGAAACACACACAAATCCAGCAGACAGCGCGATCTGCCGAAAACCACTTTTTTTTTTCTCCCCCCCCCCTCTTGCGGTTCTTTCCGACCACATTTCTACATACAAAGCCAACAAGCCTGATTTGTCTGTTATCATTTGAGCGATTTTAGGGAGAGAAAAGCTGCTGTGCTGCCAGCAAAGGGGGGGGGGGTTCGAGTTCTCCCTTTACTCCTGTGGTAAGCACAAAATGCGGTTACACACCAATTGTAATAAAATACAAACATTAAACCGGCATCGGGGAAATTCAAGAGTGTTTGACAGGACTAGGATTGGGCTGCGTATGAGGCGGAGGTTTGCTTGTTCTCGGCACAAAACATTTCACTCGGAGAGTTGTGTGATGCTCACATCTTTATAAAACTACGGGCTTTTAGTGACCTTTTTTTTTTTTTTTTTTTTTTTTTAGAAATTCGGCCAGAAATATCTGTCATTTATATATCTCGGAATTTCTAAAACCAAGAAAAGAAAGCGTTTCGGGTGTCATAAAATCCGTCGCCGGTGCGCCGTTTCCTACGAATGACTTTACTCTCATTTACAATTTAAATACCTGAGGAAAAGAATGGGCCAGGATTTTTAATACAATATATCATTGTAATAAACAGAAACAATTCAGGTTGCTAAAAATCTTTTTGTCCTGTTTATAATCGGAATAATTCCGTCATTTTTTTCGCATTTGACAAATTATTTAGCAATATTTCACAATTTATATATATATATATATATACTATTATATATATATATATATCTATATATATATATATATATATATATATATATATATATATATTAAACACACACACTTATGTGTATATATATAACGATATGTGTATATATATATATATATATATATATATATATATATATATGTGTGTTTATATATATATATATATATATATATATATATATATATATCTATATATATATATATATATATATATATATATTATTTTTTTTTAAATTTAATTTACACACAAATATTTCATCATTTTATGTCTGACATAAATAAGGTATGCACGAGTACTAAAGGCTAAAGATGGCTAAGCAAATACAGGAAACCAATATCCTTCCATAAGACAATGATGTGCTCAGAGTCCACACTGAAAAGCATGTTGAGAGAGTGTAATAGAGAGAGAGAATGGGAGGGGGAGGGAGAGAGAGAGAGAGAGAGAGAGAGAGAGAGATGAAGACGGAGGGCGCGGGAGAGAGAGAGAGAGAGAGAGAGAGAGAGAGAGAGCGAGAGATAAAGGGAGCGAGTTGTGTATTCACACGGCCTATTGTGTTCCCTAAATCAGCTTTATTTCACTCAGCGTGGCGTAATCGCCGGATCACACAAACGCTTCTTTAAAAACAAAAAGAAAAACATTGTTAAGACTAATTAGGAGCCTCCGTTTCTCTCTTTCATTTTTAATGAATCCTTTTTTTTTTTAATTCAAGTTTTAATTCAATTGCAGGTCGCATGCAATAAACTGGCAAAACCAAATCCAGGACTGAATAAAAAAAAAAAAAAAAAAAAAAAAAAAAAAAAACAACAGCAAAGGCAGTGTAATTAAGGGCTGTATTAGCAAACAGCGTGTAAGTGTTGAATCAGAAAAGGTCTAAGAGGAATCAGATGAAAGATCAAAACTCTTTGAAAGATGTATGGGTGTATGTTTTAAATAAATAAATAAATAATAATAATAAAAAAAAACAAAAAAAAAACCACACCAAAAAAAAAAAAAAAAAAAAAAACAAAAAAAAAAAGAGAACAAAAACTCTCTCTCCCTAAACTCTTTTTCAGCTTCTTCAACCTTCGAATCCATGGTTGAGTCCAACTGTAATCTCAGAAATGGCATTAATCAAGCCAGGGCCTCGCATGATTCTGACAAACATTAAACACAGTAAGCAGGCAATTATGTATGCATGATTTAATCGGCAACTAATTAATATGCAAATGTATTCATATGTTAGTTACTAAATTAAAAATGCAAAGCAGCCCTTATGGTGAATCTGTGATTTCTGCACAAACATGGCGTTTGAAAATAATGAAGAAAAAAAAACGGGGGGACGGGGAAAAAAAAAAAAAAGAAGAAGCATCCAGACCTTTTTTTTTCTTGTTCTTCCACATGACAACCTGTTGCTGTTGTGAACAAGTAAATTCTTTTTTAATTTATTTAATACATTATTTTTTTTCCAAACCAAACCGAAGACATGAAAATGTTCTGTACACGGATTTTAATTGTGCATTACTAGGAATTAAATAGTAATAATAATGCGGCAAGGTTAGGAGGTTATTTATAAAAAATAAATAAATAAATAAAAAAAATAGGCAGTGAAGAATGCAGCGCGAGCTTAGTTTAGTTTAGCTTCCGGCCTGAATGACACATGAGCACACTCAATCAGATTCATTTCAATTCTGGCTTTGTTTAAGCAGCAGTCGGCGTGCGGTTAGAGCTAAAAGCTAAAAGGGCTAAGGGGCTGCACTACCTGCTCGGCTGCTGTGAAGGATTGTGGGAGATGAATAGAGGGGTCAGGTAGGGGATAATAGACTCAGAAAACCCCTTCAAACATACACACAGAGGGGAGCTGACATACATACACACACACACACACACACACACACACACACACACACACACGCGTACAAAGGGGCAGAAGGAAGGCTACCTGGGTGGGCAATTGACCCGAGTGTTTTATAGCTAAAAGACGAGTTGCTCTCCGTCTCTGTCTCTCTCTCTCTCTCTCTCCCTCCTTGTTTTTGTTTGTGTCTGACTTTCTTTCTCGGCTTAAGAAACGATTTTGTAATTTGTCCCGGTAAGGAAAAGTACAGTGCCATGCCAAAACCTCTTTCCCATCCTCTCTATTGCTCTCTAGATCCTTCATTCTCATCCTCTTTCTCTCTCTCTCTCTCGCACTCCTCCTCTTTTGGCGTGAAGTGAACTCTCCCCGCAGTGTTGGACGCCGTTTCAGCCCGAACTCTCCCCTTAAAAACCAGGGCTTGTGGGAGATGTGGAGGGGGGGGGGGTTACATTTAAAAAAATAAATAAAATAAAGACAGACATTTTTATTATTATTTAGTAGAACTGATAACAATATTCTCCTTTATTATTATCTAATATTCACATGGTCGATACACAAGGCAAGGCTTCGTCGTGCCAAGAAAACGTGGTGAAACATTGTCCATCCTGCCATCTCTCTTTCTCTCTGTCTATTATTTTGCTCTTGTTATTTATATATATTATATATATATATATATTATATATATATGTGTGTGTGTGTGTGTGTGTGTGTGTGTGTGTATTTCAGTCACCAGAGAAATGCTTGCTCTCCTCTGCACCACCATCTGCGTTTACACTATTACACGAGATTTTAGCTCCCTGCCACTGTCTATAACAACGAGCATAAACTAAAATAATAATAACAATAATAATAATTGTTTGTAATCATATTATAATAATAAAAATAAATAATAACAAAAATAAAATGTTAATAACCAAATACAAGTGTGATTAATAATAGAAAAATATTGTAATGAAACTATTATATTAAATAGTTTATAATAATAATAATAATAATAATAATAATTATTATTATTATTATTATTATTATTATAATTATTATTACACTGCTGATTTTGATCATTATTTTATTTCCAAGTCTCAGCTCTATTAAGTCTCAGCTATAAATATTCCACACTGCAATTCACAATTTGTCATAAAATTAAGTGTAAATTTACATCACTTCCACATGGACTAACCATTTGGTCAGAACTCACGAGAAAAAAAAAAAAAACATAACTGTACCAAAAATAAATAAATAAATGTAAATAAATTAACTGATTTTCCATTCAGGAGACCATTTCTTGTTGACTCGTATTATAACCATGTTATACTCGCTGCATAAGCATTTCTCACCACGTCACTATGCACTGGAACCCTGACACTGTTACTGGACGTGGATGGTGCTCTCAGGTGTGATCGTGTAGCTGTAATTTCTACATGTGCACCTGAGCGTGTGCATCAGGTTCTTATGGACGTCCTCAGGAAGTGAAAAATTCCTTTGCAATATCCTCCATTTATGTCTATTTACGTTTCTGTCACAATGTATTTGTTCTATCCCACGTAGAATTGTGGATTAAATATATCATATGCTTTAAACGTTATACATCAATTAAAAAAAAAGAATGGTTTCTATTGCTTTGATTTAAGGAAAAAAAAAATGACTGAGTTTAATAATAGTCCCACAGAATGACCCCCCCCCCCCCCCCTCCAATAAGAAACACTGAACAGTTGTGTAACACGTAATACGCCTGTCACAGACAGCATGAGGAATTCATCACTGGATGACTACATGCCCCCCCCCCCCCCCCCAATCCCCCCCCCCCCCCCCTCCCCCCCCCTTTTGGCCAAAATATTCAGGACCGCTCTGTTATCTGCAGCTGCAGCCGAACAAAAGTTCCCTTTGTAAAATGTGAGTGTAAACAAACGGGATGGCGCTAATTTGATTAGTAGGGGCTCTCACAAAATGGCTGCCTTGTCATTGAGCGTGGTGATGATGCTCAGTGGCAGAGACAAAAACAGAAACATAAACCTACCACATGTTTTATATATTAAAAAAAAAAAAAAAAAAAGAAGAGGAGAGTAAAAAAGTGTGTTTTGGACAGTGTGTGAGGAAACGTAACACATGCTCTGAAAAACGTCTCTGCTGTCTTCATTCAATTCATATCAATATTCATATATATATATATATATATATATATATATACACACACACACACACACACACACATACACACACACACACACACACACACACACACACACACACACACACACACACACACACACACACACACACAACACCACACACACTTCTTCTTCCCCTTGTCCAAGCCGAAACACGGCCCATGCTTTTTTTTTTTTTTTTCCCCCTCTCTTCTTCTTCCTGATAATATATTCCGCTTCTCAAGCGTTTGTAGGGATTAGCATTTATTACCGGTACTTGTCTGAGATATGATTGTATTTTTGACAGCGAGGCAGAAAGTGCATCGTTTACACTCTTTCCGTTGAAAACGGTAGCGTGAGAGATACAAACATCCGCCCTTTTCTCCTACAGACGCGTGGAGAGCAGACATTTTCCCGACCGGAAAAATTGGTCGGATGCCAATGACCCGACATGCCCGCGGTCAGAGAACGTCTGCTCTCTCTCTTTCTCTTTCTCTATCGTTCACACACACACACACACACACACACGTAAATGAAAAACAATATACAATACCCTTCTGTGTGTTCACCCTAAAGTGGATTAAATGAAAACTATTTCAAATGATATATATTCACTAGTTCATTTGCATAACGTTTTTTAATGTTGATGTCACACAGAGACGTTTCAAAAGGGTTTTTTTTTTACCTACCGGTATTGCTTTATCTGCAGGGAAATGGACACACAGCTGTTTCTGTTCTTTTGACCCCCCCCCCCCCCCACACACACACACACACACACGCACACACACTTTTTTTTTTTTTTATTCGTTTAGGAAAGAGATGAAAAAATGTATGAAGTCATCTAATGGTACATTCTGCTTCAGCTCACACATAAATCTGAACTCTTTCATTCGGCTTCTTTCAACACACACACACACACACACACACACACACACGTCTCTGCCAAATTCCATAAATATAAAGGACACAAACACACGCACAGACACACACACAAGATTATTGTATGTTTTCAGATCAATAAAAAAAAGGTAATTAATATGGTGCTAAAAACATTGTGTGTATTTTTAATGACTGGACTGAATAAAGGGAGTGTTATATACACGTGTTTCAGTCTGTCAGATAAGCATTACAATTTTAAGTCAGTTATTTTATATCATGCATTGCAATTTTATTATTATGGTAAATTTTAGGTTAATATGAAAAATAATAAAAAAAAAAAAAAAAAAGACGACTACAATAAATGTTTGCGGAGATGCCTATAAGTCTCTAAGTCCTCGCATGGGAAAAACACAACACACACAACACAACACACCACACACACACACACACACACACACACACACACACACACTCCATCCATACATGATTTACACTCTCTGGTTCCTAAGACAACGCGGACTGTGACAGCTGGTGTTGCGGCGGCCATTTTATTTTTTCCCCCCTCAAGTTTTGGGCCTTGGCCAACACCTCACTGCCACCCGCTCAAGAGTCTGTCAATCAGTCCCGTCACCATGGAGACACATCTCTTTCCCTCTCTCACCTCTCACGCTTTTCTATTCCTCCCCAATTTTTATGAGAACACTGGAAATGGCGGGTCTCGGATCCGCACCGGTGTTTTGGGGGTCTGATGTTTATTCAGCGTGGGCTTTTTTTTTTTTTTTTTTTTTTTCCTTGAATTACTTATGTCGCTCATGTTTCCCAGCATGCTCTACCTTTCCTGCCAGCCTGAGAGCGGTCTAGGAGGCCAGCTGGAGCGGCCAGCAATTACATTTACAACGTAGAGGAGAAGCAGACAGTCGGTGCGAGAGCACTAGCAGTAGCTTGACTGTCTGGAAATGTCATCGAGGTACATGAGCTCAGCTACACAGCAGTAAAGTGCCATCAGCTCTTATAAACCTCTTCTAGGCTTTATTAAAGCACTTTATTGAAGTGAATACCATTTGTTCCCTTCCAGACAAAAATATAAAAGAAAATAAAAGTTTTATGGACCACAGCAATGAAGGGCAGATCAGAATGAAGCAAAAAAAAAAAAGCTGCATACGCTTCTAATTGAAGGGTATTATGTGAATATCATCATATTGCTGATCAAATTTGATATATTTACATTTTCCACGTTCAGTGAATTTGAAATAAGAGAGAATACAGCCAAAGCACACAGCAAGGGAAAAAAAACTCAAGGTTTATGGTTTTACTCGAGGTTTCCAAACAAATTTCCGCTCGCAGGAATCCAGCACAGGAATCGTAGGCACTGCACTCCTCTTTGATGCTACCACTTAAAGTAAAAAAAAGAAGAAAAAAAAAAAAAAGAAAACGCCAAATGCCTGCAATGCCTACCGCATCCTGAAGGGGGCAGACCAGCTCAGGGAACAGGGATTAAAACACACACAAGAGAATAAGTCCCGACTGTGCCTTCTGCTAGACCTAACTTAATTTAATTAACGCTGTCGACTTTAAACAAACTCTGATATGCACTCCAAGGAGAGAGAAGGGAGAGAGTCAGTGAAAATCGAGCTCCTCAAGGACCAACTCCAAAGATGCGTTCACATTTCAGATACGAGTGAGATGTGGGGGATAAAAAAAAAATGAATAAAATCGGGATTTGGAATTCCTGTACAACACTTAATTAATACGGATTGACATATAAATCACACAATGGATTTTTTGTTGTTATTATAATTAATAAAATGTATTATTCATATATATATATATATATATATATATATATATATATATATATATTGATAGATAGATAGACAGACATATAACACATATATATTGTGTGTGTATAGTTACGATAAACTTGATAAACCATATTTACCGTAGTGAAATTTACTTCTAAGATTCATGTGTGTGAAAATGAATTTATAGACCAAGTGTGCTGGATGTATAGTTTGTAACCCGATTAAAAAAATACAAATAAAAAAGCCATCAATGAATGAAGCCAGCAGTGGATAATGTCTCGAAAACATCATTTTAAAATGTGTCACTGATCTCAGGAAAAAAAACTAATATATTAATTATTTTGTTGGATATTAATTCTATTATTTTAATTAAAGGTCTAATGGAGACAAAAAAAAATGTCAATACATATTAAAATGCACAATACAAATTACAGAGAAGGAAAAAAAACAGCAATGGCCATCTGCTCAGTAAACACAACAAAAAAACTCAAACAAAAAAAACGCTCTAAACAACAACAACAAAAAAAAAAACAGAAATTCATTAAATAAGCACGAGACGCACATCAGAGCGCTATCCAGCATATTCAAAAGCACACTAAAATACGCACACAAGCGTGGTGCGGTCACACAAACAAAAGGAACACACTGCTGCTTACGGAACTCGTTCATGAGTGACATGTTAGAGATCGAAGCCAGGATGTCAGAAGCGCTCTGTTCTATACAACCTTTACATCAACAGCGACGTAAAGGGTAGCTGCGCACGCGACTGTCATACGTTCACGTCACCCATATGCAGGCTGATGTGTTGCCACATAACATTTTTTTTTATTTATTTTCGGAAGACACAAATGTTCTTCCGCTGCCAAAGAACGGGAGAAATAAAAAAGCCAGACTTACCGAGGAGGGCAGGCCCGGTGGAACTTTGCGCACTTTCTTTGTCTGGACCTCTGTAAAATCAGATTTTTTCCATGTCAGTAAGAGCACGCCATTTTACCCATGAGACAGGTGATATGCCAGCTGCTGTCTTACGCGGAAAATATGTATTAAAAAAAAAAGCATGTAAAATAATCCAAAATTTGGCTAAACAACCTGAAATGAAAGTAACTAGGTTTGTTTTTTGTATCCTGAAAGAGGAGGAGATTTGTGTGTGTGTGTGTGTGTGTGTGTGTATGAAAAGGTGAGATTTTCATGAGTTATGAAAAGAAGTGCAAATTGCCTGGAGGGCATTAAGGCTCAAACCTGGAAGCCTGGTTTTTGAAGCACTGCCATATTTAGATACTTAAAAAAAAAAAAAAGAATTACGCTACTTTGATGGCAAACACCGAGGCACTGGTACAAACTAGTTTAATCAATTAAATCTATCTCACATTCATTTTAAATAATATGCTCGACTAAAAATACTAATACTATTTTGCACAAATAAATAAATAAATATCTATGTATATACACACACACACACACACACAACATATATTATATATATATCTATCTATATATATATCTATCTATCTATAATATCTATCAATGTATATATATATATATATATATATATATGTGTATGTATGTATGTATGATGATATATATATATATCTATAGATATATATATATATATATATATATATATATATATATATATATATATGTGTGTGGTGTGTGTGGTGTGTGGTGTGTGTGTGTGTGTGTGTGTGTGTGTATATATATCTATATATATATATATATATATATATATATATATATATATATATATATATATATATATATAAACACACACACACACACACACACACACACACACACACACACACACACACACACACACAACATTAAAGGAAAAGGCGCTGGATGATTTTGGTTTGGCCACTAAATCTATCCTGGAAAAACGTTGCTTTTAAATCAGCGTTTGACTGAACACCTTCTACAGTTCTAGTCGGATGGGTGTGGCTTCTTCAAGGACGACTCCGCCCTTATCCACAGGGCACGAGGAGCGAACGAATGGTTCGACGAGAGGATGAAAGCGATGTCTGTCAATCACAGGCTTTCACAGTTGCCAGCTCTCAACTTAACTGAACATGCACAAGAGCTTTGAGGGCGATGTGTTAGACGCCGATCTCTCCCCAGCCGCTCTCGAAACTCCTCCAGATAGACGGTGGGACTACAGTATCTAGTGTTTTCCTTTCATTCGTTACAATCATTTCATTCTCCCTCCCCATTATTCTCCCTACTACTGTTTGTTTAAGATGCTGGAACGCATTCATTTCCATACTGGGGAGGGCATTAAAATATAAGTTACTCGTTTCTATTTATAGTAGATCTGCAATGATTCCAAGCAAATGCATCCTCCATCCCGTTCCAAGCAAAATGCATCCATCCCGTTTAATAATAATAATAATAATAATAATAATAATAATAATAATAGTTGTGACTGGAATGATGCTGTGGTAACGACACGACGATGATCAAAATGATAAAACCGTGGTGTTGAGGATGATGCTAAGGATGAAGATGATGATGAAGGCGTTACCCATTGAGTCGCTGTGTAGTGGTCTCCGCCGGGTGTTGCTGCTGTAGTGCTGATAATACTGAGAGCCGGGTTTAGTGGGGGAAACCGTCCCGGGACTCACCATTCCCATTTCACCTCCCATGATGCCCTGCTGCACAACACAAACACACACACACACACGTGTAGCACTTTATTAATAACACTTATTTTAATACAGCAATTAAAATGATTTACTCTCGCATTACAACAACACGGACAATTACAAGGTGTGCTTTTAATGCCCGGATCGAAATACATTTAACACTTTTGAGAATATCTGGATCATTAATCTTTTGAAAATATGTGATAATTAAGCCAAGCAGACTGTGTCATTATTGTACTAATATGTCAAATGGAAAAAAAAAACAACATCATCACAAAACATACCTTGGAATTATTAGGCAATAAAACTTGCGCAAGAATAACGCTTGTTCAAATAATCATCTGCTAAAACTACAAAGAGCTTCCTCGCGAGCGCTCAAAGTGTCTCGGGGTTTGAACAAAAGTGGTCCGAGTGACAGCCTGCATGTGACACACACACACACAGTCACACACACATGCAGAATGAAAATAGATGAACGATAATGGCTACATGGATTATGATGCATGGTTACTCAGGTTGGATGTCTGGTTGAATTAGTCCATTATTACAGCTCCATATTATTGGGAGCTCAGGAAGCGATTTATCCTAAACAGGGTTCTTGTGAATCCGGATGTCTATCGAGAGGACCCTCGGAGTGAACGCGGAAAGAACAATGTCAGGCATCACATACGCCTTTAAAACCAGAGACATCCTGCAGACGCGCCGCAACCGTCCAGCATGTTTCTAAGGAGTTCGGAGGAAACCGGGAGGAAATTCACCAAATCTCACACACACACAAACACAGAGTAACCGGCGCATCTAGAATCACTGACAGGGCGACGCACCATACTACTCCGTATTATAACATGATCAGAATAAGAAAAGTCTTCAGTTTCGCGCAAATCGAAATAAACAACAAACGGCTCCATATAAAAGCAGCAAAAATTTCGATACAACACAAAAAAATAAATACCCACAAAATACAAAGAGTTTATGTTGGAGTTTTGTGTGACAGATGCTTAAAAAACAAAAAAACAAAAAAAAAACACTTACCCTGAGCAAGCACATCCTGTCATTAATCTCCCTGTTTGGCTAATTCTGTGTTTTTAACTCCTTCTCTACCCACTACAAAATACATGTTCTATTCAGGAAAACCAATAAAAAAAACGACAGAAGTTTTATCAGTCCGTGCTGAACGTAAGTTTAAAACAGAGAGAAAGAGGAGAATGTGTGTACGAGTAAGTGTGTGATGACTCGCCCCTTCGAGGGAAGAGAGAAAAAAAAAAGTTTGTAGAGTTAACTCGCCTGTTACCGGCCGTTAATTAGCAGAGTTGATCGAGGAGCGCTAAGTGTTTGGTCTAATCTAAATTCCAATCACTGACTTAGACACAACAGACTTTAGTGATGCTCCGCTAGGCCACCATTCACATGCAAAACACCATTAAATGGGCCAATTAAGGGCCACGGGAGCTCCCAACCCCGCCCCCAATCTTTCACATGTTAAAACAAAAGGGGCCTTGTCTTAAATAAAGTCACTGGCCCCCTTCCCTCCCTCCAGGGTACGTAGTTAAGGAGCTTTTTTTAGTCGGGGTGAAGGGGGCTTCGGCTAAAACAAAAGAGTCTCGTCTCGTCTCGTCTCGTCTCGGAGACGCTTTTCTCAAGCATCGGCGACGACGTCGTCGTGGCAACTAGACAGGGAAAATAAATAAATAAATAAATAACTAAATAAGTAGGTAAATAACATAAAGGAAAGGACGTGCCGAGCACTTCCCGTGGTCGAACTTGGCCATCCAGGGCATCGATTTCAACAATTCCGAGCCTGCTGATTTCAGACCTGGCACCGCAGCACCCAGCTGGCATCCAGGAGAAAATATTAACAAAGATAAATGAGGAACACCTGAAGCGGCATGAAGGATTAACACTCTGCGTTAATAACAGGGGAGCACAATGCCTACTTGGCCACCAAATGATGATTACAAAAAATGGAAAAGACATTAGCATAATTACAAAAGTGCAACAAACAGAAATGTAAACAGTGTGTTAGGATGGGGGGGGGGTTATACATGGAAACGGCATAAAATAAAATGGAAAGTCAGGCAGTAAAGTGGTGGAAAGAAGAGAAAGTTTTGTAAGCTGAGTGGGTAAATGAGCATGTGTGTGTGTGTGTGTGTGTGTGTGTGTGTGTGTGTGTAAAGCAGTTCCTCTGTATTACGGCACGGTTAAACGCGAAGCCCTGTGAGGCTTTACTTGTGGCAGCATGGTGACAACATGACTTATGAATGAGTGTTGTGTAAGTACATTCCTGTGCATGTGTGCCATAGCAAAGTCTCCCGCTGCAGTCTGTCAGCTCCCTCTATAGGGAATTGAGTCCCGGAGGACGGGACTCAGGAACACCCGAACCGACACGGCGCGCGCGTGCACGCACAAACACTGACACTCTTGCCTTTAAACTGCCGCTAAGCCACTTCAAGATGAGAGCGGCGCGCTGCACTACAGTTCACTCCCTGTCCGACACGCAGTGATCAAACTGCTGCTTAATGACCGTAGACAGCTCTCCCCACACACACGCACACACACACACACACACACACACACACACACACACACACACACACACAGACACGGAGCTCAACAGTACGCTGATTCACCGCATATTCACATACAAAAACAAGTTGAGCTGCAATTAAGAAAAAAGAAAGCCAGATTAAATCGCTTTTTAAAAGTATGGTACATAAAAAGCGAATGCTTGTCCAAAGGAAAAACATCAGACGGATCTCCTTCAACACACACACACACACTATGATGAGTAATGAGGAAACAAGTCTTGGTGCTCAAAACAGTGACAGCCACTTCCTGAAGTGTGGAGGTCAGTGTGTTGCTAAGGAGCACTACAATAATACAGAAGTGTGTGTGTGTGTCTGTTGTCTCTCTCTCTCTCTCTCTCTCTCTCTCTCTCTCTCTCTCTCTCTTTCAAGCTCTCTTGTTCTCATACATGTGTACATGAGAGTGTGTATATATGTAATGCTATAGCATATATACTCTAAAGATAGATCTATCTATCTATCTATCTATCTATCTATCTATCTATCTATCTATATATATATATATATATATATACATTTGTTTTGTTTGTTTTGTTTAAAGCATGACATATTTGCTCCCAGAAGTTCCACTAGATTATGGAGTTTGCTTGTGGAGATTTGTGTTCATCCAGACACAATGTTGTTAATAAACTCAGGTATTAATGTAGGTGAGATGAGGAACCTTGTTGTCATACAGTAGCGGAATACATTTGAGGCCAATCAGACACCTCATTGTTGGGTCTTGCGGCGCTCCGATGAATCCCGAATGTGTTCAACAAGGTTGAGGTCAGATCTCTAGAGCAGGAGATCTTTCACTCCGACCCATGCAAAGCAAAGCATGCTTTCATGGATTTGCTTTGTGCACAGGGGCATCGTCGTGCTGAAAAAAACTGGTGTGGGTCTCCCAGTTCAAGATAACTGATCACAGATCTGTGGTTGAAGGTTTGGGGTGGTTGTTGTCAGACAGCAGCACTCAGACGCCTTCTTGCTAGGTTTGAATGGTGGTTTCTGTAATTCGAAGCATTAAGCAAACACGTGTTTATTGGTGCGACGGATCCCAAAACTCACAGTGCGGATCACGTTATGAAAATTCTGCTTCGTGTGATCACGTGACTGCTCCGCGGAGTTACGT
>JACRUU010000006.1:12545746-12563246 GCA_030449085.1 Kryptopterus vitreolus | reverse complement strand
GGAATATATCCAAAATTCCCAAGATGCCGTTTCTATAGAAAGTTTGCGCAAGTCGGCAAGGTGATTACATTGGTGCCGTAGATCTGTGTATATGTTAATTCACGTGACACGAATCACCTTTAACACTATTGTCAAACAACAAAGTACAAATACTCCATTACATCACTACATGCAGACATTTTGTATCTATTTTGTATCTAAAGTATTTATACTTTACTGTAGTTATTATTTTTCAGCCGACTTCTTCAACTCTTTTATTTAAAAAAAATAGCCTCGTTACTCCGATTGCATTTCGTCTCGTCATCGTTCAAAAAAACAAACAAACACCTACCCAGATAGAACGCTCCGTCCCGATATGGTGAATGTTATTGTGGTCGGATGGGATATAAACATGTACCATTCCGACACACTATTGGTTTGTACTCGATCCATCGCGCCTGCACACGACACAAATCACATTACACTCCAGCAAACACATAACCAGTGTTGGGGGTCGTTACTCCAAAAAAGATTATTTCTTAAAAGTGATTATTTCTCCACTACAGGCTCGTTTATCAAACGTGTGTTTTCTCTTCATCCTCCACAAATAAAGCTACAGTAGGGAGTTCAGTAGAGAGACGTTTGAATAACGATTTGGCCTATGCTTTTGTCCTTAATGCCATTTTCCCCCCTCAAATCACTTTTATACTTTGTTTTGAAACCAGTACTTTTACACTTTTACTCGAGTAAAACGCTTGAGTTGATACTTCCACTTCTACAGAAGTCTTTTTAAACCCTTCGTCTACCTGAGTAATGAATAGGAATACTTCTGACAACAGTAACACTACTGTACATCTGTACAAAGTACATTGGAAGACTGACTGCAGCCCAGGCTTCCCTCATGCTCATGCAAAAGTCTAGTGTAACATCTTCCCAGAAAAGTTATTATATCAGCCCATTGTAAAAAAAAATGTTCACTGCACATCTTAATTACATCATCAGTACTATAAGTCAGCACAGTGTAAGGGGTGTGAGGGGTGCAGCATCAAAATCAAAACTACAAGGAAATTCATTCAAAGCCCTACCACGGGAAGATTGTGATTTTGAATCCTGAATGACATTGAGAGCAAATTTCACGGTGTTCTTTGTACGCAAGGCATGCGTCGCCGGTCTCTCCGTTATCAATCAAAGTGACACTGGCCAATCACAGGCATCTGTGAGTTCATGCATGTGGAAGCGGACATGCAGTGTTTTTACTCTGCCCAGTGAGGTAGCATTAGAGAAGTTGGCTTGTGTGTCTCAGAGCAAGCACATGTTTTTCCCACCCTCCCTGGTTGGTCGCTGGAGAGAGCCATCTATCTAGCTATACACCAAACTGGCCAGAAAATGGATGGAACTTCTAAAAATAAATAAATAAAAACAAGAAAAAACTTAGACAGACTCACATTTCACAAGCTACCGCACTATTTTCATATTAATATAGTGGTTATACAGCCGGTTCTAAATGTATAATAAGATTATACATTTCCTGGGCTGAAAACATCTGTAAATACAAGCACTTAATTAGATAATGGAAAAAAAAATGAATGTATGAATGAATATGAAATGAATGAATGAAATAATGTATAATATAAAATTATATAACACTAATATGATGATTGGAAGATTATACAGTAACAATATTATAGGATTGGAAGATTATACAATAACAAGCATCTAAAAGAAGTAGACGAGTGTACTGACAGTATCTGACTATATGAAGAAACCAAGTTATAATCACATTAAATGCAGCATATTTGATATAATTGAACAATATGGGTCCCAGTAATCTATGCATTTCAACTGCTTATAGTAAATGAAATAAATTGGATCCAATTTGGGCAAATTATTATTATTATTCCTATTATTATTGTATTAGTTACAAATGCAGACATTCCTGTTCTGTTGTCACTACAAAATCAAGGAAAACCCATGCATATTTTTTCAATTGTTGATTTCCATATACAATGCTAAAAGTTGGGTTCATCTGCTATGCAAAGAAACAAGTCTGCACTTTAAATGCTTTGCTACACTTACACCTCGCCTTTTTTTTTCCACCCATAAGAATTCCATCTTCATACGCATTGGTTACATCTCATGCCTGATTCAGAACGAACTCACTATGTGCACGGACCTCCAGTCTGAATACGACCTTGGCATGATGAAATCTAATCGAAGTGTGTCCGGTCTAAAACACTACGGGAGCGCAGTAATATCGGCACCGCCTGCGTTACGTGGTTTCTCTACCGCCACAGCTTCCAAAAGAAACGGAACGTTATTATGAATTCTGGACATTTGAGAGATTTGGATAGATCCCAAATCCCTGGGAAAGGCCAAATCTCGAGCTTTAGCAGGTGCATGTGGGACACTTTCATTATTCACTGCACTGCGTCTCTTGCTCAAACCACAACACTGTATAGAAAAACCCCAGCAATAAAAGATGTGACGGGGAATTATATTAATTTTGGCAATATGAGTTCGGACATTTTTTTATTTTTATTTTTATGAGAGCGCACGGAGAGGAGGGCTGAGATTTAAATAAGTAATAAAGTGCGGATAAGAAAGTTTTACGAAAGCTTTAAAGTGCGGATAAGAAAGTTTTACGAAAGCTTTACGGATAGGACATGCTGTCAACCCCCCAACCCCCCCCCCCCCCCCCCCCTTCCCACCACCTTTTTCTGATGGTTCGGTCTTGTCAGCTGTCAAAAAAAAACAAAAGATTGATTTCAAAGGCAGTTAATTTTTCAAAAGTGACAAGACGGCGACATGGTGAAGTCGATCAGCCTACGACGAGGGGTGTTTTCGGGTTTTGATGTCGGCCAAGAGAGACCGAAACACTCACAACCTCACCATATCCATAACAAAGTCATACAAAAAAAACAATCGCGATAAATTCATGTTATTCACACATTCAAAATTCTGAATACGCTACTGAAACGACCATCTCCCGAGTTTTTCCACGTGTACGACGACAGACGGCGTACTGATCCGGTAAAGGAGAAGCGAAATGGCAAATCAGCACAGAAAAAAACCCCAAACAAAACAAAACAAGAAAAGCAGAAAGTCAGAAGCATTTTTTGGAGAATGAAAAGGGACTCGTACCTGATGGCACCCGTGTAGGTTTGAGTCACGACTGTACGAGTATGATGCTCTGTCTGTTTTACCTGTTTAGAGAGAGAGAGAGAGAGAGTCATTAGTCAGTGATTTAACACCTGCAGCTGGGAAACAACATTCCACACACACACACACACACACACACACACACACACACACACACACACACACACACACACGGACACACACCAAGCTTTGTCAAAGTCCCTCAGTGGAGGCACCTAATTATATATGAACACATGCTGCATTCAAATTTACCATACTACCCTTGGATTGGAGCCAGACCCCTCTGAGGTCAGGACCGAATGCAGCTCTGAATTTTTTATTTAAAAAAGATGTCGCGTTAAGAACTAAAGCGCCCTTTGTGTTTGCCGTGAATACATCCGTCGTCTGATAATACTACTTATTATTCCCTTATTATATAAAACATTGTCATCATCCATCCATTTTTCAACTTTCTTTCCCCATTCGTTCTTACTAGCAAGCAGAATCTGTGTATGTCCCAAGTCCGCTCCTATGGAAGTGCGCATTCCGTTCGAAACATAAAACACTCGCGGTACAAACATGTGCGTTCTTAAATTTAATAACAAAAATATCCTCATTTCCAGGAAATTGAAATGTATTCAGAATTCTAACCAGGCACAGCTTGTTCTCTTTTTTTTTTTTTTTTACATCCAAATCAAATGTAAGCTTCCCATGTGGACAAGATTTGAGTTCAAATTGTGCACTTGAAGGAAAATAATTCTATACCATTATCTCCTCCGTTGCCTGAGCAGTTTATTAAGATGAAACACTTTTGTAATGATAGAAATTTATTCCGGTATTTACGCATTTGTTTGACATGGACCGCTATAAGGGAAATAAATAAATAAATAAATAAATACACAGCCTTCTCCAAATTTTCTCTGAGTCACCCAGAAGTTTCCTTACAAGGGCATTTTGGGTACACAAATGACAACGTATCATTACATTAACAAAAAAAACAACAAAAAGAAAAAGAAAAACATAAATTAGAGGATTAGTCATAAGTAAAGCATCAGTTTTAAAACAATTCAGCTTCTCCTCGGAGCGCAATCTATTGAATTCTTGGTGCCTCCATTGCCATGCTGAATAATATATATGTGTATTATATAATATATATATATATATATATATATATATATATATATATTATATATAAAAAATAAAATATATAATATATATATATATATATATATATATATATATATATATATATATATATATATATATATATATATATATATATATATATATATGATATGTGTGTGTGTGTGTGTGTGTGTGTGTGTGTATACATAACTCTTATACACCAGTCTTTGGTTTCCAGCTGCAGATGATCTCTGTCATTAGTATGTGTTCTATTCAGCCACGGATGTAATGCGTTTTCCCCGAAAACTGCTGACGTGCCTAAAACACCTCGCGCTTCGCCCTCTTTCCAGCCTCTATTTTATTATTAATAAATCACAGAGACAAAAAAAAAAATCAAGTTGATTTGATATTTGATTGGTTTATCGTATTCACCCAGGTGTGTAGCGGATTTTTTAGATGCGAAACGCGCCGCTCCAGTCGCAAGAATTTAAGGCGAAAATCAGCCTGAATGGTCTCTGAGATGTGTAATTATAGCTAGAGGGGATCCACAGTAGCGAGATGTTCTGCTGCTTTTGTGCCAAGCTGAGATCGAGGAGGCAGAATTAACGCGGAAATGGCACCTTATCAGTCCCTCTGAAGGTGCCATTCATAATCGTCTTTCACACACTCCTCGACCAGCCAGAACTTACACAGTGCCAGACTTCGGGTGTAGTGTAGTATAGTCTATGTGTGTTTGTGTGTGGGGGGGGGGGGTGACATATTTTAGAAATAAAAGAATAAAGACAACGTCAAGTACAGAATCATCATATGTACACAAACAAACACACTGAATATTTCAATGATGTTTGTCCATAGAATCCATAGTATACCTTTACAGGACTTTTATTGTGATACAAATCAAGCATCAGTATTATTTCCCGATGCATTATTTACAAGTGCATTAACTGATGTGGAGTTTTTCGATGCCATGCAAAAATAAATAAATAAATAAATAAATAATCACCAATAAATTCTGAATTGTATTGAGTGTATCGTTCAAGAAGGAGAACAAAATATAATTATAAAAAAAAAAAATTTTCACTCATGAAGAATATGGAACGACTCCAATGGCCTCCCCTTTAATCCTGCTTAATAATTAATGCGCGGTTCACTCGCCATGATGAAATCAAAAAATTGGACACCAAAAAAAAAAAAGAAAAAAAAAAACCCCTCAAGACATCTGATGTATATCGTTCCTCCTAAACACACGTATGATTTGCAGATTAGTAGGAAACTAGTTTTTAGGACAAAACCCTATTCGCTATTTGCGTGATTAGGAGAACAAAGGCAGAGTTTACGTGAACATTTGCAATGCCAAAGATACACTCGTAATTTTGTTGTGTTAAAAACGAGTAAATCCCAGGCGCATCAGCCTTTTGCCAACTGGCAAGCCGACGCTTCAAACAGCCCTCGTATAGGAAGCGTATTCATACTAATTACTAATTAAAACCAAATCAAAGAAGAAACGATTAATTCAATAAATTAATGAAAAAAAAAGGCATCTGTAAAGTTTTTCTGTTTGTTTTTTTTTTTCCCCCATAGCAAAACTTGTTGAAAAATAAATAAGCAAAGAGCGCGTGTGGGTGGATGCCTCAGACATCTTCAGTGGTGATTGATTAAAAAATAACAGCCGTGTCACATTCACTATATCGAAAAGCCTTTACATCACAGGAAGTGACTCGAGGCAAACAGCATGGCGGATTTGGTTCTTTGTTCCCAGAGAGACAGACGAAGGAATACGGGTCGAGAGGAAAAACAGACAAGAGAGGAGTGCTGAAAGTATACACAAGTAACACATTCCTGATTTGTGCGTTGAGCATTTTTTCCAGCTTAACCCAAACGAGCTGCTTCTGTCTCGCAATCCATAATGTACGAAAATAAATGCGTATTATTCGCGCACACACACACACACACACACACACACACACACACACACACACGTTGCTGGAGTCGCCTCTCGAAGGCCGGATTTTAGACACTTGGCGCTGCGCTGATGTAAAATGGTTTCGGTGAAGAGATTTACAGAGGGGAAAAGACAAGGTAGCATTTTATTTATTTATTTATTTTCCCCCAACCCATTTTTCCCCCTCTTTCTCCCTTTGAATAAGACGAGCCAAAACGTGTTGGCAACTCCCGAAAGAGGGAGTGATGAAGTGAACTTGGCAACGCTTGCAAACTCAGAGTGTCCTGATTGGTCAGGGTCGGGGGAGGGGGGAGGGGGGGGGGGGGTTTCGAAGGTGGGTGTTGGGCATAATGTGGTGTTTTCTCGTGCCAGGCTGAGAATTAAAGGCACTTTGAAAAATTCGCGAAATGCATTCGTTCGTTCGATCGTTCATCCGTTTGTCCGCACGACCGAACGTCGGCCGTTTGTTCTTGAGGGGTCAAGACCCTGTTAGTTCTGATCTAGATCAGATCCAGCTTTGCCGTGATTTCGCCTGCTCTCACAGAACGATGCTTACGAGGTCCAAAAATGAGCGAGCCCATGCCAGATATGTGTGTATACATAATAATAAAGTATATATGTCTATAATAAAAAAAAAACAAAAGATAGAATATATTCTCTATATTCCTTTCTATATTGCATCAAATAACAATACTATAGCAATGCCCTATTACTGATTCTTCTCTAATTCAAAGTGCTTCTCCGTACCTATCTTTATTTAGATAATTTTTTCCCCCCCGTGTTGTTTTTCCGATTGATAGGCGATAGCTGCTTGAGATGCAACAAATTAAAATTCAGCCGAGGACGTTCGAGAGCTGTGCACTTGTTAAGTTCTTTTGAATGCGCTTGATTACATTCTAGGCAGGCATCCTGATGCGAAACAGCTCCCCATTAAACCCTCCCTACACCCTTCTACCCCATCGCAAATCAATAAAAAAACAAACACACACACACACACACACACACACTAAGCCTTAAGCCTTGACGTTCAACTTAAGCGGAGGTATCTTCTTTTTAAAAAACGATGCACTCGTATGTGTTCATTCACTCACTGATATAAATAAAAGCACCTGAGTCTCTATCCGGATAGCACTGACGTTTTTTTTGTGTTTATTATTTTTTAATTTTTTTTGGATCGTACGCGGATTCCTTTTTTCCGTTCGCAAAATAAGAACCGAACTTCTGCTACATTGTTTCATTTCGACAGAGAAAAAGGTGAAGAATCGACTCGCGGCGCAATTTGTGTGTTTGTGAGCGCGTTTGTTTGTGCGAAACCTCCGTCGCTGAAATGCAGCAGCCACTGCGGTGTTTTTTCTTGGCACGGTGACAGCATTGTTGGTGCCAAGCCCTATGGCGAGAAGTACTAAAAGACGCATAAGGATGGCATTAGAGCTCAAATCGTATCCTCTCATTCACTGTGTGCAGTATGCCAAAACGCAATCCGAATTCTTCTTCTTTTTTTTTTTTAATAGGGGGTGGGGATTGGGGGTTGGTTTGCTCGTCTGCACCTTTTCTTCTCATCTATTGATCCCTTTTCGCCGTCCGCGCAACGTTTAATAGACTCCACCTGTGAATTGACACGGAAAAAAAATGTTGATTTCTTTGATTTCCTTTTGTTTTTTTGAGTGTCTTCTTTGTCCTTTTTTTTTTTTTTTTTTCTTTTTTTTTGGCAGTTTATCATGTAAAAGCCAAAGACAAAGAACCGCCGTGCTTTGCTTTCCGCGTTCCCTTTTGTTGGATGGATTTAGAGTGCGATCGACAATACCTGACATGCACAAAGCATACGGGGGGAATAAAGCGAACAAGGCTTTTCTCTGTGTGTGTGTGTGTGTTTTTTTTTAGACAACTCTAAAACCTAAACAAACGAACAATGCGCGTCATTGTGTTTCAAACATGAAAACTACACACGAGAGGGTACACAAAAACCCCGGTAAAACAACGGCCCTAACTACTTACACCAAAATCCCAGCGAGAAAGCAGTATGAAATTGTAAATACTATTTAACTTTGCGAAAAGAACAAAAGAAGCATGCCTATGCTAAAGATCTCACTTTTATTGTTTGTGTTTTGGGATGACAAAAAGATTGTGGACTGTATTAGGTGGGGCAAATGGAATTCAGGCCTTAAAAACAGCTAAGCAGATTCCTTATAGAGCTAATTGTATTCTACATAACCTCAGCGAAGACCTGTGTGCTGCTCAAAGTGCTTTAGTCACATAATATAATTGCAAGAAGCCTTAAAAAGTATACAATACAAATAATAATAATAATAATAATAATAACCTAAATACGGAGTTATTGAGGACAATGTTAGATGAATCACTATACAACTTGCTCCTGAGAAGTAAAAGCAAAGTAAAAGAGAGCAGAAGTTGAGTGATCCGATCTTGTTTGCGTGGCATGAATCTTTGACAATTTGAAAGCAGTGTGCTTGTGGGTAAACAGAGCACTCAGCGAGGGCTTTTATTATTTAATCGGGACTAACCGTGTGATTGTAACCAACGCTGACACCGCGGTGACATTTTCGTACCCGGCGTACGCGACGCTAGGCGGGAACCATGGGAGCAGAGTGGTGTTTAAGGTCCAACTACAGCCAACTGCAACACACACATCTGCTGACGAAGTTAGCCGCACAAAGAGGCATTTTTAACGCGTCTAAGTTTCTTTATTCGCTTGGGAAGCGGCGAATTTGAAGGATTAAACAATACATGCTATTTTTTTTGGCAAAGGCATGGTGATGTAGTAAACAAAGTAAACAAAAATGCTAGAAATGTAAGGAAACATTGTGCTAATGGTTACCTGAAATGATAGACAGAGCTAACGATGTACACCGATTATCTTTCTTTAGTCTGTAGTCGAGAAAAATCTTCGAGAAACAGAATGTTTACAGTGTATATATAGAGCAAATTCAGCCTCTACAGGAAATAAAATACATGCAAATGGTATTAAGTTGAGGAAAGCGTGGCTTTAAATGTGCTACAAGTGGGGCTTCACTAAATAGCAGATAAATACACTCAAGTCGATGCATATCTGAAACACGTTAAAGCCTGTGTAGTGATCTCAGGAGAGCTTATAATGCGACTGTGAAATTATTAAGCCGATACTATGAATATTAATAAATACTATAAATGAACCTCAAAGTCAGAGATCGAGAGAGAGAGAGAGAGAGAGAGAGAGAGAGAGAGAGAGAGAGAGAGAGAGAGAGAGAGAGAGAGAGTGAAGGTCTCTGTTGTATAACAATAATGCAATAGATGACTGTTGTTGTGGTGTGACATACTGTATGAGGTAATGCCATGGGGCAGAGAGGATCTCTCTCGCACACACACACACTCGCACATTCTATAACACTATTACTTCCTCATTTTTTATGTTGCATTAAACACATGCCCATGTAATACCCCCCCAACACACACACACACACACACACAACTCCTTATTAATTAAATCAACAATAACAATCAGAATTGTGCACAGAAACAGTACGGATGCATTCGGATTAACTGTAGGACAAACGATTTCCTTTTGTTTATACTTTACGTTACTTTTCTATAATTGCGTGCTTATATAAACTCCTATACAAAAGGCGTCCAGATTGTCCTGAGCTTTACATAAGCAAATATATTGTTAGTGTTTCCACAAGACATCGATGTTTATCTGGTGATACAGGTGTGAATGAACAACACCTGCTTATAAAAATACAAATAAATAAATAAAATAGAAATAAAAGTTTAAATCTAATGGACAAAGATGAGGCAAAAGCAATTACTAGAAACCTCTCTCTCTCATACAAACACACATACACAATTTATAGCAACATCATTGTAACATCCACCTCGAACAAACGCACAAATGTAATCGAAGGATTGAAATGCCTGTAAGGACGATTCGCTGGGATTTGAAACGAAGGAAGCGGCATTCTCCGGAACAAGCCAGCATTGTTTTTGACCTTACTCTCTTTAATGTGCTACATCTGTAGTGTACGAGTGATTACAACGGACAAGAATTTCCACCCTTTTTCACTGTAGCAGTAAACAGGAAAAAAAAAAAAAACATTTACTCGCAACTCCCTTACAAAAGACTTGTCAAGATCTATCCGTAAACATTTAAGGGAAACATGAAAGCATTGCAGTGAAACCCTTTCGAGAAGCCCTGAGTCAAAGGTATGTGTAAATGAAGCTCTGATTCTGTGTAATTTATGTCTAGTTTTGTATAACATGCGTAGGCGTGATCACATATGGACAGCACAAATCATTGTGAAGGTGTTACAGAGTTACAGAAATATACATATGTGACAAAAAAAAAAAAAAGAACTCAGAGTAACCGAGATTGACAAGAATAAAATTAATACGAATAAAGATCGGTGATTAAAACTGTAAAAAAAAAAAATGTTAGTTTGTTTAGAAAATCTGCCTATTCATCTCGTGGTGATTAATTTTGGTAAACAAACAAAAAATAAGACTTGTGATGTAGAGTAAAGAATAGATGCACCTACGTTGGGAAGTTTTGATATTTAAAGCTTTTCTCTCACCTCCTACCCATAGATTCCCATTCAAACGCTGCCAGGAGCTCGGTTCTGGCACAATGCTGTCTCTAAACTGGCACCACTTGTTTGTGTGTGTGTGTGTGTGTGTGTGTGTGTGTGTGTATGTGTGTGTGTATAAAGGTAACAACTTGAAACACTTTGAAACTGAATTCTGTACAGCAGAAATAGTCAGTTTTCATATGTGCATTTAAGGTTTATATAAATAAATATACATACAACAACTACATTCATGCAGTATGTTTACTAAATTAAGCAAAGCTATCATCTCATCCACATGGGAAAAGAAATGCATATAAATACTGAATATATATATATGTGTGTGTGTGTGTGTGTGTGTGTGTGTGTGTGTGTGTGTGTATGTGTATGTGTGTGTGTTTCCTTTTTCCGAAGGACCCTAATAGATGCACACCCCCACCTCCGCCCCCTTAGTGGCTATAATTATGGAGATGCCATGATGGCTTTGTGTGTGTGTGTGTGTGTGTGTGTGTGTGTGAGCAGGTGATGTGTCAGAAACAGCTGGGGAGACACAATGCTGCAGCTGCTGAGGAGTCTGGGAAACCTGCACTGGCCACCAATCCACTGTTAACTACTGATCTCAGAACAGCTTCTATCCTGATAATACACTAATGAAACACAATGTACTATTATCTACTGATCTTAAGAACAGTTTTTGTGCTAATATCATGCTAATGAAACACAATCTACTATTTTCTACTGATCTTGGAACAGCTTCTATCCTCATAACACAAATAAAACATCATACATTCTTTACAACTGATCTCAGAACGGCTTATATCCTTGTAGCACGGCTAACGAAACACAATCTACTATTAACTCCCGATCTCAGAACAGCTTCCATCCTCATAACACTATAATAAAACGTAATACATTCTTTACAACTGATCTCAGAACGGCTTATATCCTCATAGCACGCTAACGAAACACAAGTCTACTATTAACTACTGACCTGAGAACAGCTGCTATCCTCAAAGCACTCTAACGAAACACAATCTACAATTAACAACTGATCTCAGAACAGCTTCCATCCTCATAACACACTAATAAGACGTAGTACATTCTTTACAACTGGTCTCAGAAGTTTTTATCCTCATAACACACTCTAATAAAACACAAGCCACTCTTTACTACTGATCTCAGAACAGATTATATCGTCATAGCACTCTAACGAAACACAATCTACTATTAACTACTGATCTCAGAACAGCTGCTATCCTCAAAGCACTCTAACGAAACACAATCTACAAATAACGACTGATCTCAGAACAGCTGCTATCTTTAAAGCACTCTAACGAAACACAATCTACAAATAACGACTGATCTCAGAACAGCTTCCATCCTCATAACACTAATAAAACATAATACATTCTTTACAACTGATCTCAGAAGATTCTATCCTCGTAACACTCTAATGAAACGCAACCCACTCTTGACTACTGATCTCAGAACAGCTTCTTCCTTCATAACACACTGATGGAGCAGGATGGAATATTAAGTAGTGAATGAAAGCCAGCAGAAGAAAAAAACGTGATTCACCGTCTTGGTCTGAAGTGAACAAATCCGGGATTAAAAAACAGACGTGACAAAGTCCCAAGAAAGTGTGAAGCCCAAAATACCATCATCTTGCAGAAGTGTATGTGTTTATTTGATTGATATAAGAGCCTAATAATATTCTAATATTATATATTAGAATATTATCTAATATACCATCCAACCACTATAGTAGTGCATATAGTGAATTCTGTATTGACTTATTATTAATAAATGATTATATACAAACATTCGTTGTAGACAAACATGATTATTGACTGATCAACATGAAAAGCAAGCAGTCAAAGTTATTGCTAGTTTTAGTCTTATATGAATCCTCATCAGCCTGGGACCGGCATGATATCAAACTGTAATCACACTGCAATATTTTGCTTGGAGTTAAACAGATGACAGAGCATTGGATGTTTCAATGGGACGTGATTAAAGACTGTTGAGACCCATGATGTGATTTAGTACAATACATAAATGAATGAATAAATAAATAAATAAATAAACAAGGCACATCCCACATGCACATTTGTCAGATGGTCTGAATTCATCACATCAGCCAAAGCAGGAACGTGTAAGATTGGCGAGAACGCCCAGAACGCAAGGAAAAGGAAATCCTTTTCCTGTTCCGTCCTCGAGAACGTTTGATTCTCAATGAACCGTAAATTAAATACTATAAAATATCGCTGATTTTCACTGTTCCGTGGATTTACAGACTGCTGGCGTTGGAAATGTCCGCACATGCTTTGAATCTGCTAAAAACTGTCAAGCTAATCTAACTAACGAGTCTTAGCCTTGGGGATTTACATGTACGATATTCTGATAGATCGTTTCATATCCTTTCAGCATAGGCCGAACGTCTCAGAGGAAACCGCCCATGCGTCTCAGTATAGAAGAAAAAAACAAAGAAAAAAGAAAAAAAAGAGAAAAGAGCAGGAATTCGGTGAGAACATCCTCCAAAAGGCGCAAACGCTTCGAGCGAAACTCTGCTTCCAGGTCAATCCATTACGCTTGACAAGTTAAATGTTCCATGCTAGACCATATGGCAGGAGAGCAGCTCTGCAAATGCATTACAATTAAAGGCTTTGACTCAAGTTCAAGTCTTTATCCACATCTCTCTCTCATTTTACCTCACTTCTGATGCTCTTATCCTTCGTTCGCTCGCCGTTTTAATTTGTCGACGTATGAGAGCTTTATTAGCGCGCCACATTTGGCCTAAATCTATAAAGACTCTAAGCCTGAACAAAGATTACCCCGGTCTCTCATCTTTCTCAGTTTCTAAGCGGGGGTGTTGATTTTTGTGTGCTTGTTTTAATACAGAACGGGGCTCTGTGATAATGTGATATTGATTTAGGAATGTCACATTTATATAATAACAAACACACACACACAAGAAGAAAATAAAGAGAAGTTATGCTCAGATGCATGTCTACAGAGGAGAGTGATACAGAAACAGAGAGGATGACTACAAATAAAGGAAGGCAATAGAGATACAGGACGTAAAATACACAGATGGAGAGAGACGGGTTGAGAGAGAAAGAAAGAAAGAAAGGTGGGGGGGGGGACAAGTGTAAGACAGCATCTCAGTATCACGGCTCCCACATAATCAGATAATAGCAGGGTGCTCACACTAAAAATAATCACACGCAGGAGCTTTTGCAATAAATGATACACCGAGAATGTGGGTGAGACGGAATGGTGACTTCCATTTTAGCATGTGTGTGTGTGTGTGTGTGTGTGTGTGTCTCCCAGCATTGTTTACCTCTGCTGATAAGTAGATGCCATTTACTGAATGAATTCCTCTACAGTAATTCTATTATAATATGACTATAATTTGATAACAAGGCGTCTGCGTAATTTACACTCAGACAGGTATTTAACGGAGAGGTATTTAACAAAGCAAACGACTGTTACATAACTAAACACTAAATAATGGGCTTTTCTTCTGTTTTTTTTTTAATGTGTTTCTTTTCAGCTTACAGTAAAGGAAATGATTTTCACTAATGATTTTCATTCAAACATTATTATACATGATATTGATATTTAAACATGAGAAACACATGAGAGGCCTTTTGGTAAACAACAATAAAAAAAAGGAATACTCAATCATCCATTCAGCCAATCATGTACCAGTACGTACAGTGCATGTAAATATTCAAATTAAATAAGAGAAAATTGTGATCGCAGCAAATTTGACTTGGATATGGATGCTGAAACCAGATGCAAAACACAGAATGGTGTGAAAAGCAAAAAACATTCAGTAAAAAAAAAGACAGTTCTACAGATGGAAATGGCTGATAGGAACGAGCATAGGAACGATCAGGAAAGGTTAAGCGTGGTTATGGTAATATCGACAATCATTCTTTATAAACCACTTGTTAAAGCTACAACAGTAAGAGTCCATATGAGCAGAGTCCACTGCCGGTCAGCCTGAGCATCTAATTATTTCTTTTCATTGAAAAAGCATGACAACGATCCATATTTCAAATGAGCCACTCTGTTATCAGTGCCCTCCTTGATTTATTTGATAACACTGCAAAAGGTAATCAAAGTGTTTTAAGCATAATGTTGCTTTGGTTTTAGTTCAAAATCTTACAATCAGCACTTGTTGAAGCCTCATCACGCCTTTATATTCATCATTTTCCACACTTCAATTCATCTCGCACAAAGCGGCCAGTCCTAGCCGTGTTTACCCCCCCCCCCCCCCCCCCCCGCGTCGTGCGGAAGTTCTTGAGTCGCTCGCAAATGAAGTCAAAAACAAGTGACACAAGCATTGTAGGTGGAAGAAGCAGAAGGGAAAAGATAGAAAATCAGGCAGGGAACGTGTTAATAAAGAAAAGGTCAGAAATGGTAATGAATGGCTCTAACACCTCTCCTCAGCACCAGGGGATTGTGGGTAAAAACAGCAGCTGAACAGCTGGAGGAGGATAATGAGTGTAACACACACCTGACCCACTTTTTTCTCTTTTTTTTTTTTTAATTTGTGATGAACAAGAACATTATGCAACACAACACACGTGTACACAAATACACCCAACATACTGTATATTTCTTCAGTTGTCTCCCTTGGGGGCGGGGGGGGGGTGTAAGGGGCTTGAGGGTTATATCTAAACTGAGACCGCAGCAAAAACCGAGACCTGTGATTGGCTACCACAAAGAACTTGATTAAAGAGCTGAAACTATTCAAATGTATATATGGTTCATAATTTTATATGTTTCACTCTTCCCATTCTTTTATCTACTCTAATGGCCTCAGTCTTATTTTCATACAGGAACCTCTCTCTCTCTCTCTCTCTCTCTCGCATTTTCACTCCCTTTCGTTCATTTGTAATTAACATTTAACACTTTTAAACAGTCAGATTACCTTGTCACACATTGTGACCTTCACATTCTGCTAAGTGTTGATAATGTAAGATCCCAAGCTTTTTCAACCTTTGTGAAATGATCACCGTTAGAGAAAGAGAGAGAGAGAGAGGTGGCCAGGAAGCACATCAAACCTGGCACCCTGTGTATCAAATGATTTCAAATGATAGACTTTATTCACAAAAAAAAAAGAAGGAAAATACAGAGAAATTTCATGATGCGTTCACACTGTTATTGTATCAAGCACATATGATTTTATTAAGCAAGTACATGGAAAGCATTAATACGGCTGATGATTCTTGGATTATTAACGCGCTTTAATGAAGACCGCTGTGCTTAGAAGAACTGCTTGAATTCCTTCTTATGGCCGACTGTGGCTTTAAAAATTGGAAAACTGCCAATGTCACAAAAGTCCTGTTTGTGTTGAATTTCTTGTTAGCGCTATGTGTTCATGACATATGTACAATGATCAGCGTTGCCAGATCTGGCGGAAAAATAAATAAATTAAATAAATAAATAAAAATCACATAAAGTAACAGATAAAAAAATTCTACACAAAAACGGTGCAAAGTTAGTACATGGACTCGAATATGTTTTGCTTTCGCTTTCTTACTAAATGCAGCATGGTACGGTTTTGTGTCAATAGGAGTTCTTGTTTACTCCGGTATAAAAATAGCACCGCTTCTATTATAGTGGACGTACAGGAAGCACAAAGCAGTCGTTTTGATTGTAAAGCGGACATGTTTGTGCTAGTAGTAAGTTTCTGGTTTTGGTTTTTACATGAATAGAAATCATCCAAATCCTCAAACGAGTGAAGTAAACCTGACATATGGCTGCTATAGCTATTCAAAGAAATGGAATGGTTTTCAAAAGCGACACGTGGATCTTCTAAACACGCCTCTACATAATGCATTCATTGTAATCCTTGACACACAAGCGAAAAGAACACCTGAAGCCATGATGCGTATACTTATGAGCATAATCGCCAGAGGTTTATAAAAGAGTTATGCCTTGAGGTACACAATCATTCATTTTGCTTTGGAAAACATGAGACACTAAACATCTGAGACACACACACACACACACACACACACACACACACACACACACACACACGCGCGCACGTCTTCACTAAAATCGACACTGATGAAAATGAAATCACACATAAAACACACATAAAACTTCACTTTACACACACTTTTCATACACACATATCTGTATTAACACATTCACACACACTAAGGACACTATTTACGTTCACTGTATCTGTGTGGGTTTTTTTATTTGGGTGTGTGCATAATGCCACATACAAAGCATGCCTTAAGACTGCTTTATGCAGGCTCTATTATGAGCCAGATGACATCATACGTGTTCACAGGACGTGATGGTGGAAGCTCAAACAGCCTTTATGCTGTGGGTTTGTTCTCCATCAGAGAATCACTATAGTCACCGCCAAGAACGCGCGTTCACACACACACACACACACACACACACACACACACACACACACACACACACACACACACACACACACACACACACACACACACACACACACACACACACACACACACACACACATGAGGTAAAGCAGGGCAAATAAATAACTAGAGCAGGGCAGCTCACTCTAAGCACAAACGAGTCTACGGCAGGCCACTGAACCTTCTGTGCCAACGAAATAATTAAACAAACGAAAAAAAAAAACGCCAAGAGTTCAATACAAATATGAAGCATTTGTCCTTTAGGGCTGTGTGTTAATTAACTCAGTGCCTCCACACTATTCCTCGCTTTTGGGCACAGACACACACACACACAC
>JACRUU010000006.1:12530746-12540746 GCA_030449085.1 Kryptopterus vitreolus | reverse complement strand
AGCCGCGCAACAACGCGCCATTTCACAGTCTGTCACACACCCACACACACACACACACACACACACACACGAGACAGAGAGATCGATAGAGAGGAGAGAGATAGAGAGAGAGATGAGAGAGAGAGAGAGGAGAGAAAGAGAGAGAGAGAGAGAAAGAGAGAGAGAGCGGTCCTACATGAGCAACCCGGCCCTGCTCACATGAGGGCTCATCTGCACACACCCACACACACACACACACACACACACACACACACACACACACACACACACACACACACACACAAGCGCTCTCTCTCCCTCAAATACACACGCTCAGTCCTACATGCTGTCGAAGAGGACTCATCTGCAGCCCTGAGCTAGGCCTGACACATCTTCATCTCTCTCTCTCTCTCTACCTCAGTCACACACACCACACACACAACACACACACACACACACACACACACACACACACACACACACACACACACACACACACACACACACGTCCTGTCTTCTACTCCCCCTCAGCATGTCTTCTGAGCAACTTCTCCTTGTTGCTGGCTTCTTACACGTATACTTTTCACAACCATTTACACACACACACACACAAAAACATCTCAATCAGTCTCCTCCTCATCCAGCCCACACTCTCCCATGCTTCTTGTACTCTGTTCGACCCACCGATCACTCCCTCTCTATATTTCTCTCACTTTCTTTCCATGCGTCTGTAATAATTCTGCTTAGATTATTTCTGACAAATGTAACTTGTTTCTTCGCTCTACTAATTGACTATTTTTTTTATTTCTCGTACTGTATATTACAGCAGGTGCAATACACAAAAATACAAAGATCCTTAATAATAACATTCAATGAGAAAAAGTCTGTGTTCTAGGCATCAATATCCACACAAGCGCAAGCACTAGAGGTGTTTGAGACTTTACTTGACCAAAAATATGTATCTTGTGTTAAAATGTTAAAGGTAAACAAACAAACAAATAAATAAATCTATATTTATATAGTATATATATATAGATATATATATATATATATATATATATATCTATATATATATATATATATATATTATATACACACACACACACACACACACACACACACACACACACACACACACACACATATATAAATAACATGTATCATGTATGTATTTATATAATCTGTATTTATCATCATGTGTTTAAATAATACATATTGTACATTTAAATGCCATACTGTTAATGTTAACTGTTAATGTTACTGTAATATTTGGCATAAAAATAACAACAATTAAAAGTTAAAACTTATAATATATAACTTGTAATGTGCGTTATAACTTGTATTATTGAAACCTTACACACAATTTATAATTAAAAAGAAAAAAAAACATTATCTACATTAATTAATTGTTAAAAGTGCTGCTGTTATTAGCTCCCAAAATAATTCAAATATCTGTGAAACTTTTCTTTCTTTCTTTTTAATTAAGAACTAGTGTCTATGGAGTTAATGGTCAATTTACACCTGACGTTCCCCAGCTGAGAGTCTCAGCTTTGGGAATCATGCCAAGAAATGCTCACCTTCTCTTTCTCTCTCTAATTCTTCATCCCTCGTCTCTCCACTCTGCTCATTTATTGCACCCTCACCTCTCTCCCACAGTGGGGCAACTAGCCTGTAGGAAGGGGACAGAACCTCTGAGGAGTAGGAAGCATCAGACTCGGCATCGAGGGGGGGGGTGGCTCCAGAAATGAAGGAGTGTGTTAATTAGAATGGCGAAGGTGAAGATTGGAGTGAGGAGGGGTCACATGCCTTCAGGACCCTCGACCCTGCCCATCAAATGCCATCTGGGTGCGTGTGAGTATGTGTGTGATGCATATTCTGGGCCTGCATGTACAGGAAATGCTACGCACATATATAGACATATATATATATATATATATATATATATATATATATATATATATATATATATATATATATATATATATATATATATATATGAATATGTATTTTTTTTATTAATAACTAACTAGCTCTCCTATTGGTTGATCATTATATCTGAGAAAGTGCTAGTGTTTATCTCTGTGCTGTGATTTAAACCAGACACTTAGTAAACTTTATATACGGACCAGACATCACATATTCCACCCATAATCAGCATAACAAAATATGTATAGAGCCGCCCAGAATCATGACGCTCAGCTAATACATTCCGGCACAAAAAAAATCCTCATCTAACGGGCCTTAATTATATTTGTTTTATTTGCTCATCATTTAAAAAGGAACTAATAACTTATCAGCAAATCACAAAAGGTCAGCGAGACTCTCCAAAACTTAAAAGATTCGCAAAAAAAATCTTGCACCCGGGGAAAAAAACCTCTGCTGAATTAACACTACTGAACTGAACTGGTGCTGTGTGAAAAGTGCTGAAGAGAAACAACAAAAATCACAAACACACACACACACACACACACACACACACACACAGAAAAAATAGAGTCCTAGCAAACTTGCTTACAAGTCCAAAACTTACATGTGCTTTGTGGCCAGGACAGTGACAGTAAAGAAGCACTGTGTTTGCTCACTTGCACCTGCTTGGCCTATTCCACACACACACACACACACACACACACACACACACACAACACACACACACACACACACACACACACACACACACACGCTCATACACATGCTCATACACACGCACACAGACCCTCGTACACACGCGCACACACATACACACGTGCACACATACAAACACACACACACGTGCACACACACACACACACACACACGTGTGTACACACACGCATGCACACACACAAACACACACACACATACACACACAGAGGTACCAATCTTTGCACAGTCACACATACTCTATATGGTTCATACCACACACACACACACACACGTGCACACACACACGTGTGTACACACACGCATGCACGCACACAAAACACACACACACACACACATACACACACAGAGGTACCAATCTTTGCACAGTCACACATACTCTATATGGTTCATACCACACACACACACACACACACACACACACACACACACACACACACACACACACACACACACACACACAGAAAACAACTTATGTCATCTCTGGCAAACTCAAACTCTCACCGTTGTGTTATTAGCATGTCGTCTGGCCTCACATTAGCTGCTATGTTCGATTTTACCTAACAGCCACACACACACACACACAAACACTCACAATCCTGGATCTTTAAACTCACTCAAATACAAAAATATAAGCATAAACAAACACACGCACAAACTATAAACACATACCCTATGTACTAATCCCTCCGATATTACCCTCTCTAACATATTGGCACATATACATTTTTAGTAACACACACACACACACACACACACACACACACACACACACACACACACAGAGAAAATCCCGTGTGTGCTTCAGCAGTGTAAACCCAGTCTCAGCAGCACAGAGGTGATTGCGAGTAAATTAATGAGTTAATGCTACTCTAAATGACCATAGAATAGACATGACCGTGGGCGAGAGAGAGAGAGAGAGAGAGAGAGAGAGAGAGAAAGAGAGAGAAACAGAGAACAGACTGATCCTACTGGGTAAAGCCTGAAGGAAAGTTGAAAGAGAGGACAGAAAGACACATGGAGAGAGAATTTACAAAAAAAAGGAAAGAGAGAGAACAGGTAGGAGTGAAAAAGAGAAGGAACAGGCACAGAGCAAGTAGGAGAGGCAGACTGATCCGACTGGGTATAGCCGGAAGGGAAGCTGAAAGTTAAGGATAGACAGAAACAGAGAGCGAGAAAATTAAATAGAGAGAAGAAAGAGAGCGGGAGGAAAAGAGTGAGGTGGAGAGAGAGAGAGAGAGAGAGAGAGAGAGAGAGAGAGAGAGAGAGAGAGAGAGAGAGAGTGGAATTGGTGATCAGGATGAATATGTGTGGGCTTGGAGGGCGACCCAAATCCCTGTGCTGATTATCTAAAACATGTCAGTGTAATCCGTAAAGTTCTCGGTGCTCAAGAACGGTACACAATTTTTCTGTTTCAATTCATGGGCAAAGACTGCTGTGATCTCTCTCTCTCCCCCTCTCTCTCTCCCTCTCTCTCTCTCCAAGTCCTAATGTGGAATTGAAGTACTTCCTTTTTTCTCCCTCTTGTGCACATGCATCATTCTAACACGTATGTTAAATTACAAAAATGCACTGAAGTCATGTAGATTTCATTGAAGTTTCTGGAGGCAAAAATGTACGGATCATGTACGACATCAGGAATAAGAATTTCATCTTTATGGCTCTTCATTAGCTCTTCTTCCTATCATCAGAATAGCCAAAACAGCCAGTTACAGCAACACAAACCGTGTGGCATAGAGCGCTACGGTGATATTACGGTTCTTTTCCGCCTCCCTGAAAAATGATCTGTGTGTTTTGGTGCAACTCCTGAGTCGGGCCCGAAAGACTTCCCTTTGCTGCTGCGGGACCGAAGTGTTTGATTAACCTAAATAGAACGGCCTTCTCACTATAGTTTTTAGGTATGGTGTACCTCAGGGCAGGCCCATGATAGTGGCTCACAGCTAGCTTGGGAACCACTTGGTCTGCAGATCCCCAGGAAAGTCTAGAATCTGTGGCTGAAAAGTCTGGATTGACCTTCTAAGCGTTTTTTCCAGTCCAAGAAATGGCTGGAGGGAAGGTGAAGATGATCAACGAAGGAAAAACAGTAAATGGTTACTATACAACACTGGCTGGGCTGTTCATAAACTATGCTTGGATTATAATGGAGGCTTTTTTAACATTATATTTGTCAATTCGCTTCTGATTGGTGCGCTTGTGTGTGTTTGTGTGTGTGTGTGTGTAAATGAGGACACAGTGGCCATACAGTACGCACATTCGGGTCGAACATGAGGTTGAAATGACGTGTAGTTCAATTACTACGCTCCTAATCTGGAGCTTTCTTCTGCTGATGTAATAACAACATCCTGTATCTTTGTGAGATTTCGGGCCAGATGTGACTGGTCAAAATGTCTTGGTCGTCTTTAACGTGCAATGAGAGCAAACGTTTTGTCCCATGAATAATTGACGCTCACAATATATATATATATATTATATATATATATATATATATATATATATATATATTATATATATAAAAAGAGATGCGCCAAACGGCTCTTCATTGTCGAGATTCATTCACCTGCGAAATACGGTGGAGTGAATGAGTTAGAAGCCCTGACCACAAGCTGCTTTGCATCTGAAAGCTCCAGACAGAACATACAGGAAATATGAACAGTTATTAGTCTTTTTTTAGTAGGGTGAATCGACAAACAATGGATGAGACAGGGGGACACGGTGTCCCTTAGAACAAACACGGCATCACAAAAACAGCCAAACAAACAAAGAAAGAGAGAGAGAGAGAGAGAGAGAGAGAGAGACCAGTCCATCCAGAGTTTCTATCTTTCATCAGGAGTGTTTGGATGTTAAACATAATAAACATCAGGAACGTTTGCAGCTTGTTTGTGGCATATGCATGTTTTTGGTGTAAAGTCGCACCAAAATAGACCAGCCCATAAGAAATAAACCCATCTAATAGACCCGTTTATGAGAAGCTGCTTTAACAAGGCGAGAGAAAGAGAAACAGACAGACAGAGAGAAAGACAGAAAAACAGAGAGAAGGAATGAAGGGAAAAACAAACATATAGACAGAGAGAACAGCCCAGGGCTCTGCATTACATTTTTTATGGCCTAAGTCAAGCTTAATTAGTCTTGGGCTCTTGTACTGTATCGCAGCCTGATAATCTGTGTCACTGGCCATTTCTCACTGTGGCATATACAGCCCATGGCACAGGCGGCGGGAGATCACGCCTGTACGGATTCACTTGCATGTCGAGCAATAACCAAAGGAAGGAAAAGAGTTAATGAAGTGGATAAGTGACTTCTACATGTGTAATAACTAAAGAGCGCTGTCTCGAATGGCGACGACATACAAAGGGGATTACTTTTAAAAATGCATGTGTTTTGTTGTTGTTGTCGTCCACACAAAATTGTTTTACAAACCAACCGATTCCATGATAGTAGATCTGAAAATAAAACCAAAACGAAACCATTCAGACGCAAATTCAACCACAATGTCTTTTTTAAGAGTTTACCTTCGCTACAGGGTTAAAAAGTGAAAAGGATCCATTTCAAATTGGAGAATTCCTCCAAATATCTAAAACCAGTCAAATGTTTTTGTGGTCAAGTAGATGTCAAGGCTCAGTGTAACCTGTGTACACCCCCCCCCAACCCCCCCCGCCCCTCTTCCATCATCTAATGCAATTCAACAGAACCTACCTGCCAGTCTAGAATTCGCATACGGTGGAGAGACGGCGTCGTGTGACCCCAAGTCCCGGCCGGCCATGTGAGAGTACTGAGAGCCGTCGACGTAAATCTGTGGCGTTAAAAATGAAAGGTTAGCGGAGGGCATGCATATGGATATTCGGGCTTCTTAAACCCTCACATATGAAAAGTACAGCAAAAAGATCAACTGTGATTAAACAAAGTTTCTCTTATGAGCTTGTTTTTCTATTAACATTTTTTTTCCCCCCAATAGAATTTGCCTTATCTTTAATTCAAACTCTACCACTGTTCGGAGTGACGGTCTAGTATTGACAAAACACCTGCAAATGAACTTTAGACTTGGTTGCACCACAAAACATCTTGTTGGCACTCAATGTACTGCCATTAATCAGAAGTAAACCCAAATTTATTCGAAAGAATTATTTTATGGTGCATTTATAAGAATTATTATGATGAAGGTTGCGTTTAATGTTAATGTTAACACTCTACTGTTTACTGCACTTGCCATTTGCCATAAACTCACAGTTGTCATCAGTGATGTATTTTCTGACAATTGATATCTGAATTACGAACCAACCAATCAAACAAACAAACATTTATAAGTAACTAGATAAGATAATACACTATATGTAAATCCTCACTGAACAGACTGCATGTTAACCGTATGGTCAGTGAATCATAAAACCATTCTTAAAGTTTTACATTTACAAAAAAACATTTTTCTTTAGCCTGCATTTACTGGTCGATTCATTTAGTGTCTTTAATGTCTTAGTCCAATTAACGCGTGCGATGCGAGTCAGAATCTATTAATAATTAGTTAATAATAGACAAATGATCTTGTAATAACTTAAAGATCTTGCTGAAAATTTTTTTTACCTTTACCACAGAAAAAATATGAAGATTAAGATAATGTGTGTTGCTGAAGTACAGTGTTTTAGGGCACCGTAAGACACAGATCCATTCCGTAACATAAGGGCCGATGTAACTTAATTTGAATAATATTCATTCATTCATTCTTCCCTCGGGTCACGGGGAGCCTGTGCCTATCTCAGGCATCTATGGGCATTAAGGCAGGATACACCCTGGATGAAATGCCAACCCATCACAGGACACAAACACTCACACACACACACACACACACACACACACACACACACACACACACACACACACATTCATACACTAGAGACAATTTTCCAAGGTGCCAATCAACCTACCGTGCATGTTTTTGGACCAGGGAGGAAACCGGAGAACCCGGAGAAAAAACCCCTGAGGCACGGGGAGAACATGCAAACTTCACACACACATGGCCGAGACGGGAATCGAACCCGGACCGTGGCAGCCACCATGCCCTCGTTTTGAATATCAGCTATTCGTAAACATAAGCCCGACTCTATAGCAAGTGTAGTGATGTATAGTGTATTTATAAGTATAGCAATGGATTGTCGGTTCATGTTTGAGATGTAAACTACTGCCTAGTGTACGGATACCCTGAGTGACATCAAAACTTGGAATCCATCCTATCTGTAAGCAAAAAGAAAAAGAAAAAAAAAAACCTTTATCCGGCAGTCCGACGGAAAGCAGAAAGTTGAGCAGTTAAACTTGGAAAAAGTGCTAAATAAGGCAAAGGCTAATGAGTTCAGCCTTTAGTGTGCATCAGTGTCACAATTCTCCATTTGCATTAGCAGAAAGTGCTTGGGTAGGCATGTCCTTCACCTCACAACTCGAATTTCTGCTGATGGCAGACATGCTTTTACCTCATATGACCTTTTAATCACGACCTATGAACTCGGCAGACAAGCCCGTCAACATCATTTCAGTTCAGAAAATAAGAATAAACATTACTTATTAGTTATGTACAATAAATAAGCGCATCGGAGAAGCCATAAGGGCCGATGTAACTGAAGTAAATTACTTTTATAGCCTGTAAAATGCATGGAGTGATTACGCTAAAAGTACACCTCATGCACTGACAACTGAATATGAATCTCTGCACCACAAATATGTATTTAGATTGTCCATCACACCCTCTGAAAAGCCTAAACATGCATTACTCTTTTCTGTGGTAAAGAGAAAAGCCTCTCGGAACTGCACTTCAAACCTTGAGGTGGATTAAAGTGGACCTTGTTATTCATTCATTCATTCATTCATTCATCTTCTACCGCTTTATCCGATCTTCCCTCAGGTCACGGGGAGCCTGTGCCTATCTCAGGCATCTATGGGCATTGCATCTAAGGTATTGTTGTCGAGGTGCGAAATGTTGTACATGCAGGGATGTGTTCCTGATCACCACGAATATAAAGTTTCATTTTATTATCACTATGACTATATTTACTTACAGCTGGACGGTCTATTTCATTCTGAACTCTCTAATGAACATTCATTCATCTTCTACCGCTTTATCCGATCTTCCCTCGGGTCACGGGGAGTCTGTGCCTATCTCAGGCGTCTATGGGCATTAAGGCAGGATACACCCTGGATGGAATGCCAACCCATCACAGGACACACACACTCACACATTCACACACACATTCATACACTAGGGACAATTTTCCAAGGTGCCAATCAACCTACCGTGCATGTTTTTGGACCGGGAGGAAACCGGAGAACCCGAAGAAAAAAACCCTGAGGCACGGGGAGAACATGCAAACTCCACACACACATGGCCGAGACGGGACTCGAACCCGGACCCTGGAGGTGTGAGGCGAACGTACTAACCACTAAACCACCGTGCCCCTTCTTTAATGAACAGAGTTACGTGATTTATTCGGAGCTTATTGTTTTGTTCACTATCATGTGTGAACTCCAGGGACGGTTGTGTGTAAGAACCACAGCATCTATGCCATGACTAAAGTCACAGATATCATATTATTTTCTTATAAACATATATTTTGATCGATTGATGTCTAGACACAATAGGTGGATACCTTTGTTATGCGGCTTCCATTTCCCCAGGATGCCGAGTTCAGTCTGTCGTCCACAGCTGCAAGACAGAAAAAGAGGGAAATTAGAGAAAAGCACAGTTGCATGATTGAAAAAGTGGGAAACAGGGAAAAAGTTGGCGAAACAAATGACCTGTTGTACTCTTATTCACTATTGTGTATAAGATCTCTAATGTGCATTATTATATATTCTTACAATCACACATTTTCGACCCAAAACTACTTAAAAAGAGGTTGAACAGACTTGGTATGCTGATGTCGCATAATGAAATGCAGCCAAACGCTGCACATAAGACAGGAGGCTCACGGAGCATCTTGTCTTTTTGTTTTACATCTTTGTTGTTGCATTTGGCTGAGGGAAGTGTTATAGAGCTCTAGTGTTCGTGTCACACTGTATTGATTTCTTGCAGTTCAGGGAGAACACAGATGCTTAAAGTACTTAACAGCTTAATGATGAAACATAAAAACTACAAATGGACCAATGAAGTAGCAAGCGTCAGCATTAGAGATGTGCACACGGCCTATAATTAGAATTTGGATATCTACAAAAGGTAATGAATGTATATTCAGCAAAAACATATTCCTAAACACTTAAACTCTATATTTTGCCATAGTGGAATTCATACATAAAAAAAAAGAAAAGAAAAAAAAGAAATATAAAACTCTCTTGAAGGTTAGATCAATATTCTAAACAGCAAACATATGTGTGTGCAGAATGCACGGAATGTCAATCCCGTTGG
>JACRUU010000006.1:12503246-12528246 GCA_030449085.1 Kryptopterus vitreolus | reverse complement strand
AGCATGCTGTAAACCCAACATTGCACCTGAGCCACACCATAGTGCTCTACTTTGGAAGTTTTTGTTTTGCACTTACATAAGAGAGCACAGTGGAGACCCACTCAGTGCATGTGTTTTCCGAAATAAAAAACGCATTTCTGTTTAAACGCTCTGCGGTGGCTATTTATTAGCGATTGAATATGGGGTTAAGCAGCACAATGCTGTTCCAACATGTTGTGATTTATTCTTCACAGCCCACAGCAATTTGCCGAAAGCTAACAATTTGCAGCAATTTTTTTTCCTTTTTTTTTACAATGACGCATAAAATATCGCCCATTTGGAGCTGAATTATGGGATTAGAAATGATTTGTTTCGTTCTTTAAAAAAAAAAAAAACAACAAAAAAACCCCCAAAACATTGCTGTTGCTTTTCACATCCTGTGAAACCAATTAGGATGAAATAAAACAGTGGTTGATAACAATTTTCACCGATGTTTCAGGTGCTGATCATTACAATGATAATGATTATTATTATTACAAAGTATAACGGTACTCAGATATCATTTTTAGTTTTAAATAAAGGCTGTGGTGTTAATACATATTGCAGAAAGCATATTTTAACCTATGGTAAGGTTTTGCAGTTTTTAAGGTTCACAATTTGCATAATTTGTTAGTTTTTTTGGCTAGTTTCATTTATTCTGCGGAAGGTTGAAGAAATATGACAGCTTGAAACAATCGCTCCCTTACAAGCCATTTTCTTTGTCATTAAGTTAACAAAAAAAACAGGAAACAAAAAAAAAATCCTTGCTACACGCTGCTTCAGAAAGATGTTCATTATTGAATAATGTAATGTAATTAGTCAAAACAAATCCAAATTTACATGGTTGTCCACTGGGCAAGAAACATTCCAAATTTGCTTGCCCAGGTGCAGTATCGTATCACACATCTGTGTGGGCCCCAACAGAACACCCCCCCCCAAACATAGACATGGCCATGCAGAGACTTTGTCGAGGTGGGATAGTTATGACATAGGAATGTCTATGAACTGAACAATGGAAGGCTTGTGCACACACACACACACACGCACAAATGAAATTATAAAAATAGACCTATTAACATAATATTTAATCAAGAGTTAATTAATACTTTTATTCCAAACAGAAAATGAACAGTCAGTCATGCTTGTGTTATAATACTGGAATGGAATAATAATATACGCCATAATAATATAATATATATGTCATAACTGCTAATGCACTTAATATACTCGATTGGTAGCTATAGAATAGAAGTACAAACAGAAATCAAATCAAATATTCAGAACAGCAAGACAACAGTGAGATTCCATCATTCACCGAATCTACATTTTAAACTATGAAGAAGTGATGGCAAGTGACAAGTGATCTGTATCATGGTGTGGTCGCAATATCTCTGTCAAAAAACACTGGACTTATATTTGCTGTAGTTGCAGCGGCGTTTAAATGCACGATGTATTCGGTAGATTGCAGCAGTTAATAGTTGTAAATGTCCCTGTTAGTTTGGGTGGTGCGGAGACGGATAGATTGGGGATTGAGATTCTTTTCCGCTGTAAAACGATACTGAAGAGATGTGCGTGTGTGTGCGTCTGTGTGTAATGTCAGACTCTCCTTGTCACTTAAATCCTGAAAATAGTCCCATCCCCCCCTCATCTCCAACCCTGTGTCTGAGACCAGATGTGTACAGATGTTCGGCAGATTTCTTCAGTGCTGAAAGGATGTGTGTCTGTGTGTGTGTGTGTGTGTGTGTGGAGGTGGTCCAAAATAAAGATGGAGTGGCATTTCTATATAGAAAATGCATGATTAAAAGAAAACATCCCCCCCACACACAAAGATGTGAAGAGATTAAGAATAAGGATAAAAAAAAGACAAAAAGTAGCCAAAGAGTTTTTTGAAAGACACACAAGATACAATGATTCATTCAGTGACATTAGGTCGTACAAATACACACTTAAATGCAATCATATAGCAGAGTATGTCCTCTTTGGTTTTATGATCAGGGCATAATAATAATATAAATAAATATAATAAATAAAATAATAATAATAATAAAAAATAATAATAATAATAATCCTAGCATTCTCAAGATTTTCGTCCAGTTGCATGACCCCAATTCGCCCAAGCTTTAGCTGACAGACAGCTGGCATCATGTTTGTCTCTAGAACACTTTGGTGTCCAGAGGCATTCATGGCTAACTTGATGAATGCAAATTGCTCATGTTCTTTGGTATAAATTTGCCACTGTGCATTTCTTTACTTTTATCCAAAGCAACTTTGCAAACCGAAGTTTACTTTCTTTTTTAAACAGAGAACACTTGTATTGTACTGTACTGTATTTGTACTGAATAATTGTACTGCCATGGACGGTACTGACAGTCTTTAGAGTGCCAGATGACCTTGGGGTGAATTAAACGATGCCATTTACTTCACCCCAAGGTCATCTGGCGCTCCAAAGACTGACAGCGTGGCACTCCTGGGAAGATTGGCAAGCTGTTGTAAACGTTTTCCACATGTGAATAAAGTTCCACACTCTATTTACTTATTTAACTAATTCTAAAACCTGATAAGGGCCGGAAGGTTTTCATGTTTTCGGTCATCATTCAAAGAGGGTGTACTTTGATTTGTACATACATATATACATACACACACACACACACATTTCAAATAATAACACCACATAAGCTAAAATTGTCGGATATTCCCGTCTTTCCGGGACACTACATTCGTCCCCATCGACACACACAAACACCCACACAAGTGTGATTACACTCACCGATCACTTCCTCTGTGTAACGCTAAAACAAACCTCAAATCAATGTCCAATCAGTCTGAGATCGCCTTTCAACCCTTCATACTAATCAGTACAAGAGCTGCCATACACACACACACACACACACACACACACACACACACACACACACTCTTGTTCAATATACAATTTATGGATTGAGTAAAAGTGTAGCTCAGTCTCAGCTACACCTGCTTCCGAAATGATCCGCTCTGTAAATAATGGTGTAAACGTATATTTTTGTGAAAAGGTGACATGCTCTCGGTGACTTTTCCATAAGACACAACATTATGCAGATGAGTCCGGAGAGGAAGATGCCGCATATTCCGCACTTCATTAGCGTGCTCTCTTTGCATTGTAAATAACTGCAGCACGGGCCTCACCTCCCAAATGCTCTCAGGTACGTGTGCACATGGCATCAGGAGCATCACGACTACCCTGGTCACCAAAGTCCGTTTTCACCAGCTGCTGACTATAAAGGAGTTCACGTGCAAAATACGCGTAGGAAATTCAGTTGGCAAAAAGTCCTGTGCTGTTGTTTAAAGTTGTATCAGGGTCTGACTCTTATCTTCTTGAATGGAAAGAGGCGCATAATAGCTAAACTAATTATATCCAGACCAGGGCAAAAATAAATAAATAATAATTGCGAGTGAAGGTTATGGGGGTTCGAAGCTGACAAAGATAAAATAATGCCAATATCAGTGTTGTGGGTTTTTCATTCATTCATTCATTCATCTTCTACCGCTTTATCCGGATCTTCCCTCGGGTCACGGGGAGTCTGTGTCTATCTCAGGCGTCTATGGGCATTAAGGCAGGATACACCTGGATGGAATGCCAACCCATCGCATGACACACACACTCACACACACACACACACACAACACACACCAGGTCTCCCTTGAAGGAACGTCACACAACGGAAACACACATGGCACATGAACACTGAAAACAGACACACTTGTAAGAAACACATCACACACCCACTCAACAGGATAACACGAACGAATGAACAAGGAACCAATCACACTTATGTTGGCACACAACTCACCACCCCTGCAACACACACCACACACCACTGCACAGGCCTGGGGACCTCAAAAAACCCCTGATGCACGGGGAGAGCATGCAAACTCCACACACACACATGGCCGAGACGGGAATCGAACCCAGACCCTGACGGTGTGAGGCGAACGTGCTAACCACTAAACCTTCCTTTCCTCTTCCTTTCCGCCTTAGGCGTCACCCTTTCCCATACTACCCTCTCCTCTACATCTACCTCTACTATCTGCATGTCTTCCCTCAACACATCCATAAACCTATTCCTCCTGCCTGCCACCTCCAGCCTGAAACCGTGATTCCACCCTCCATCAGGCGTTCAGCGTTCATCACTACCCCATGTAGCTCAAAAGCCCAACCATCTCAATCTATCCTCCCTCACCTCATATGCAGAAAAATCCTACATACGCCGTCCCCTTAATAAACTAAATCGTAATTCGATTAACGATAATAATAAACCTATCCGTCCTCATCATCTATCTCATCACTCCGAATGAACATCTCAAGATCTCCGCCAAACTGTCTTTTAACACTGCCTTCCCTTTCATTCATACACACACACACACACACGTCTTACTTCTACTGACGTTCATTACTCTTCTCTATGCCTCTCCAGACTCTTCTCAACCTGCTCCCTACTCTCACCACAAATCACCACATCATCCACAAACATCATGGAGACTGTTGTCTGACCTCGTCCAGCAACCTGTCTGATTTAGAAGAAATATGAAAATACGTTTGTTTAAAAAGCTGGTTTTGATTCATTTGGTCTAAAGAAAAGCATCAGTACACTGAAGCAGAATGTTTATTTTCCACTATGAAGCTATAAAGAGTCAGAACAACATCCTTAAAAGCATAATTTTTTTTTGTCCATTAGAAACCCGTGTGCTTTATATTTGGCCTAGATTCGACAAATTCTAAATCATTTGTAAAATATACAGATATATTACACACAACAAAAAAAAATTGCCATCCTGTATCAGAACTAAACTCTCATATTCATCAGCCTTGTGGCTCCATAAACATCGGAGTTCCAATAAGAAAAAGTGAACCAGTCAATCACACCAATAGAAGATGTAGAGAAAGACGGAGGAAAAACTCAGTCTGTCATTATTTATTAGAAAAATACTTTTTCTTTTTTTTTTTTTTTTCCTGGCATCCTTTATCACACCTTCTCCTATAAACTTTTAAATCACAGCCAAATGCTAAACCATTTTAGAGATTTCCTTCTGTTTTTTTTTTTTTTTTCCTTATGTACAAAGACAAAGTTCATACAAAAACAGATGGACTGGAGAAAAAAATGCTAATGTGTTTTACAGCCAATTAAATATTGATCAGTCTTATAGCTGGCGATATTCAGCCCTGAACAGGGAGGCTGGGAAAAGATAAAAACACATCCAGTGAGCGCAAGTCTTAACCTTGACCCTCGCATACTGAGTGAGCTCAGACACGACTGAATGATGGAGAGCAGATGAATCAGGGTGGGGAACGAGAGCGAGAAGAAATGAGGAATGCACCAGACACCAAAGGGAAGGAAAGTTGGGCTGCACCAATCAGGAACTGGTGTCTTCCCTCCCCTCTTCGGCTCTCTGTTTTCTTTTTATTTTAACCAGAAGTTAACACTCCTCTTGCTTACTGCACTTTATATTTTCGCAGCACACATACTTGTGCATACACACACACACACACACACACGCACACACGCGCGCACACACACACACACACACACCTTGCTATAAATAAGGCTGGTGCAGCTGGGCTGGGCAGGAGGACTAAACTGACTGCTGACCTGTTTCACAGACACAGGTGCTTCATCTACACTGAGCACCAGAGCACTGGAATGCCAACACACACACAGACACACACACACACACACACACACACACACACACACACACACACACACACACACGAATGAGAGAGGGAAAAGGCCGGATGCGGAACATAACAGCTCCAAACACCCACCTCTGTGTCTCTCTGGTTCTCACTCTGAAACCCCACTTTTTCCAACCACAAACACATTAACACACACACACAACAACACACACACACACACACACACACACACACACACACACACACACACACACACACACACACACACACACACACACACACACACACAAAGTATACGTATACACACGAAGATGTATGATAAAAAATTGACTGGTAGAAAATAAGCAATATCCATTTAGATTTTTTTACTTTTATGAATATATAAAGAAATGTGATCTTAAAGGATTATCTAAACATGTCAAAGTATAAATAAAGAGTAAATGCAATCCCATATTTTAAGAAAGTCATATTATAGTCGAACTTCGCGCATACATTTAAAAAGGTCCAGAAGATCTTTGATCTCTTCTGAAGTCACTGAATAACCCTTGATCAGAAAGTCAATATGCATTGATAAAAGAATAGATGCGTATGTACAGGCGTCGCTGTTATATTGACCTTGCTTTGATTACTATATTTTGGTGTGTGGTGTCATTTCAGGATCACATCTTTCACGTCTTTCCCCACGATATTTTTAGCGAACACCTGTGTGAGTGTGCGGGAGTACCTGGAGCTCTGCTCCATATTATAGTACTCGGAGTTTTCCATGTAGCGTGTGACTTTAACGGTCCAATAAAAAGGGCTAACACACAGGGGTCTCTGTCTTACACCGCATAAACATACTAAAAATTCATTACGAATGTAAAAAAAAAGATATATATATATCACACACACACACACACACACACACACACACACACACACACACACACACATATATAGATGTACATTCTCACTGAAGGCATCAAAACAATGAATGAACATATTCATACTTTAGATTATTCAAAATTGCCACCTTTGCTTTGATTCCTGCTTTACACACTCTTGGCGTTTATGAGGCCGTCACCTGATGGTTTTCCAACAGTCGTGAAGCACTTGTTGGCCTTCACAACACAACCCAAAACATCTTGATTGGGTTTAGGTCAGGTGACTGCGGAGACCAGGTCATTAGGGCGCAGTACTCCTGTTTACTGTTTACTACATAATTCCATATGTGTTCATTCATAGTTTTGATGCCTTCAGTGAGAATCTAAAATGTAAATAGGGATGAAAACGAAAAAACATTAAATGGGAAGGTGTGTCCAAAGTTTGACAGGTGGTAAAGATACACACACACACGTACACACACACACAACACACACACACACACACACACACACACACACACACACACACACACACACACACACACACACACACACACTAATCCAAAAGATGTTGCTATTACCAGGAGAGAGGTTGGCAGTAGTTTCTCTCTTAGTGCCATTCTTCTGCGTGTGCCGGTATTAAAGTGGGCGGGTATTGAAGTAGACAGGTGAAAGGTTAAACTTGGTGCAGATTTTACCCGCAGTGCCAACCTGTTTAGCACACCAGGTGTTTAGCAGGACCATGTCTTCATTTAAACTCCTATTTTTAACTCCTATTTTAGATCATTTAAAGTCCCTCTTGGCCCGTTCTCAATGTGAAGACTATGTCTATAGTGAGAACCATTCCAAGTTTAATGGCCTTTTAAATTATTTATTTATTTATATATTTTTGCAATCAAACACAACGGTTTCCATTACAAAAATATATAAATTTCCTATATATATACATATACACACACACACACACACCTGTCACAGAAAGGAGTGATATTTCAGGGATTTATGCTTAAACTTATACATATATCGTTTCCTTAAATATGATTAATGAGAAGCTTTTCTAACACAGATACACATATACGTAATACACACACAGCAGTGATGAAATGGATCACAAACCTCATTACATCACAACACTGGTTTTTGAGTCAAAGATCAGGCAATTTTGTGGCTGGGCAAAAAAAAAAGGGGAGGAGACGAAAATAATTTTCTTTCCATTTATTTCACGAAAATTTGCAGCGAGGAAATGCTCCCATTTACGTTCGTCTGCTCCTCTGCTAACCATTGTTGACTGAATAACAGTTCACATGCTCTGTGGTACGAAAAGTTACAAAAAAAGACATTAAAAGTATTACCGGCAAGAAAAAAAACTTTTATTTTGTGATCGAAAAAGTTAAGATTAATCTGCAAGGTAAAAATCTTATGCTCACTAGCGTGTATCATATGGATCACGGACCAAGTGCGATCTGTTGAGCCCCTAATTACGCGCAAATATTTTTAAAATTATTATTAAAAGTCTAAAACACTCCACTGAGCTTTCACATTCACATTTAAACAGCATGTGTATATTTTATCCTCCAGTATATTTATTTTTTTGTACTTTTTTGTTAACTGAGGACATAACAGTTCTGACCCGTTTCGAGCATCTGCCTCCTACAATAATAAACTCTCTTCCTGACCTAAAGGAGTGTTACCTTCTCTATTCGACATAATGGAAAACCAAAACAAAAAAAAAACAAAACACAAGATACACTAAATTAACCAAGGAGGAGTCTGTCTGAACCAATGATCGGGAAAAAAAGGAGACAAGAAACATGATTTATCACAACATTCAATACAATTCTTATTTGTCAAAAAGACAGGTATGCCTTATGTCAATAAACCTGAAGAAAAAAGAGACGAGGAGAAGGTAAAAAGCTGAGGTCAGTACGCTGATGTTCTGCTCTGACTAAAACTAAATCCACATTATGTAGAATAATTATTATGTAAAAAAAAAAAAAAAACAAACAAAAAAAAAAACACACTCGTTTCTTGTTTACCTTAATCAAGAATACAAATTCTCTTAACTTTTAACAGGATAAAAAGTTCACCGCACAAACATTATAGCCAGGATTATTCTAGTATGATTGCGTAACTATTGGTGTATACTACGATTAGTATATTATGTATATTAGTATATATTAGTATATTAGTATATATATGTTAAACTAGCTATAAATCCTGGAAATAGTACATTAAATGTTTAGAAATTGATTGATATCAAAATGTAGATTCATAGTATTGCTCATTATCTCAGGCACTAAAGCAATAAATCAATGCTGATGACACGAAAAGCTCTCAAGAAACAAATACAACCTGTTATTATCGTAAGTATACACCGTTCAACGCGGGGAAATAACTGACGACTGGCAATATTTTTTCCTAAATGATGGCGGAGTCTGTAGTTCCGTTTAGAAAGTCTTTATTTATTGACCAATTATATGTTTATTCTGTGTTTTCAACATCGCGCTTGTAAATCCCGGTGACTGATTGGGGCATTTTTCTGTACAGAAAAGGCACACAAGAAATGGATAAATACTTCCGCAAACTACATAATCTTAAAGCTCTTAAATATCTTTCCATTATTTTATTTATATTTATATAATATATATATATATATATATAATTATATATATATATATATATATATAAATTATATATATATTATAAACGTTTTAACATTATAATTAACAATATTTTAATAAATATTTTAAACGTTGTGTTTTATTTAACCGGGAGGAAAATTATTTTATAGAACCCCGGAGAGTGCTGAGGCACGGGGAGAACATGCAAACTCCACCACCATGGTCTCGACGGGCCATCGAATACCTGGATATGGCGATATATATATATAAGGCCCCTATATATAATATATATATATATATATATAGATAGATAGTACTTAGAAATCTCTATATATATATATATATATATATATATATATATACACACACACACACACACACACACACACATATACATATTTTTTTTTTGCATCTGATCTGCATTGAAGCCGTGTCTCATAACCTCAACAAGAAGTACATTTAAAAGCAACTCAACTATACGGCTGATCCTCTATTGGTTTGTAAGATTACACGAAGCAAAATAAAACGAAATATTCGCCACCACAAAACAAAGCCGTATCTGCCTTGTTTGATATGTCTCACAAAAAAAAAAAAAAAGAAAAGAACTCCTAACACAGGAAGTCAGACAATCTATTGCACACAAATATTCTCGAATTAGTAGCAAATGTTGTCTCGGGTGTGTAACTCGGTTAACCAGAAGTTGAGCTGTATATCATGACAAAAACCCGCAGCTCCTAACGTGTTTCTCCTTAGACTTTACTGCACCTGTTCTGCCCCAAAGGAAGCGCGCTCGTGTTTTCGCTCGCTCTGTGCCCTGTTCGTTGGTGGTTTCTGATTCTCTGATTCAGTCTGGATGTGGTGGGTGACAGTTTTCTTTTCCCCTTCACCTAGACAGTAGCTATATGCTATAAGAAAAGTACTATAGTTCAAAAATACATATATTAGGATTTTAACAGCGTTGTGTCAGTAAAACATCTCTTTTCTGAACTCATCTCCGTGAATCCCTTCTTGCTCCTGACCTGCCAGTAGAGAGTAAAATAATAAGGCAGCAGCTTCACTCTTTGAAAGCTGTGGATGAGAGAAGCATCTACTACTCGTGTCTCTGCTTTCTCCGCCCTACCACCTGGCTCTTAATATGTGTGTGTGTGTGTGTGTGTGTATGTTTGTGTCTGTGTGTGTATGTGTGTGTGTGTGTTTGTGTGTTTTGTGTGTGTGTGTGTGTGTGTGTGTGTGTGTGTGTGTGGTGTGTGTGTGTGTGTGTGTGATAAATGCAGGAACCAAATCCATAGGGGAAAACTGTGGGGAGAAACTGAGAGGAACAGCATAACCGAGAGAGAGAGAGAGAGGAAGAGAGAGAAGAGAGAGAGAGAGAGAGAGAGACCAGAGGAAAGGGGAGAGGAGAATGAAAAAAAGAGATAAAGAGCTGATTATGCCTTAGAGCAGGGGTCACAACGTGGTTGCCCGTGGGCACCAGTAGCCCCAAGGAGAGATAGCTCTCAGGCTGCCATAGAGTGCACAACTCATCAGTGAGATGCGTCTATAATGTTTAAAATGTAGTTAATTCGTTGTTGATGAGTCACTGTCAAGTGTATTACATAGATAAATGAGTATCATTAATAATAATAATAAATAATAATAATATAAAAAAAACTAAAGGTAAATTTGTTATTTCAGAGAGTATTTGAAAACTGGAAGCCCTTTAGAGATGACTCGGTGTCCATGTAGTAGCTCTCTGTACAAAAAGGTTGGTGATCCCTGCCTTAGAGGGTGAGACTCCAGGCCAGTGGCCAAGTAAAAAACTGTTTCCGGTTAGTATTACCTATCATCAAAATGATGAAAAGACAGAGCGAGGGAGAGTAGGAGGTGGAGTGGCCTGAGAGAGAGAGAGAGAAAGAGAGAGGAGTTCTGACAGAGCTTCTGACAGAGTGTCTGGACTTGTCTGGGCTTTGCTGTATAGCAACGGTCCATCACAAACTGCTTTCTTCTTGGTTTGTCTTTTTCTTTTTTTCTCCCTTTGTTCAAAAAAAACACATTAAAGGAGGAAAACAAATAACAGATTGGGGAGTTAATGGCAATTGCACGGTAAACTACACAAGGAAAACTGAAAAGGGGAGAAAAGCAAAAAAAAAAAAAAAAAAAAGCCTTTCATGATCTACGGCAGTAGTAATATCTATTAGCAGGTTCGAACATGGCTAAGTTATACCTACAGCTTTGAGTTGCTCAGAGAGGCTGGTTTTATTTTCTAAATCTTAAATAAAGCTTGCTATTGGAAACTTTGGCATGCAACCAGACAATAAATACTATATATGTGTCTGTATGGGTATATGTACATATATGTATATGTGATATAGTATATGGAGAGTATATATATATAGGTAATATATATAGATATTATATATATATATATATCTATATATATATAGATAGATATAGATATAGATAGATATAATAATATATGCATATAGTCAAAAACTGCAACTAATAAAACAAAAATTCAAGCACTGAAAACCAAATTGGAATATACCAAAGTGTACTAAAAAACAATTGGACTACTGAAACACATAAATATGGATTTTTGAAACGCATGAGAATTGGACTGAGAGAGAACGATGTGCCAAAAGAGACAAAACAAAGAGCTCAACACAATGAAAACAAGTCAGATGGAAAGAGGCAGGAGGGTTTATGTGGCTGTCCCTAATCAGTTTACTTCAATAAATGGAGTTGAAACATGGGATTTTTCACACATACACTCTCTGGGGGCCGAAAGCGGCCGTTTCTGATCTGCTTCCAGAGCTGCCTGATATCTAATAGTGCCATTAAAATGAGATGGCAACATGGAAAAAGGAGAGGGAAAAAAAAAAAACGCTGGTCAATCATCACATCTTTCAATACACAGCTGTTCACCGAGAGTCTTTATTGAAGATTTGGTTGGTAATATAAGGCATGCTGAAATCTGAACCGATGAATATTAAAGCATTTTCTGCCATCCAAGTGTGACGACTGCTGAGGATGCTAAAGCGGGTAAGCAAACGGCATGATTTTCTTTATTTCAGAAAAGCCTAGTTGATTAGGTGGCAGCACTGCTCTCGGAAGATTTTAACCCAACACTTTTAATTAACAATTCAATTTAATTATTTCCCAGCGGATATAAACATTGTTCGACTGGGATAGTGTGGTGCAAGTCGTTTCCTATCTTTTCAGAAAGCATTTCCCAGGCTCGAGTCTCCATGGGAACAAGCTAGTTTCAATCAAGAAAGTTCAGGAATTGTTGGCTGCAGGAGCAGTTAGCGCGTTAGCCGGCGATCGCGCCGCACTGTAGGCAAACTTTCTGCATTCCGACGCCAAATTTGTTTCTTAAGAAAACCATTAATCGCTTTGGACGGGTACATAAGCTTGGAGTTTTCGCAACATCTGCTATTAATTATAGTGCCAAAAACAAACAAACAAACAAAAACACTTTCAACATTCTCTTATTGTACTTATAATGTTAATCCTTGACTCAATGGAGGTCACACAGCCATCCTGGGATTAAATCCCCCTCCTTCTCTTACAGTGTGCCTCTTCCACCCTTATGGCTTGACACAACAATGGAATATAAATAGCTAGTGCTTTACTCATACCAAAGCTCTCTGTACTCTATTTCTCTATGAGCCTTCTGTTTTTGCTTTATCCAATCACCCATCTATTATGAATATATCATCGATTGAAATACTAATTAGTATTTTGTCCAATATAATCATCCCTATACAATACCCGGATTTCCGGTGACATTTGCTCTCACTATATAATATTACCTGAAAGCCGGCCATTACACATTTTGCGAGCTCTGCCATTTAGCACGAGTACACACGGAGTTCTCAAAGGAGAACTAAAAATTATTCCGAGAGAGATCCCTGAATCCAATGTGAGATGAGCTAGTCAACATGTGCAGCTGTTCTGATTAACTCGGTTGTTTTTAACCCTCTAATATTAAATGGTACTGCCTTGAAGGCCCAGCCGCTTTGCCCCCCCCATTTCTCAAACTGCATCGGGATCACATTGCTCTGTTTTGAGTTCACTAGTTTAAATAATAAAAAAACGAGAAAAAAAAACAAAGTTTCATATCCAACACTTTACAAAGCATGGCAATGATGATGCTAATTAGAAAGAGATTAAATACACAGCAGGGTTTATTTTTTTTACCCGTTTCCGCATTGAACAGAGCTGACAATGAAAATGTCAGCCATGTGTATATTAGACAATTTAATTATTAAAAGGATTATGCAAAAACGTGCTGTTATGCCGTCTTATCTTCTACTACTAATAATAATACTTATTATCATAATTCTCAACAATGTCTTTTCTAGAGTAGCATTTCTGAATGTTTATCACAACATTTTAACACTTTGAATTCATCAAAAACAATCTATATAAACACAAGACTACATTAAAGTGTACTGGCTGTAAAACTGGAATACACTACGCTGAAGTCTGAAGTGCATTACGAGTGCTTTGTAAGATATTTATAAAGCTGCAAGAAACAAAGCAAGTGTATATTAAAGCAATGGTTCTCGTTTCCAGTCCTGGGGCTCCCATTATCTTTGCATTTTGGTGATTTACTTGCTCTACCACACCTGATTGTAATCATCAGCTAATTATCCAGCCCTTTATGAGCTGATCCAGTGCAGGGAAAACACTAACATATGCAGTGCATTCGAACGGACAGAGTGTGTAAATAACTTACTATCGTCACAAGTTTCGGCACTTTGTTGCTGCCATAGCAACCGTTAGAAATACTTCAATATCTATAAAGGTACCTGTTACAAATGGTCTGAGACGGGATTCAGCAAAAAAACAAAAACAAACAAACAAAATAAATAAATACGTGCTGCTAGTCTTAACCATCCTGATTACTCCAGTTATATCTTAAATAAACACATAACAGATAACTTCGTAGATAATTATTCAAGCACCACTCACAAAGCAAGTTTTCCCAGCGTATTTTTAAAAGGAATTTTATCAGTCTGTATTGTTGGACCAATTTAAATCTTCGGTTCTGGTTTTAGGCTGAGAGAACGTAAACTTTTCAAGGGTTAATGGCCTGCTTTAATCAAAACAACAAGAGTAATTTAAAGACAATTTGTGTTCATTATATCAGCAAGTCAGAGGGACGAAGGAAGACAACACACTCTGTTTGAAAACAATGGTAAGCAAATTTCTGTTTCTGACAATGGAAGCATTCCCTGCTTCCTATATACTGCACTTCCTGTTTCCTGTTTTGCCGATTCGGGGGGGATTTCCATGTGTAAATTATGCCTCCTCAAGGCCTCAGAAAGAAAACTCTTTCCAGGCTTACAAAGGTGTGTGTATGTGTGTATATATATATGTGTGTGTGTGTGTGTGTGTGTGTGTGTGTGTGTCTGTGTGTCACAGGTGTGTGTGTGTGATATATGATATATATATGTATATATATATATATATATATAAATATCTCGGTATATATGAATATATATATATATATATACATACATACTGAATATGGGACATACATATACAACAGTAAACTGATACATACAGTAAACATCAATATAAAGCAATTTAATAAGTTTACGAAAGTTTCAAAACAAATAAAAAAAATCCAAGCTAGATTTTGGAATCAAACCAGTTATTGTGGACCTGAAAAGAGAACCTGCTAAACCTACCAACAACTACAACGTCAAGGGTCCAATTTTTTAAAATTCATAGCAAAGGAAAATGCCAAGTCTAGGGTAAAGTACTGACTGAACCATTAACCTGGTTCCGTTCAACGCAAAACTTTTGATGTACAAACACTAAAAAAGATGCAGTTAATAATACAAAGTACTGAGGGCAACTGTCATTGGTGTGTAAAGTGACAGATGCATTATACAAGCACACTGGTGTGTAAATTGACATGGGAGGGGTCCACTGTAAAAATCATGGTGAGCCAAATCACTGGATCAAAGTCACTTCAGGAAAGCCAAAGGGAAGGTTTATAGGACTATATAATATATAGGTATGCGGAATATAGATAAGGCGGGTATATATATATATATTATATATATCTATATATATATATATATATATATATATATATATATAATATATATATATATATATATATATATATATATATATAGTAGTTATATCCATAATTTTTTTATAAATAATGTTGAGGTGCAGTGTAACAAATAGTCTGCTTCAGAGTCTCATATCGAACAACATTGCACAATACTATGTTCTCTAGATGGTTGACATGAAACGATTTCTGGGGACTTTCAAACTGGCGAATCTAAATCAATTCCAGCATGAAGAAAATAAACATGCATTCAGGATTCTGTATATAATAAGATAATTCTGTTCTTGAACAAGTTGATTAAAGTATATTTACTCTTCGGTCCTTTCTACCAACCATCTGTGCATCAGCACCTAATATAATCTCATATCTATTAGAAGTAAGGTGAAAACAAGGAGGACCAAAATACCTGCATGAATGATAAAAAAAAAAAAAAAAAAAAAAAACATGAGAGAAATGAAGGAAAAACACCACGAGATGCATATTTATCCATTTAGATTAACTAATCACCTCGTCATATTTTACTTCTTAAAATTTGTCACTTACTAATATTAAAGCTCAACGTCAAGCACTAGGATCATTCTTTTTTCAGGTGCTCAGTCATGCAAGTCTGGACTGCTGTGCAGGGTTGATTCATGTTCATTCTAGAATGTAATTTCAAACAGTGCAATCTTTTGAAATAAAGATCTCGGTGCATTTTGCAGTCAGACACAGTGAGACACTTTCATGGAAAATACGGGGTAAATTTAGGTAGAACACCTGCAAAGGAAGGTTAGGCAGGGAGCGAGGGGATCAACTATTTCCTCTGCAAGAGAGAAGTGAAAATCACTTCTTTCCCACTCTCTGTCTCGTTTTCTCACACATACAAAAGCAGTGACCTTTTCTATTACGCTGTAAACTCTTGTACTTAACTCAATGAGTGTCTTACGACTACAAATAGAAGAAGAATAGACTTTATTTGGCACACATACATTACAGCACAGTGAAATTCTTCCCTCGCATAACCCAGCTGTTTTTTTGGGAGATGGGTCAGAGCAAAGGGTCAGCCATGATATGATACTGAGAGCCTGGAAAACAGGGTTAAGGGCCTTGCTCAAGGACCCAAGGGGGCAGCTTGGGTCAGAACCCCCAGCCTACCAATCAGTAGCCTAGAGCCTAAACCACTGAGCTATCTACTCACTAAAAATATTACTACTATGTGCTCTAATTTCTTAATGTATAATACATCCCATATATATATATATATATATATATATCTATATATCTATATATATATATATATATATATATTATATATATATATATATATATGTATATATCAGTGTGTGTGTGTGTGTGTGTGTATGATACTATATATATATATATATATATATATATATATATATATATATATATGTATATATTTTGTGTGTGTGTGTGTGTGTGTGTGTGTGTGTGTGTGTGTGTGTAATTGGACTAAATCAATAAAAAAAAGATGTTAAAGTGCACAATGTCAGCTTTAGTCTGCCTACATTTACGTCTTTATCAGGGATTACAAGTTATATAGCTTTTTGTATGGTTCTTCTCCCAGCTGGGTGTCTAGATACATTTGAAGTCTGATTTCTGTCAACATGAGACATTTGTGCTCAACTCGCACTGTTAAGCCGTGTCAGAAAATAAAATAAAATCACTCAGGGACTAAGTCAATATACTGCCTGTCAAAATACATGACTGAACAGCATTTACTTAAATGCCAAGCTGGTAAATAGAAAAGGAAGATGGTAAAATTAATATGGGCTCTTGCAAAAAAAACAACACTCAAATTAACATTCTTTGAATATATATGCATTTAATAATTCTATATTTAATGTTCATGTACGTGTATATGCAATGCTGTGGTGTTGTGCAAGTTGTGTAACTACATAAAACGTTTTCTAATAAAAAGGAAGAAGCGGGGAAGTGACATTTTAAAAAATGGGTTAAAAGCAAACAAAAAACACACACACACACACACACACACAAACCACACAGCATTAGGCTGCTTTACAAGTGTTATTTTGGCCATCAAAAACGGAATTGATATTCATTTATGGTTTGGTGTAGGTGTGTGTTTTTGGCAGAAATCTGTGGGTTTGTTCAATTCTATTTTAAATATGAGAAATGAAAATAGAACATGTTGTTCTGTGATTATAAGCTGTATAAGCAGGCATCAAAGAGTGATTTGCAACCATAGCTATATAAAATGTTTTCATTTGTATTTTAATAATAGGTTTTACTATGAAACTACTGCGCTTCATTATAGCGTTTCATCACAGCAGTATCTCTGTGATCTATCCCCTCAGAAAAGTTGAAACGTTGTTTTTTATGGTGCAGGATCGGAGACCACAATTGCCATCAGGTTCTCCTACGACTTGCTCCAGGTTTTGATGGATACCAAAATATCTGAGTGTTGAATAATTAAGCACTGGTGAGGAAACTTTCAAACCCACCCTCTAGTCCACTTCCCTCCTTCTCGTTTCCACACAGCTGTATAGTAAGTAGGTATAAGCAGGACAGAAACTAATGCATGTTTACGCCAACAAATAATTTAGCAGCACGACACTAAAAGATGCAACACGAAATCACCCACCATCATTGTCAAAAAAGCAACACGTATCTGTCAGTCCGCATTTATCCGTGCCAGTGAGCTTGGGTACGAGGAAGAGGATAGATACTGTACTTCTTTCAGGAACTGAATTACAGAACTGTATCTGATACCTGTGCACACACTGTTCTGGTTTAAATGCTGCTGTAAACCATAATCTCTGGTCTGACCTTAATCACACTGACTGCCTATGGTTAATGGACCCTAGGTGTGAATTTGAGAGTGTGCATGGGACTCTACAATGAACTGGAATGAATAACTTAATGAATGAACGAGTTGAAAGAATGGCCATAAGCCTTAAACCCCCCCTTTTTTTTTTATTCGGAAACTCGGTGCCTGAAATGAGACACCTTCTCATCACCCTATTCCTGGTTTTAAAAGAAGAAGAGTGTGAACGCGCTAACAAGTTAGCAATCAGCGTGGGTGACAAAACACTCATTCGCCATGGGAGACTCTCCACAACCACACACACACACACACACAAATGGGGTTTCTGTTGTTCTCTAAGCAGACGAGCAAAAGAAGGGGCGGTGTGGGGGGTTTGAAAGAGAACATAAAGTTCTTAAGCCAGTCATTCCTCATTAGAGGGGTTAATAATGAAACAAACAGGCTCCAGAGTATCTCTCTCTCTCTCTCTCTCTCTCTCTCTCTCTCTCGCTCTCTCTAGCTCATTTCAGCTCAAATTGTATCAAATGTCTTTCGCTAACTACATTATAAAGCAATCATGGCTTAATGGCTGTCTAAATCCATTTTCAACATTCATCTAACCTTTAAATATTTAAAGATAATACCTATTTAATTAGGAGAAATATAATGGACGGGCAGTGTGCTAGCACATAAGTCGAGCACCCCTCCCTCTCTCTTCAATTGTATCAATCAAATCATCTAACAACTTTCGCTAACTATCATTATAAACTCTTTAACATATCATGGCTGAATAATGGCTGTCATAAATCCATTATCAGAGGGGAAAACTATCATTCATTACAGTCCTCAGAGTAAACCTATAATAGTATCACATAAATAATACCAGCAAAAAAAGGAAGGAGGGGTACCGGGGGTATTATTAGAATCGGGGGAAATATATTTAAAGTCGATAAAGTCTCGTAATCAGGGAAGGGGAAAGCCGAAGGGGAAAGGCAGAAGGGGAAAAAAAAATCTTCAGCACATCAGTCCTCTGCATTCAAGAATTCTCATGGTATTCGTAGTCTCTAGCATCTCTCACTCCACTCTCTCTGACTACGGCAACGGCCAAGCACACTCTCTCTCTCAGGATATCTCTACCCTCTCTCTCTCTCTCTCTCTCTCTCTCTCCACTGCCTCTCTCAGACACACACACAAGCACATGTCTCATTGTCACTCAACTGCAAATGCATTATCCATGTCAAGCAACACCTTTTGTTTGACAGAATTCTTATACTTGCCTCTATACATTTAGTTCACATTTTAACACAATGTTGTCACTCATGAACACCTGATATTCAAACCAATTGACTTTTAAACAGCAGAAAGAAACAACGAAATCGGACCAAAAGATTTATTAGAGGTCTTGCTGTAAAACGTTAATATGACTTTATAGTGCTCAGTTTAAATGCTGTGTAATTTCTATAGTAACAGGTCATATGTACCATAATCTATAGACTAATTAAAAAAAAAAAAAAAAAAAAAAAAAGGATTATTGTTTACCAAAGTAATAATAATTTCGCACCATAAGTAGTAAAAGTGAATAACTTGTCTTGTACATTCTACAGCATTAAATAAAATAAATACACATTGCATGCTGGGTTGTCCATTAACTATATAACACAATGATGCTTCAGGCATGGAAGCAAACTTCCCATCTTTTCGACTAACTGCACGTCTGTTATGTATTAGAATTCATACGGAATACCGGTATTCCTTAGCAAACGCCAATAAATAACTCTCTCAAACAAACATTTCCGAGGAAAAGATTGTGCTGCCAACAGCAATGACACTTCTACAGCACTACAAAATGCACTGTAAACAAATATAATGATTCCACTAAAGCTTTAGGGTAATCGGCGAATGAAACACGCACTTTTCCCTTTCAGTAATATTGAACAAATTTGTCGTGGGAGTTTTTGGTTGAGGAATATATATCTTCTTTAAAAAAAAAAAAAGAATTGCACTGCTGTAAATAATTAAAAAAAATAAAATAGACCTTGGAGCATGCCATAGGTCATAGGTCACACAACACACACTGAATAACAGATTTGTCTCTTTGATGTTTGGCTGCCTGGACTTTAAATCACAAACACTTGGCAAAGTTGCTGTTAGGAAGAAGAGCAGATTCAAGCCTTCAAAGACATTCTGAGTCATCCTGTCCTCCAGGCTCTCTCTCTCTCTCTCTCTCTCTCTCTCTCTCTCCTCTCTCTCTCTCTCTCTCTCTCTCTCTCTCTCTCTCTCTCTCTCTCTCTCTATTTCATAAAAAATAAGTTACCGCAGGTGACTGAACTTTAAAAGCCTTAAAAAAAAAGGACAGCATCTCTAAACAATCACCTTATTATCTAACCTTGGAATGATAATGAATCCGATACATCTGAGGTCAAAGGTCACGAGGCACCTACAGTTTTCGCCCTCTGTTTCACTGTGTTTTTGGAGTGGATCGCAGAAGGACAGAAACGGAAAATGAACTATTAAACACCTTTGCTTTCCTCTGTGTCCATCAATATATCACTGTTTCCTCCCTCTCTCTCTCTCCCTCTCTCTCTCTCTCTCTCTCTCTCTGTCTCCCTCTCCCCGCGTTTCTGTTAGCATGTGGAAAGCGGCAGGCTTTGTGACACGCCGCCCGTCATCGGTTTCACACATGCAAGCAAAACATATGCTGGAGTGTAATCTTCTTTCTCAGCCAAGAGCCAAGAAAAAGGATCATTAAGAAACACGAGTGTGCGTCACAACTTCTATAAACGCCACCGAACTCTCCTCAGGCATGGAGACACACATATGGAGGGCATAAAGAGAGGGCTTGACCATGTTAAATGTGTGTGAGCATGAGAGAGAGAGAGAGAGAGAGAGAGAGAGAGAGAGAGAGAGAGAGAGAGAGAGAGAGAAGAGAGAGAGAGAAAATGAAAAACAGAGAAAGATTTACTTGGTATTTTTAATAGGCTTGTAAACACTTTGACAGATGAATGGGTCATCACAATATTGAGTTGGAGCCCACGTGATATAAGGAGGGGGAAAAAAACCCTATTAATTACCTTCGCCCTCTTCACACATGATCACATCATTATTGCCTCATGTGAGGCCAAAGATGACCAGCCATGTTCAGTAGCTTAAGAAAGTTGGACTTGCGTTTATGTGCTTTGCATGTGTGTGTGTGTGTGTGTGTGTGTGTATACGTGCGTGTGTGTATACGTGCGTGTGTGTTAAAGCCTGACGATGATCCTGAAAAAGTGAAAAGTGTGAAGCAAAAAAAAAAAAAGCAACACTGTGCAGAATTAGGAGATGTACAATGGAATCGGAAGTTGAAGTGATGCACATTTGTTCTGTCGGCTGCTCTTACATGGGAATCTTGCAGCACTGACGTTACGCTGTACTTATTTTCAAACACACAGTACTTAATGTGTGTCTCTGTGTTCAGCTGTGTGCTTTCGAAAAAAAGTGTGTGTAACTCCCACACCTTTCAAGTCTGGGCCTTTTATTAAGCAGTAACAACCTTAGGAAAGGTAGTGAACATGTCTGCACTTGAGAGGTACACGTGTACACACACACACACACACACACACACACACACACACACACACACACAACACGCAGAAAAGAAGTCTATATTGAACTTCAGAGCGGGAACTCTGAGGTCGCAACAAAGAGAAACACACTTAGTGATAGAAGTAGAAAGATAAAGGGAGATGTGTGAGACAATCAGGCTAAAGCCTATTTGTTTTTTTTTTTGTTTTTGTTTTTTTACAAATGCGTCCGTTTGTCTTTGATAACGTTTCTTTTCAACATGTTATAAATAAAAAGAAGCCACAGAAGATACAATTTAACTGACAGGTCAACAATAAGAGATAAAGAATGAAGGGGAAAAGGGACCATACGTAGCTGCCAATCGTTCTTTTCATCCTCTCCTACACATACATTATAGATGAATGAAGAAAAGAAAAGGAAAAAAAAACAAAAGGATTTTCTCAAAATCAGCCGATCGTATGAAATGTTCGCTCATTCGCTCCTTACGCAAACCATCAAAACAAAGTGTAAGTGAGAAAGCAATTGTTTTTGTAAACAGGTAAACATTTTGTGGTATGCTAATTTGCTGCAGCAGTTTACCTCAGTGAAAACAATTTGCTTACAAAAAAAAAAAAACCTCTGCAAATGAAGCTTGAAATATTTTCTTAAAGTGGTGATACGTTTAATTCGCACTTCCCTGTCAAATGTGTTAAAGGCGCTTCAGTGTCTCTTCCGCTCTAAGATGTAATTGCTGTTGTTCTTTACTATCTTGTATTATTCTGCACACTTTCAGAATCTGCAGAATTAAAAAATAATAATAATAAATAAACTATCACCTTTCAAAAGAACCTTTTCAATTAACTAACAAACTTATCACACAATAAAGATGCTTATCACTATAGTACATAACAAGGACAAAATTATCGGGACACATGACTTTTCTAGCCATATGTGGTTCTTCGAAATGTTACCACCAAGGTTAGAGGCACAAGATGTCTTTGGATGCAATAGCATTCAAATTCTCCCCTCACTTGAACTTGGAGTCCAAAACCTGTTCCACATCTTTCCCACAAAGAGCTGATATGGCCGCAGGTTTTCATTTAAACCCAAGAAAGTTCACACCAAATTCTACCTGTTTAAATAAGGTTCCTTTTCAATGACTATCAGATGTGGACCATGTTTGGTAGGAATGAAAACCTGAACCCAACACTGGCCCTTTATGGAAAAGATTAGACACCCTTTCTTTATATGTATTAGAATGGAAAATGTTGAGTGGCCTGCTACAGAGGTCTGACATTTAAGCGCCTGACCCGACTGAGGTCTGACCCGTTTGAACACCTCAAATGCTGACTGAAACCCAGGCCTCAACACCATAGAAAAATACCCAACCTTTTACACCCCTGAGCACAAATCTCCTTAAACACACTCCAAAATCTATCTACGCAGTACACATTATCACACATCATCACACAACATAGAGCTACATAACAGAACACCGAGCTAAGGACTAAACTAAGTGGTCCTAGCTACAAAGTGCATCGTGTGCAACCTAGTGCAAATCAAACACCACAAGACAGTGTAGGACTTATACACAAACAAAAAATAGCAACGACTTGTAAACCTACTGTATATGATGTATTATAGTACATTGTGCCAAATAGTGTATCGTAAACAGCAAATGACAAAAAACGCAATCACATACAAAAAACAGGAATAGCATCAGCATATAAATATTAGACTGTATATGTGTATATATATATATATATATATATATATATATATATATATATATATATATATATATATATATATATATATATATATATATGACACTAATCAGTCAGTGCACACTACTACAAAAATCAAAAATATACAGTATGTCAAAATGCAAACTCATGTACATGGTATTAAATCAATATCAAAGCTTTGACCACAAGCCAATGTGAAAATGTAATTATTTTCTATATGAATGCATACATTTCTATCATACATTTAATTTAAATTGTCAGTGGCATGCGTCCGTCCGTCCACCCCCCCGTCCACCCCCCCTGGAATCAGGGCACGTTTAACATCCATCCCTGTAGAACTACTTAAAAAAAGAATGCCCACGGAATCTTATTTTCCACTGCAACAGGATCCTGCAGTCTAAAGGCAAGACAAGAATACACCCAGGTTTGCCAAAAGAAACGTGTTGCACTTGTGCTCAGAGGCAGGAAGTGGTTGGAGGTGAAAGAATAGCACTAAAACACTAAAATACTATTCCTACCATAACAACAAAACAACACAAAGACAAATTAAGTATTCACTTTGGGACATACACTGTTGCAAAATTACTGAACATATGTCACGGTGTGAGCCAACTGCTCCAGAAGGCTGGATTTTTATCAATTGTTTGTTTCAGATTTTCCCAAAGTCCATTCATAGCAGTTTTCCAAAAACATCACTGACACACATCGAGATGGAGAGAATAATGTATACTATTTGGGATACATTTGTCTCCTAAAGAATGGAATTTTTGTTGAGAGTAACCAATCGGAGATGTGGGAATTTCTTATTCCCACCCCCCAGAGTCTCAAAAATTCAGACTAAGAGCAGAGTGTTGCTCCTGTGAGAGCAGAAACGCGAACGTGCATGCACATGTCACTGCTGAGTGCGTGCAGAACGGAACTGAACTCGCGCGAACAAGCTTCTCTGCACGCTCGATTCACTGCTTCTCACTCAGGAATAGCTTTGTGTACTTACAAATCACAGCACCTCATGCTCTCTGCTAATGATCACGCACACTGACGCTGTTCCACACACACCTAGGTCGCCTACACACACACTTTCTATTATTAATACTGTTTAAATTCTGTAGTCCAGAACCATAGGAGAAAAGAAAATCACTACATTCACTGTGATGCCAAAACATGACTTATTCATCAGGTATATTGTAATTATTGTTCGGCGTCCATGGGCATTAAGGCAGGATACACCCTGGATGGAATGCCAACCCATCTCAGGGCACACACACATTCACACACACATTCATACACTAGGGACAATTTTCCAAGGTGCCAATCAACCTAACGTGCATGTTTTTTGTATCGGGAGGAAACCGGAGAACCCGGAGAAAAGCCTCATATATATATATATATATATATATATATATATATATATATATATATATATATATATATATATATATATATATATATATATATGCTAAGTGACAGCTGAAACTTTCAGCTGAAAGTTCATGCTAGCTACGACTATTTATAATATTTTGCAAACAATTATCCAATTTACTGTGGTTAGAAATGAAAACGGTGAAACCTTTTGAGATGCAGTCCTACCACATGACAGAACATTACAGAGAGAGTGGTGATTGTGTGTGTGTGTGTGTGTGTGTTGTGTGTGTGTGTGTGTGTGTGTGTGTGTGTGTGTGTGGAGTACAGATGC
>JACRUU010000006.1:12428246-12498246 GCA_030449085.1 Kryptopterus vitreolus | reverse complement strand
TAAAAGTTCCTGTTTTTTCCGAAGTGTGCCGCTCACCTATGGAGCTTAATTACCAGCCGGGCTGACACTCGCGCGTCTTTATTTTCAGACGACTAATTATACTTTTTTTATGATACCCTTCACCTCCTGAGCAGCTTCGAGCAGGCGAGCAGGTGTGAAAGTGGGGGGAAAAAAAGGAAAAGAAGAAAAAAAAAGTGGCACATTCTTTCAGCTCATGGAGGGAAGAAGTTCCCAACGCCACCAAATGTGCTATTACTATGACAGCACATTACAGGTGCTGGTGAGAAATGAAGGAAACAGGGAGAACTAAACAATCCATCAAGGAAAGAAATCAATGCGGACAGAATGAGAAATGTTCTATAATCGAGCTCTAATTTGCATCTGAATGGCAGGGGGTTTAAACTGCATGTGTATAATAACTGTATATCAGTGTTTTTAATATCTAGATTTCAGCATTACGTTTAACTATGTTAAAAAAAAAATTTCAGCACAAAACAAGCAGCACAAAGTTTTAATGATCTGGCAGAGACACTGTTAATCACGTACCAAGCTAAATATTCTGTAGTTTATAAAGAGAATACAGAAATGCTGATTTTCTTAGAGAAGTTATCTTTGGATTTTCAAATTCCTGAAAATGTTCATAAAATATACATTACAAATCCTATTCAAGCACATGAGACTTCAGAATTTCCTATATTTATTTAGACATCTCATATGTAGTAATAATCAATTTGGAACCTAGCATAACTGGAGTATGGATACTTATATTTATCCAACATATAAGTGTCTATTGTGAGACTTTAATTTCAACTCCTAACCATCTCAGAGCTATAACTGAACCTGCACTGTTTTTCTAGGAGACTTTACACCGCCTACTGATTTCTATGCAATAACAATTGTCAGAAATAATAAACAAAGGATAAATTAGCAGGAAAAAAACAACAATAAGTATGATTATAATGGGTATCCAGACAAACTTCAATTAACAGTTCAGCCAATTCCATAACTGTTCAAAACTGCTCCAGACATATCCAAAAATATATTACTTTAATTGGTGTTTTGATGTGTGTGATAGAGAGTGCTGCCTATTATTCAAATTCTCCTGTACAGTAGGTGTTCTGACCAAACCTTTAGAAGCCACTCCTGACATTTCATTTGCCTGACCTAAAGACCATGTGTCTGTTAAGAATATGTCTACAATGTTAAAATTGTGGTTATATACTCACAACCATGAACAATTCATAATTTGATAGTGCTGTATGTTACTGCTATAAACATCTTGAATTTGATGTTCATGACTTTCACACTGTGTCTATGTAAACAACGTCCAGATCCCATCAGATCGAAATCCTTACAAGCTAAAATAGTGATTTTCAATAATGAAAGTTTCAGCGTGACACAACAGACCTTAACCCACCGTATAAGCTACACACTAGTAAAACAATTATGTTTTGTCTTCAACCCTTTCGATCACCTCATATACAAGCACTTTCATACTCCAGTTTCAGGTCATGCTTACAGTCTAAGGTGGCCTTATCAAACCTCAACAGAGATTAACACCCACACACATATACACACACACACACAAACACACACAGGCTGCAGGGAAGTAGGCTGTAGGCCACAACAATGTCAACAGACCCAGAATCCCAGCACACACAAGGAAGTGATGTAACCTTGGGGAGAGGGACACAGAGCACAGGCTTTTTTTTAGTAGAAATACGTTCAAAAACAAAACAACAGATTGTATTGTATAACAGGCGTAACTTTTAACAGGGCTAAACACTCATTACATTTTGGGGCTAATATTATTTATTTTATTCATTCTTCTTTAGGTTTAAACTTAACATTACACCTGCACAGTAGCACAGTATATTTGTAGGTTTTTTTAACTGTATAAACCACTAAAACCGCCATATAAGTGTTATGCAATGATTACACATAACTATTAATGATATGCAAGGTCATCAAATAAATGAAATCTAGTATCTGTGTCAATTTGAACCAATGCTGATCACAGTTCACAATGTTGGAATAAGACAGTGAATCATGGTGCATTATGACTGACAGCAGGCACCGAACATTGGTTATACAAGATGTCATTGGCAGCTCACACCGAGTAACATTGTATTTACATGTTTAGTGGTTTGTGGTGATTGGAGGTAAGCCTAATTTTTTTTATTCATATCAATTGCTTTACACTCTAGTCCTACTTTTAAGGTTTAGCATTTTCAACTGACAGATTAAACAGACAAGACAGCACACACTACGCTTTCTTTACACACACACACAAAATGACAAACTCCTAGTGTGATTTAGAATGATCATAAGGCTACTTTACATATGCATGTACAACAATCAGAAACATACTCAAATTGCGAACACATTTAATAATTTGTGAGATCAGTGAGTCTCAAGTAAACTTAAGACAAGTGTTAGAAATGCAGTCCAACTTTCTCATTTTTCTGTATTTTTTAAGTTGTTTGAGCCTCGATAACTGAACCTAATTAGTCAAGCAGAAGCCACTTAAAATTCAAGTCTTTATAGTTTTAGAGCATTTTCAGGTTATGAGTATTGTCTTGAGACGTGTTTATATATAAAACACAACAGCAAGCACACAAATTATGAATGTGCTATAAAAGACTTGTTTGTTGCATAGCAACTTATAGTACATAATGATCAATTTTTAAACACCTTACAGTCGACTGTCTTGGCATTTGTAACAGCCATTTAATTTTAGGCTTTGTGCTGCACTATGATCATCATAAGATCCTTATTCAAATAGGAATAATGTTTTCCTGCTTACAATCAAGATCATGATTTTTATTTTTATCAAATTTGTACACTTATTACATTTTCATGTTTCTGGTATTACTGTGGTTGTTATGTCACCCTATGCAGTGTTCATAAATTATTGGCTTGTCTGCATTTTAATAAAATACTTTGCAATACAGACATTATTAACCAAAATAGTAGCCAAACCAAACCTGGTGTTGACTACAAAACTTTAATCATACTACAATAAAAAAAAAAAGCTAATTAAATGCAAACCATCACTATAGTTAATGAAATAATTACTCATGGTAATGGTTATTATCTGCTGATATCAACTCATAGGCCACATGTGGGTGAAAGTCAGTACTGACTAATGGGCTGTATGCATAGTGCATGCAGACTCACTCCTTTCATGCATTTAGTCTTCATTTGTTTAATACAAATGTATTCCTTCCTACATGCAGGAGTTGGAGTAAAATTCACCTACAGCCCTACAAGGATTGTTTCTACCTCTCTGTTCCAAGAAATATTTGTGTGGCCTCACTGAGATTAACTGCTTTTCATTCGTGTGTGTGTGTGTGTGTGTGTGTGTGTGTGTGTGTTAAAATGTCAATGGTCACAGCAATTAGTGGCACTCTGTTTTTACTTAATGATTTTCAAATTCTGCAGAATTTAGTCAAATTTTATAAATTTGGATTTTAATAACATTTGTGTGCAACCAAATGTAAAGTATTTTACCATAAAACTAATAAAAAAAATTGCATCTGTAAACAGTGAGAAGTGAATTCATTAAGAAATTGTCTGAGATCTTTTTTTTTCCTCTAATCAAAATAATACTAATACATGATTTCTTTTTGTCCAACACCTAAACAATGGATTATTTATGTAAATCTGATTAATACATTTATTACATTTTAGCAAATATAAAACTTTTTATTTTTTTTACTTTACTGCTGGCAGCGAGGTTTGTGGCGGTAGTTCCTACTCACAGACACTGGCACCGAAGAACAATTCTATCATGGCTCTTGGCTTTGACTAGCTGGCACAAATGTCCATTTTTACATGTAGAGCGTCTCCTTGCCAAGATATTTTTGCTCACAATAACTGAAGAAGACCGAAGAGAAATAATGAGAACAACCTTAAACAAAATCCTTGAAATGATAGCTATTATTACTGGGGTAATGATTAGAATTAGGTGGTAAATAATGCTAATACTATCACCATTACTGTTAATATGCCTATTAATTCCCTAATCCTATGCACGATTAAAGCATGCATGCATCGCCCTCTTTCGCGAGACAAAAAAGAGGTTGTGAGGCACAGGATAGTGGGAGGAGGAGACATACAAAGTACTACGTGTTTTATTCCTTCCCACTATATACATACCAAACATTTCCGGCAGTCCTCAAGGATTTGATCTATTTTGAATCCATCTCTATCATTTTCACCATCATCCATCCGTCTCAAGTATATCAAACATTGCTAATCATCATCATTAAATCATTTATCACCGGCTGCTTTTGGCTGAACTGAGAATGTACAATGAGGGCCCTAAGGTGCCTTTGCTCTAACACTTGGGGAAATAAGCAGGGTTGGCTTCAATTTTATCTCTCATTCTCTGTCTCTCTCTCTCTCTCTCTCTCTCTCTCTCTCACCCTCTTTCATGCTCTTGAGTATCACTCTTTATCCATTCTACTTTCCTGGATACAAAGAGTCACCCACTAGCAAAAGAATCACCTACATGCAATTAGATCCACTGTGAACCTCTGTAAATATCATAAATCAAGTTATAATATCACCAAAGTATTTATTTACTTTTCTGGTATATTTACTGTTTTTTTAAATGGGGGTAGATTTGCACTTTTGTGAAACATTTCCACGTATTTCTGTGCCAACTGCAAGTTGCATGGCAACAGGGGTAGTTGGAGTCCAGAGCCAACACTACCACCCCTCCCCATAACACACTCACACACAGACACACACCGCGACACAATTCATGGGGAAAAACACAGAGACAGAGGGAGGTGGAGGGGGAAATGCAAATTACAAAAAACCCTAAATAACATACCAGTCTGGGAAAAAGAGAAAGAAGAAGGAAAAAAACCCACTGGAAAAAAAAACAAAGCAAAAAAAAAAAAAAAACAAACAAAAAAACAATGATGACCGTTTTGGTATAGACACAACACAGTCTTTTAGACACTCTGTGAGAAGACAAACTCCGGACTGCAGTCCGCAGGACCTAAAATGACTAATTTAGCAATAGCTGTCTGGAAACTGATTTAGCTTATTCAAAACATCACGTTGTGTTTTGCTTCCTGGGTCGAAGGGGGAATTAGTCCAGGGTCAAGGTCATTTCTTTCTTCCTTCCTTTTCTTGGCAAGCCATCAAGATTTGTTTTAAAAAAAAAGAAGAAGAAAACACATGGCTTAAAATAGTCTGTGTTAGCATAAGGGCGGAGTTAACGTATGCAAAACAGAAATATTTTCAAAGTACAGCCACCATTCGATTTCTGATATGTGAATTTAATTTCAGCGCTTTGACACAGACTTGATGTAATATGACATATACAAACACAAGCACGCAAGCAAAGCCAAATATACATATACATAAATCACGTATGCAATTTCCCAAAATTTCAAGGTGGCACCAGGCCCAATCATTGTAATGTATTCAGATAGCCACCCTATGCACACAGCCACCCTATCTGCTTGGCATAAACCTCAAAGGCAGCCATCTTTTCATGACAACACATAAAAAAATTATATTAATAAAAGTCTGATATGATATCAGTCTACTAAAGAGCACATGCATACACTTTAAAAGAGTGACGCTAATGGACATGTCAAAGTCATAACACACACATACTCACACACACGCGCGCGCACACACACACACACACACACACACACACACACACACGTGCACGCACGTCCTGGTGTGAAACAGTGACATGAATGAGATTACAACAACATACTTGAGCCGGAGAAGTGCCCACTTCCCAGTGAGGTCGGTCCATTTTTCCCACTGGTAACCGGAGGAGAAAACATCTAAAAAATAAATAAATAAATAAATAAATAAAGACAATAAAAATTATGGTAACGTTATAAATGAATGGGAGAACAAAAATCGTCTGTATTAAGTCTACTTTTAATTGATCATCATTTCTAAAAATGTATACAAAAAACAACTACCTAACAAACATTGATATAAATCAGCTGCTGTATTAGATCTCACTTGATTTCAGATTTAAATGATTAATTCCCTGAAAGTAAATCCAGTTGTTTTATTATAACAGCATGGAAACTGCAATGTGCAGCACAGTTAATTAGAATGCAGCACAGTTATTACGATTTATGTTTAACAATGCAATTTTGTTTTGGTTTGATTTTATTCATCTAATTTTCTGCAAATCTAGAGCTCCCTGTCTTTTCTACCCTCCATTCTTTTCCATATACACAATTTACAGTGTATGCAAAATGCCTTTTTTTAAATATTTGTAATGATTATAACGTTGACCGATGGACTGGGTGAGTATCAGAAACATGACCAGGCTGGGTATTCCCTTGCTATGGGGATGAAAACTATTAATAAACATTTAGTTTATCAAAGGAGCTTAATTCATGTTGTTGACACTACAAATACCAAGAGCCTGCTAAACTGCTAGTGTTGAAATTACTTTTTAAACTGTTGAAATAAGTCTCCATTGGTGCTGAATTAACTTAGAACCTTACATTTACACTTACTATTATATTAAAAGACTACAGTGTTTATACAAATCCAGCTGGACACAAGAAATCACTGATTTTAATTTAGCATTAAGAGTTAATTCCTCACAGTAGGTGTTAATACAACACTGAGCCTTTTGCTGTGCCCTAAAGAAAAGCTTTGATTTGCCTAATCTGCCACTACAATATGCAACAGGACAATGCTAAGGATTTCGCAGCCTAGAAGAAGAAAAAAAAAGAAGCCTGTCACTGCTAAGACATTACTATGTCCACAAAAACCTGACAAAAACTAAAACACAACATTTTACAAATCAATGAAAAGCATGAAAAAATGTGTAAAAGTGGGATGCACTACCATTGATGTTGGGAACGTTTTCAAATCGCTGTTTCGCATCTATAAGACACCAAAATGCCTAAATGAAATATCACATCTCTCTACACAAAAACACTTCATGATCAAAATGACAAATGCTGATACGGTCTCCAAATGTTAACACTCTAGACTACATTCAGTGCATTCAAGTTCATATTTACAATATCCCTTAATTCAGCATGTGCACCATGAAATATTCTGGTACGTGCATAAAAAAAATCAATAAATCAAATAAACCAAAAAAATCAAATCAAATCAAATTCAACAACACATTAGGCTTTTTCATTTAAAATGTACATTCGAATCCGCATGTCTTACCGCGCTGAAGTCTAGTAAGTCGCTCAGTTCTTTGTCCGTCCCTAAAGCTGCCATCCTCTGCTGATGATGTTGCATTTTGGCAAAATCACACAAACCTGAAAACATGGGAAAACACACACACACACACACACACAAACACACACACAAACACACACACACACACACACATGCAGGCACGCATCAGCTTAAAGAAGATGCATGACAAGGAGCTAATAATCATCCAGATTCATTTCTTAAAAAAAAAAAAATAAGAAATTCACATTTGAGGAAAATTCAGCAATGAGGCTTTGCAAAGTCTCGCATCAGCTGCAAAATTCCCAGCAAATTAAAAGCTAAATAAATGAAGACCATGAATACACACTTATAAATCACTTCACCCAACAGCAACAACATTTCTCTTTAACGTGAGTTGCATTTAAAAAGAAGTGTGTACTGTGATCTAAAAAAAAAAAAAATAATAATAAAAAATTATTTTGCACAAAATAAAGAGATCCGTTATATTTCTTCCTTTCCTTGTTTTGTGTACGTGCGATAGGGATAAAGCCTCATTAGCACGGGTTAAAGTGAGGATCCGAATAGATTCCATTTGATGTCCATTTGATCAGCTGTTGGAGGACAAACTTGAACACGGATCACACAAAAGCGTACTTTTTAAACCGGATCTACTAGAAATACAGTGAAATTTCGCTAATGGACCGGGACACGAACCGAATCGCGCCGCGGCGGCGGGTGGATGGAGGAAAGAGCGGGGTGGTGGTGGGGGTGCGTTTGGACACTAAATTATTTATACATTCATATGAAGTCAATGCTTTGGAAAAACGTATTTGGAAAACAAATGAAAGCCGAAGCGTCTGGTTTGATGCCGAAAGCGCGCACACGCACGCACGCACAAACACACACACACACACACACACACACACACGCGCCAGCACGGGTTCTGTCAAAACTTGACGTCTCGAGGTGTTTTAACTAGAACACCAGTCTTTTCATTACATTTCACTACGTATTTTTTTTCTTTCTTCCCTCTGTGTACCTTCTGAACGCGAACCTGAAGAACAGCGCGAGCGTCTGCGCGAGCGTCTGCGCGAGCGACCCGCGGCCGAATTGTCCGGCGGGTTAAACGTGACAACGTCAATTTAAACGTGAACGTCTTTCATTTTTGAATTTCTAACGGTCATCCCAGCGCGTGCACTTCAAAGGCTTCACGCGCAACGAGTTCCACTTATAACTGTTATCCCACGGTCCCAACTTCTAACCAAGTGTCTATACACACACACACACACACACACACACACACACACACACACACACACACACACACAGTCATGTCAAGTGTATTAAACAGCAGGAATAATTCTAACGGACCGTGTGGTCCAAAACAAAGCAAAACAAGTCGAATTAAATGAGTTTTGTGTGTGTGTGTGTGTGTGTGTGTGTGTGTGTGTGTGTGTGTGTGTGTGTGTGTGTGTAAAAGACATGAAATTTAAATAGGAGAGGTGTGAGAGGATGCAGTCGATCCGTGAGGGCTCCACACACGGAAAGCGGACCAGTAAATATAAACACACACACACACACACACACACACACACACACACACACACACACACACGAAAACACACAAAACGTGCAAGAATACAAATTGTTCCCAACCTTCTGTAGAAATGTTCATCCACAAAACAAAGGATAAAAGTCGTTTTCTGGAGTGTTGTGGTCAAATCTCGACCAAAACCGAGCACTTTTTTTCTCCCCCCCCTCTCAGTCACTAGGCTGTCACTCAAGTCGGCTCGGTGAAGGCTAGCAGCGCGCTAGCTCTCCAACCCGCTGTCCGAGGAAACGGAACAGCTACATTTGCTTCAGAGAGCGCCGGCGTGCGGTCTCCGCGAACCCGGGCGGCGTGCAGCGAGAAACCAAACGCGGGTTTACCGTCTGCGGGAAGTTTTAAAACGCATTATTGTTTTCTGTGAATAGTTCCGCTCTCCTAAACTCATAGCTCGCTTGAAGCTCGGGCACAGGTCCAGCTCCTGACTCCCGGCTCTACTGACGGGATCTACAGCGGCGAGTCATCCTCTCATGAACGACTCCTTTAAGTGAGTCGGGTGAGAATCGATTCTCCAAAAATAAGCGAGTCGAAAGAAAAGGAAGCAAGGATTAGTGATTTAGAAGAAGTGCATTTTACAAATTACACACGAAAAGATCATTTCGCGATACGACACGTTTACTTTTATGCGTATAAAATATTTATTTATATACAGATCATTGTAAAACATGCTCGTGCATGGTAAAAAATTATGCTTCAGCAGGTGGAAGCCTTTTGTTTATTTTGATAATAACAACAACATTAATAATAATAATAATAACAATAATAATAATAATAATATGAATAATATGAATAAAATCCATCATCCACAAATACAGTTAAAAAGCTTTTTTAATGTAATGATAAGTCATACTTAATTCAACTATGCATGTGTCCTTCTATAACCTTAAATAACATGCATGATCTAAAAACGTTTTATAAGTTTTTGCATTTTATGTAGTTTTAGCGTAAAAATATGCACTGGTCGGAAATAAATACCTTATCCAAAAGGCAACTTTAAAAACTTTTGTTTTTATACACACACACACACACACACACACATCCTTTTTATTTTCCTGCCACACATCTTTCATTTTTTTAAAGCGTACGCCAGCGCACGCACGCACGCACGTGCCCGGCGCGCGCATCCCTCCGTCCGAGGTCCGAGGCTCGTGTTAAATGGATGCATGCATGCATGCACACTGAAGCATTTGTCAAAGGCCACATGGCCACAACTTACTCGCGTATAGCAATTAATATTGACACGTGGGTCTGTAGGAAATACTCAGTTGCTGTAAATCTGTCAGAAAATTTCGCATGCGTAAAAGACAGCAGACGTTCTATGCATACACGCTCGCGCACACACACACGCGCGCGCGCACATAGAACAGACCCACGGATGCTGAAGCATCGAGGCGAACACGCGCTTCATAGGTGTGTGTATTCAGACCCTGGAGTTCATTCCACATGCACAATTTGTGTTATTCCTTTGGCGTTCAATGCATCAGGGTCGTTTTGTTTTCACTGGGGTATTAAACAGTAACCTCTCTTCTTACTGTAGTGGTACCCTTAAGAGTAATGGCACCCACAAGGTGCACAGATTTTAGTGTAATTTATGTAACTGAAATTGTTTTAGACCATTCAATGTACACCATATCTTTTTTTTTTTTTTTTAACATGGAACACATAAAAACATATTAAAGCAACATAGATTAAAAGGTCCTTTTGATTAATGGATACTTCTGTGTCAAGGCACAGTTTAATTTCCCATTTCTCCCCAGAGTGTTAGCTAAGAGTTTTGGGCAGACTGTTCTCAGACCCATGATTTTGATATTTTCCCATCCGGTAGTGTCTAACCGTTAGTGCTCAGGATCAAGAGTTACTGATTTAAAAAAAAATCCCAATTAAAATATATTCCAACCAATAGGTTCCTTATATTGTGTCATTGTGTCTGATTTGTTTGTGTGTGATGTCCTGTGTTTTGTATGGTATCACAGTTTGTCTACATCTTTAAAAAAAAAAAAAAGATCCTTCTGTGCACAAATATGTAAAGCAACCAACATTTTCATTAAAATGTGCACATCTATTCACAGACCTAGATGATATTTTCATATGAATTTGAAGATGTTTTTTGGAGAAGCAGAAAAAAAAGTATAGCTCAAGAGACTGTAATATTACTTGCTTTTAATGAGTTAAAACCAACAAACAGAGTTGTATTCAATCATTCTGGGGGAAATTTCTTTATATATTGTGCACAATATATAATATATTCGATGATAGTTCCAAGTAGTAGTATCTGATACCTGTGAAAGCTAAGCAGTTACAAATAGGAAGTAGTTTGTAAAGGCCAATCCAATTCCAGTGTCCCATATGGAGGTGTGACAATGATATGACATGTATTCTGTACTGATCATGTAAGGCGATCACAGGCAATCAGACCATGTGCATGTATGTTTGCTTTAATTGTCCCGGATAGGTGGTGCTGTTGTGCAGCAGGGGGAAAACTATATTCACTATATTCATATTTTAAATAAGATTTATTCATAGAAACAACAAACCATTGACACTATATACTGGAAATCTTGAAACAACTCACAACATTAACCTCTGACCAGAATACAAATAATGGCTCGATAAAATATTGATCAATTTATAACAATAAAGATGAACAAAATTCTGTAGTAGACTTGAAAGCCAACCATATAGAAAAAAAAAACCCACAGAATTTAGTCCAGGCCCCTGAAAATAATATATCATTTTTTTTTCTGTCTCAGGTTGAGATATATTAGGTTTGCACACAAGAACACCAAATCTATTTATAACCCTGATGTTAAAAAGCAATACCTTTCAGTGCTCTAACACCGACACGCTGAGGACTAAGGCTGAGCTTTTAAGCCCAAGGGGGAGCCATGCTGCATCCAGACACAGAGGGCTCGGCTGCAAAGCATATTTTTGGATTTCTTTATTCTTTATTATCTGTTCCTGAGCAATACAGGGCCTCAGTTCAATGGGAATAAAGGCAGAATGAGTAGAAAAATGAAAGCAAAATATGAAGTGCTGCTTTCTTTTTTTTCCCCCTTTCTCCTTGTTGGTTGTGTTACGGTAATAATTATTCATCACAATGCCAGAGTTATGTGTAACATAGAGGTGGTAATATATTAGTCTGACATTGGTATAGTGGTATAATAAGGACTGTGAAATCACAAAAATATATATATATTTCCACATGCACTTGAAGTTTTGTGATTTCATTGCAACTTTAGTGAAATTTTATAGAGAGTAATCTGGAAATAGAACAAATAAGATATAAGTGAAATAAAAGTGCAACATAAGTAAGAGTATATTACCCTGAATATGTAATGAAAAATGTAGGCCTAATGCTGCTGTATTGGTCTCAGTAGCCCTTCGTATTGCTAACATTAAACTACCAGACACATGTGTAACATTCATTTTTCCATTAAAAAAATGCAATAAATGAATAGCTTTTTTTTTTTTTACTATCCTGCATGCATTTGTAGGCCTACTACTATATTGTCCCTCAGTGAAGGAATGCATTTCACAATTGGAAAAAAGTGTAAATGAAAGCATTTCTAAGGAAAGCGATGAAATAAAGCAATATAACTAATTCTTTAAATATTACATTTTTACAATACAATTCACATAAAAAGTCTACTGTATGTCTCTGCGCAAATATTTCAAAATCAGGTTCACGGTATGTGAGGAGATTTCGAATTGATATATAAAAATGAGATTTCCAGTCAGTGAAAGCGACCTTGCAAACCGAGTTTGGTCTCTGACATTCAGGCCTTGAGAATAATGAACTAATGGCGCATAGTACAAGATGAACAGAACACCATGACATGGGTCTTGCGTAACAAAACTCACCGTGATTACATTACACAAAAGACTGGTGGAAAGGGAAGATGAAATGAGCAGTGAAAAAAAAAACAGTGAGAGGGAGAAGAATTAACAGGGAAAGAAACGATAAGAAGGGCTTACTAATCATAAACAGTCACAAGGCCTTAAAAAAACGTCTGCCGCAAAACAAAAAGGAAAGGATGGATGAAAAGAATAGGGATGAATTTGGAAAGGGAATGCAATTCCTTATGTTTCTTTTTTGGTTTATTTTCTTTAAAACCTAACCTGGATAGCGAGTGACTGATTGTGAGGAGCTTCTGACTCGCCAGCTCACTCATTTAAACACCTGCAGCTGCTGCAGCTGTGCGGAGCACTCAGGGAAGAAAAAAATAAATAAAAAAATCGGAGGAATAAACCTCAGTTAATTTGCTTTGATATGGAAGGAGATTGGGTTACGCTGCATTCCTCAGGACTGAAATTGCACCCCCTTTGTTTCAGTCCACCCTAATTATCCTTTTCCCCCACCTTTCTGTTCTCAACACTAGTGCCCCCTGGTGGCATCTATTATTAACCCTCAGTTCTGATTTTGTTTGTGTACTCTGTGTGTGTGTGTGTGTGTGTGTGTGTGTGTGTGTGTGTGTGTGTGTGTGTGTGTGTGTTTGTGTGTTGGGGGGGGGGGAATAACACTACAATTATTTTTCCCACATGAAACTAAAATTTGCCTCAGTGTACGGGGCGATCTCAGCCTGAGAACAATAAAAGTCTGGGGAAAAAATTTACTGTTCATTTCTTGCCATTGTTTACAAAACAAAAAGGAACAGACCTTCGGTCAGGACGATTCCAAAGCAAGAGGGGGAAAAAAGATATTTGGGTCTCAATTTACATAGGTATTGAGATAATGAACATTTGCATAATACATAAAAATGCATTCTGCAGTTGTAAAACACTTTGAACTTGAGGGTTAAAGGAATGTGTGGAGAAGAGTGCAGAGAGACTGTGTGTATGGGAAACTGGGCGAGAAAAAAGAGAGAGAGAGAGAGAGAGAGAGAGAGAGGTCCTGAACACTGAGCAGATGGTACAGTGGTTAGTACAGGTGCTTCTTGGAAAGAAACACACACAAATATGTAGCCAGAGTTCAAGCACAGGTCAAACATCTCATTGGAATATTTTGTACAAAAACAACAACAGCAAAAAGAAGCGGGGGGAAAAAAAAGGCCATAATTTATGATGGGGGTGAAACTAATGTGTCATTATGAGGGACTGCAGCTGAGAACGGAAAGGAGCTTAGCGAGATATTTCAGATGTTTATTCACAATCCGGTGTATCAACGCATTCCAGTGCGATGCCAAAAAAAGTCCCACTGACTTCCTGAGCTAAGTTTTCATGTGAACACAGTGCTATGGCGGATTACGTGTCATAATTCCGCACGTAATATAATAATCACATTTTCAAGTCCAAATGAACATGAGAATTATTTGAGAACATGAGATTTATTTATTTATTTTTTATTTTTTTGGCAAGAGGCTGTAATCAAAAAAAGAACACCATGAACACACACACACACACATACACACATATTGAAGGCCATTCACAAATTGAGTTTTTACACTTTAGAGATGTCTTTAATTCTCCTTGAAATGTAGTCAAGCAAAAAAGGTTTTGAAGATTGTGCTTTCCAAGAAAATGACAAGATAATCAATATCAGGAAAACCTACTTTCTGACGCGATTTCTGTGACCCAAAGTCTGACGGTAAACTAATAAGGCAAATTTGACGACATAAATTAGCACATAAATACATTTTCCCATTTTATGAGTTGAAAAGGTTTAATTATCAAATTTAGACAACTAATTTGAAGTAAAAACTGATTGTGCCCATGCATAAATCCAGAAACTGTAAACTTTTGCCTGTAAAGCCAGGCTCTATCCACTGACATGCTGCCTGCTGTTTTCAGAAAGAGGGAAAACAACAAAAAGAACTGTGCTTGGAATGTGGCATTTCTTTGGATTTGCATAGAAGAATGGCACGTCCACACATGTTCACCTGCGTCTCTCGTTCAGCTCGAGGAAGTGAACGAGTCCTCATCTATGCCTCAAAGTTGCGGCTTAATTTCCTCTATCCTTCGAAGAGACAAAGCCAACGTTCCCACTCTCTACATTCCATTTGTATATATATATATATATATATATAAGTGGGGCACGGTGGCGTAGTGGTTTAGCACGTTCGCCTCACACCGCCAGGATCCGGGTTCGATTCCCGTCTCGGCCATGTGTGTGTGTGGAGTTTGCATGTTCTCCCCCGTGCCTCAGGGGGTTTTTTTTTCTCCGGGTTCTCCGGTTTCCCCCGGTCCAAAAACATGCATGGTAGGTTGATTGGCACCTTGGAAAATTGTCCCTAGTGTGTGAATGTGTGTGTGTGTGTGTGTGCCCTGCGATGGGTTGGCATTCCATCCAGGGTGTATCCTGCCTTAATGCCCATAGACGCCTGAGATAGGCACAGGCTCCCCGTGACCCGATGGAAGATCGGATAAAGCGGTAGAAGATGAAGATGAAGAAGATATATATATATATATATATATATATATATATATATATATATATATATATATATATATATATATCTCCCACAGTGTTTAAGTGCTATTGCTTACAGTTACATTCTGCATTTAAACCCACAGGAATTTCAGCGCCCGTGCTTCGCAGTATGCATTAATCTCAAATTTACACCGTAGATATAATAATAATAATAATAATAATAATAATAATAATAATAATAATAATAATAATAATAATAATAATAATAATACACCAATAATATAGCTGCACATTACTTAGTTTAGTAGTAGCCCAAACCATCAGGGGTATTTCTATCTGCTATTGAGAACATCAACATATTCATTCACTCATTCATCTTCTATTACTTCTACCGCTATATCCGACCTTACACATCGGGTCACAGGGATCCTGTGTGCCTATGTCAGGCGTCTATGGGCTTTAAGGTAGGATACACCCTGGATGGAATGCCAACCAATTGCAGGGCACACTCTCACAATCAGACACACCTTCACACACTAGGGACACTTTTCCAAGGTGCCAATCAGCCTTACCGTGCATGTTTTTGGATCGTGAGGAAATCGGAGAACCCGGAGAAAAACCCACTGAGGCACGGGGTGAACATGTAAACTCCACACATGGCCGAGACGGGAATCGAACCCGTGTCCTGGAGGTGTGAGGCGAATGTGCCAACCACTAAACCACAGTGCCGCATCAACATATTCTATAAATCAATATATTTGTCATACTTACCAAGTACTATATAAAAGAGTAAAACATCTCTCCTTTAGTCTATACACAAAAATTAGCACATTAACATAGTAATATTTTCATTTTTGTACTTTATGGAATTCCTTCAGCAGTATTTCTCGTTCACGCTGGTGCATCAGCGCAAGCACAAGAGAAAGCTACCCAGATAAAGTGCATGTAGAGGAAAACATATCTTATGAGTCATCAAGCTTTACAATTGAACAATTTTATATTCAGACAAAGACTTTTATGAATTTTCGTTATGATTTCTATACCTCAAGCGTGTGCTGAGTATAGTAATAAAGTCATATCAGACATTTTGGGGGTGTGTCTTTGGCTGTAGTATTATTATGTCTGGTGTAGGAAGTGTGTAAAAAAACACCTAGTCTTTTTTCACGCAACAAAACCGAGTACAAGGCAAAACAACACGCGCAAATGACTGAAAGAAAGTTCTGTAGGCAGATGAGATCAAATTCGACATTTTCGGCACTAATTGAAGAACATATGTAAGTTAAAGAACGAAGAAAACAGTCAAATATGTAGTTGGAAACTTATTTGGTTTGGGGTTTTTGGAGCGGGGAAAGTTGGAGACGTATTCCGGGTGAAATGAATGTTGAACCACTGAATGACTAACATTCAATATTTCAACACCATGCAATTCGGACTGGACCGCGGCTATTTGGGACCAACTTGGGAGGGGCAGGGGTTCGCGTAATGGTTAAGATATTGGATACAAAAGTCGAGAACTCAAATCCCAACCACACCTGGTCCTCTGAACAAGGCCCTTAACGTAATAGCAGTTCAGGTGTATGAATGAGATAAAATGTAAGGTCTGTCAAATGCCATTAATATAAACTTAAACCAACAAGACATAGAGTGAAGCATACATCTGAATACTCTAAGAGTTATTCAGAGTGCAAAGTGTTATCTACCATGGAATGGTTTGCCCAGATGAGATGCCCTTAGATGGTCAAAATAAAAATATACAAATGAAAAATACTTTTTTTTTTTTTTTTATAGGGCCATGGCAAGTATTTGAGTGTACATTTGGAGAATCATACTGTCCAGAAGTCATTCATGCTAAAAGAGTATTTATTAAAAGAAACATTTATATCTTTATATATATATTTAGCATGTCTTCATACTGCAAAAATTACCTAGTTTGTTGCAGACAAACAAAATGAACATGCACGTGCCTCTCAAAAAACCCCATGAAAGACCGAATGTTTCCAAACACTGTACATACACGTCTGCAAACTTTCACCACCGCCCCCGAAATGTAATCATTTCACGTACGCTTTTTTTTTTCTCTCCATCGGCCCGAAGCCTCGAGTAACCTTTTAACAAGCCTCGAATATATTCTACACTTTTCTCATATGAATATTACAAATATTAAAAAAACCACTAATAAACGCGAGAGACCTGCTATTCAACGAGCGGTACTTGTGGGTTTCCCGACGATCATCTTAAATGACATTAAACACGACATTTAAAGCAACCCACGTTTCATTGAGATATTGAGTGTCGCCACTGAAAGACGAGTAAATATAGCCATTCAAATGCCTCATAATGAGCAACCATAAGCAAGCAAGCTCCACGTAGATATGCTTTGCATGGGTTCGAGTGGAAGATCTCGAGTGGGCTGCTATAGTGCTCTGACCTCAACCCCATCCAACACCTCTGGGATGAATGGGAACACTGATTGCATCGCCAGACCTCCTCATACTAAAACCAGTACCTGACTTTACTAACAGTGTTCTGGTTGGATGAGCACAAATCTCCATGATTACTGTACACTGGAAATGAAGCCTAATACGTTTCCCCATTGAGTGTATACTGTAAAGACAAGCTAGTAGCCAGTATATGATAAAAAGAGATGATGAATCTGTAACTGTAAATGTTGATAGGCCTACTTTCTGCATACAAATGAAAGGAACCCCTTTACACACACACACACACACACATATATACAAACACTCCAAGAACACATAGACATATGGAGACATACATTCACACCCACATATAGTACACATGCAAGCTTGCACAAGAAATCACACGCTTTAAAGACAAACAACTCCACACTCCTAGCGACAGTCCAGGTGTACCTCTCTTTCTTTCTCAACTTCACTCTCTTGCTCTCTGTCTTCCGCACACAGACACACAAACAAACACACACACACACACAAGCACAAAAGGGAAAAGAAAGTTACAAAAAGCGAAACACAAGGTAAGAGACAGTGGGAAAAGGCAATTTCGATCAATCACTGACTGACAGAATTCAACAAGTGTGTAGACTTTCCACAGTGAAAAATAACAGAACGATGACTTTTGATGTCCAGCTGAGAGAAATGACACACACACACACACACACACACACACATAGACACACACACACACACACAAACAGCCTCAAACAGCAAAGCGTTCCCACATCAGTCGTTCGGTGCCTGGCACGTCTGCCAAAAATATCTTCAAATCGCTCGTAATCAAAACAAACTGTTCCGCTTAATGTGCACCGCAAACAAACATACTGACTTAATTAAAAAAGACAGAGCTTCGACGTTTACATCAAAGAGAGACCTCCTTGTGAGAAAGTGTGTGCGTGTGCACGCGCTGTATGTGTGTCCTGTATGCTTTTAATTCCTATACTGCAGCGAGGAATTCTTTGGTTCATTTGCTCCAGGCTGTATCTCCCAGATGTTGTGATCCTGACAAATAGGCAGTCCATTAGCAACACATCAAGATGACAACAGGAGAAAGACACTTCCGTGCAGCTTCCTAGCACAAAAATCTAAGTAGATCTATGTGTTTGAAAGAGTAAGAAGTGAAAAAAAAAAGAGAAAGAAAACGTTCACTCTTTGAAACTCTTTCAAGCTACAGCTTGAGTTGACGTTTTAACAAAACCACGGTGGAGCCGACTACTAAAAACTTGGCAAAGAAAAACCTCTGAAGGTTAATCAGGGCGCTTTTTTTCTTTTCATTAAAAAAAAAAAAACATTTTAAACATTGTTTAAAACACATTCATTTTTATCTGTTTGAGAAATACTTGTATTTAAATATACCTTCTATTGATCCTGATCAATTCCATTTTATTATTGTAATAACATTTAATTATTTAACTTTCTAATATTTCTATCAAATCCTTTTTACTTTATAATAATAATAATAAATTATTATTATTATTTATTATTATTATTATTATTATTATTAATAATAATAATATAATAATAATAATAATAATAATAATAATGATTTGTATTTAATATATTTAAATATATTTGTATTTAATATGATTATTTATACTTTGTTATAATATCATAATAATAATTAAGATTGTATTTTTGAAAAAGGAAATATTAGTGAAAATTGCCTTTATTTGAAAGTTATTTGAAAGTTATTAACTTAATCAAGAAATCATAATTCTGTGTGTCTTATTTTTTGCACCTTTACAAAATGTAAAGAGTCTATAAGGTGGTGTACAATTTAAAATAATGCCTATCGATTTTTATAGTATAAGGATATCCATGATAATACTAACAACAACAATAATAATAACAACAACGATGCTTGTTGCAAGCACCACTAATAACAATAATAATAATAATAATAATAATACATAACTATAAATACTATTTAAATCGCGATTAAGGTATTAAAGAGCTCCCTGGCTGAAATAGAGATATGAGATTATTGTAGACGGTGCCACTTAGAGACAATGCATTTTTAAAATGTAAATATCCAGTGTCAACTAGATGTTGACATTCGGTTCCCAGTGGAATCTGATTTCTATTAGGTTTTTATTTGGTTTATCTGACAGCCACTGGCTTGCTCAGTACGGATACATGTAAACATAGTAAACTATATATATATATATATATATATATATATATATATATATATATATATATATATATATATATATATATATATATAGAATATATATATATATACATACATACATACTCTTAAAACACACACACACACACATATATATATATATAAACTAAAAAACTAAAAGCTTGTCTGATGAGACTACTATTGAGACATTTGTTTAAGCACCAAAGCATAATATTTGACATAATCCATTTGAAGCCCACTTCCCTGGTACCACTATAGTGTCTTTTATTATAACATATATATATATATATATATATATATATATATATATGTCTAATTAAAGATAAAGAAGAAGTGTAGAGTTTGTTGCCATCACAGCATGCGTGGATGGTGCCAAATACAACCCCAATTCTAAAGAAATGTGGGACAAAATGCAAATAAGAACAGAATGTAATGAATTGCAAATGTGATCAATCCATATTCTATTAACAATACTATTTTAAACTGAGAATACATACAATTTTAAGGTGCAAAAAAAAGGTTATTTTGAATTTGATGGCTGGAACAGCTCTCAAAAAAGTCAGGGCCATGTTTAGCACTGTGTAGCATCACATCAGCCATCCGTTTATATTCTGGGAAGGGAAAGATTTGTGAGAGGAATGCTGCTCATATGTGCCTGATATAGGACTTTGGCAGCTCAATAGTTCTGGGTGTCCTTTGTTGTATATCTTTCATTTCATGATGCGACCAAATGTTTTCAAATGCTGAAAAGCCTAGAACGAAGGAAGTTCAGCATTTGGACTCTGCTTTTAGAAGTATTCTATTATAATCAGTGTAGTATGAGTTTACAGTCAAAAGACTGTATGGTAGCATTCCAGCTTTAAAATCTGTATATTCTGTTCAGCGTTGATGGAGCCTTTCGATATGTACAAGCTGACCAATCGACAGTTAGAGATGCTTTATGAGCCAACACTGATACCAAGTCCCTCCCCTCTTTAGTCCGGAGGACGTGGTATCCATGGTTTCCATTTTGCCTCAGTCCATTTGAAATGACCCCTAGGACCCAGACAGGATGGTGGCATTTCTGGATTATAATCACGTGTGCTTTTTTTCTTTACCCCATATAGATTTAACCTAGATTTGAGGATGACATGGCAAACTGTGTTCACAGACAATGATTTCTGGAGGTGTTAATGAACCCATGCAGCGATTTCCGTTACAGAATCACAACTGTCTTAAATGCTCTGCTGCCTGAAGGCCCAATATTGATCCAAGATTTCTCCAGATTCTCCAGATTGTACCGGATACAATGGGATATTTAACTGTATTGTAATTTTATATTGAGGGAGATATTCCTAAGTCGCAGCGAAATTTTGTAGACACAGTATTTCACAGATTGGTGAATCTCTGGCCATCTTTACTTTTGAGAGACTCGGCCTCTCTAAATATGCGCTATTTCTACCCAATCGTCTCACTGACCTGTTGTCAATTAACCTAATTAGCCGCAAAATGTTTCTCCGACTATTTAATTTTAATAACACTTACTTTCCCCAAGACTTTCGTCGCCCTGTCTTGAGACGTGTTGCAGTCATCAAAATACAAATGACCTTATTTCTCCCTAAATTGTGTTATTCGCTCAGTTTAATCATTGGATGCAATTTCTATGTTCCACTGTGTATAAAATATGGATTTGTAAAAATGTTATTCTGTTTTTACTTACATTTCTACAAGGTCCCTATTTTTTTGGAATATAAGCAAACCTGTTCCTGTTGGACTAATGTAACTAGGTAAAGATACTGGGAAAAGAAAGTTGGGCATCCTATCCTTACGGGATAACACGCTGATAGAATGAAAAAAAGATTTCCTAATATTAATTCCCAAAGAACCTCTCTTGTTAGTAGGGCAAGGACAGAGCAAGTGTTGAGCAGACACACACACACACACACACACGCACACACACCTTGCTGGGTCTTTTATATCTATGAAGAGTTCAGTTGGGGTCGTTCCGAAAAGAAGCCTCTCCCTTTAGGAGACTAAGCTGTGAAAACAGGGGGAGTCAATCAAACAGCATGTCCAAACATCAACTGGGACGCTCTTGCTGAGTGAAAACGGACTTTCGTTTTCTCAAATAATAACCGCACGTGTTAAAATATCAGTTTTACTCCAGAGAGGAATTACGCTGTTGCTGTAGTACTTATTCATAGGTAAACATGCCATAAGTATCCTAGGGTATCATAATAACCAGTATTACATTGTTAATAAAACCAGCAAACATTTGAAGGTTTTTAACGCTGATTCTAAAACGTACCAATATCCCAAAAGACAACTAATGACTTGTTAGACATTTACTCCAGTCCCTGCTAACCTTATTTGATGATTATTGTATTACCTTACATAGAGAACAGATGTCATTGCACGGTCTGATATAAGATCCATTCAGGATTCTGGACAAGAAAAGTGACAAGGAATCATTTTAAATAGTCACTGTACGCACAAAATCTAGCTTTACATATATGAGCATGGATCTGGTTTTCTCTCAGTAATGTTTGTTATTGAGCTAAAAAAAAAGATATTGGATATGATAATTTTTAAAAAAATGATATAACAATTAACACACACACACACACACACACACACACACACACACACACACACACACACACACACACACACACACACACACACACACACACACACACACACATATATATATATATATATATATATAATTATCTAAATTAATCTAAATTATGTATTATACTGTGTCATACACACACACACACACACACACACACACACACACACACACACACACACACACACACACACACACACACACACACACACACACACACACACACACATATATATATAATTATCTAAGTTAATCTAAATTATGTATTATACTGTGTTAATACACACACACACACACACACACACACACACACACATATATAATTATCTAAATTAATCTAAATTATGTATTATACTGTGTTGGCTTAGGTATATCGACATGTACAATATCGACATGTACACACATACACACACACACACACACACACACACACACACACACACACACACACATATATATAATTATCAAAATTAATCAAAATTATGTATTATACTGATAATAATTACACACACACACACACACACACACACACACACACACACACACACACACACACACACATATATATAATTATCTAAATTAATCTAAATTATGTATTATACTGTGTTTGGCTTAGGTATATCGATATAGACAATATCAACATGTACATACATACATACACACACACACATACATACATTCTCAGGTCAGTGAGTATTCATGATAAAAATCAGTCACATGACATGAGCAGGTGATTTTCTTATATATATATATATATATATATAGATATATATATATATATATATATATATATATATATATAACATTATTTAAATGAAACTTTATTAATTAATTTAGATATAAGATTATCTAAATTAATCTAAATTATGTACCGTAAATTCTGGACTATAAGCCGCTACTTTTTTCCTAGGTTTTGAACCATGCGGCTAATAATAAGGTGCGGCTATTCTGCAGATTTTTTCCCGACCGCTAGGGGCTCTAACCGGAATTAGAATCAAAACTAACTCAAAATAAATGCAAAGAAGAAGAATGCGCTAGTTCCTCTTTAGCAGATATAAGTGGGTAGAAGCGGATAGAAGGAGGACAAACTCTATCTTTACAAGGTTAAGGTGACGTGATTTCACACACAGGAGAAATGAAGATAAATACTGTAAATAGCGCTTATTTTCTCTTGGTTCTGTCCCGTTTTAATCAGTAAAGTTGCTGCTCGGTGCTCTCTCTCTCCTCCCTGATCTTTTCCCCCACCCCACACACACACCACACACACACACACACACACACACGCACCGCGCACACACACACACACACACACACACACACACACACACACACACACACACACACACACACACACACACACACACACACACAGAAATCCGCCTGAGCTTTTCTTGATTTTCCCTCTCCCGATATAAGCCCGGTTCACCCTACAATCCCCGTCCGGGCTCGTAGCACATACCTAGTGTCGCGGACACGGACGCTCGATATATGTTTATGCCTAACCTTTGTCTGTTCCCGATTCCCGGACTTCCGCTCCTGCTCTCCGGTACTCCCGGTACCACGGCGCGCAGAGCGCAAGGCTCCCTAGCCTGTCTGGCCGCTCCGTATGAGCGGCGTCTCCTGAGTTCTTTATTCTAATAAATCCTGTTTTGTATGAATTCCGGATCTCCGCGTCTCTGTGCAGCGTCCACCGTTACACCGTGTTAAAATACAGGTTAGGAAAGGATCTATTTAGGTACATACATGTACATTTACAATTCAAAAGCGGATGCGGATGCGGCTTGTATGCAGGTGCGGCTTATTTATGATTTTTTTGGGGTTTTTTTTTTTTTTAAATAGAGCGGATGCGGCTTATATGCAGGTGCGCTTTATAGTCCAGAATTTACGGTATATATACTGTGTTTGGCTTTGGTATATCGACATGTATACACACACACACCACACACACACACACACACACACACACACACACTATATATATATATATACTATATATATAATATATATATATATATAATACACACACACATACATACTGTATATATATAAATATACATACACCACACACTGTATATATAGATATATATACATACACACACACACACTGATATTATATACATATATATATATATATATATATATATATATATATATATATATATATATATATAAATTATGCATTATACTGTGTAGGGGTTGGCTTAGGTATATCGACATGTACAATATCGACATGTACATACACACACACACACACACACACACACACACACACCACACACACACACACACACACACACCCACACACACACACATATATATATATGGAGTTTTTGTTTAATGCAAGAACTTCCTGTAGCATGTGCAGGATTACTTTTCAGAGCAGCAGTTTAGCGGCAAAAATCTCTGCAATTACTCAAAGCGACACTAAAGCCTTCAGGCCGTGGTTAATTATACACACACTCTGGTATTTGGTGTTGTGTATTTTTATGTTGTATGTGTTTTAGGCAGGTCTTTGCATAGGATCCCTGTCCAGATTGTGTGTGTGTGGTGTGTGTGTGTGTGTGTGTGTGTGTAGGCCTTTAATTGCATCATCATGATGCTTTTTCACTCTCTAAACTTCGGATATAGCTTCTTGTATATGAACACAATATCGACATGTACATACCACACACATACACACACCACACACACACACACACACCACACACACACACACACCACACACACACACACATATACATATAAATATATATATATATATATATATATATATATATATATATATATATATATATATATATACAGTATATATACATATATATATATATATATAATTGTGTATACATGTAATGTACACACACACACACACCTTTGGGATAGCATTTTGTTAGCTATATACAACGATAACAATCTCAACTGCACACATACATACACAAACACACACACACAGACACAATTTCAACCTGCTATAGGGAGACATCTGTTTAAAGGCCCCCTTCTTTAAATGCTCTAAAGTCCAAAGAGCAATGGTACTTTTGCACAGATCCAAACCAGCTGTTAGGGAAATACCTTCATCCTCGTAAACATTATTAAAACCATTAGTCTGCTTAAAAGAAACTATACACACACACACACACACACACACACACACACACACAGCTCACAGAGTTCCACTAACAGCATAGGCATTTTTAGTAGCCCTAATTCCAAAGAGACTTTAGCTAAGAGCTTATATTCCAAAAGGTTATAGCCGACATAAATCTGTTGTTTTTCTTCGCAAAATCACACCGTTTGATTTAAAGTCTTCATAACAAATACATATGGCACAATGCGTAAATTAGTCATACGACCCCAAACCCCATAAATGTGTTTTACATTCGGTTAATTTACAACTGGTTTATCATTAGCAACATATAATCTGGTGTTTGACAGATCAACCTTTAATCATTACTTTGGCCCTGTGGCTCATGCAGTGGCTAGTTAACAGTCACAAGTCAGCATGATTTCTGTTTAGCATGAAGAGCTTCTGTGCGTAGATCTACACTTTCTTAAAGCTTTCATGGGCAAGTATAAACTTTCCTATAAATGCTCTAAAGCGTAGAACTATATGCTGCTTCCAAACCGCTATTTTCAGACGAAGGTAGTTAATGCATTTTGCAGAAAGCCGCTAAAAGACGTTAGAGGCCTATGAATGTCATAAATTATTGTTAAATTCACTTATTTGTCAAAATATTTTACTTGAAGGTCTAAAGATCCTAGAATAGAACTGTGCTTTTTTCCCAGTGATATATCGTAATATTTATTTAATCAGTGATTGGTTATTTGAGAAGAATTGTAATTAATGATTGGTTATTGAGAAGAATTGTAATTAATGATTGGTTATTGAGAAGAATTGTAATTAATGATTGGTTATTTGAGAAGAATTGTAATTAATAATTGGTTATTTGAGAAGAATTGTAATTAATAATTGGTTATTTGAGAAGAATTGTAATTAATAATTGGTTATTGAGAAGAATTGTAATTAATAATTGGTTATTTGAGAAGAATTGTAATTAATAATTGGTTATTTGAAAGAATTGTAATTAATTGGTTCTCTTGCCTTGTAATTTATGGAAGAATTGTAATTAATAATTGGTTATTTGAGAAGAATTGTAATTAATGATTGGTTATTTGAGAAGAATTGTAATTAATGATTGGTTATTTGAGAAGAATTGTAATTAATGATTGGTTATTTGAGAAGAATTGTAATTAATAATTGGTTATTGAGAAGAATTGTAATTAATAATTGGTTATTGAGAAGAATTGTAATTAATGATTGGTTATTTGAGAAGAATTGTAATTAATAATTGGTTATTTGAGAAGAATTGTAATTAATGATTGGTTATTTGAGAAGAATTGTAATTAATAATTGGTTAATTGAGAAAAATTGTAATTAATAATTGGTTATTTGAGAAGAATTGTAATTAATGATTGGTTATTTGAGAAGAATTGTAATTAATGATTGGTTATTTGAGAAGAATTGCCATTAGTGATTGGTTATTTGAGAAGAATTGTAATTAATAATTGGTTATTGAGAAGAATTGTAATTAATGATTGGTTATTTGAGAAAAATTGTAATTAGTGATTAGTTATTTGAGAAGAATTGTAATCAATGATTGGTTATTTGAGAAGAATTGCCATTAGTGATTGGTTATTTGAGAAGAATTGTAATTAATGATTGGTTATTTGAGAAGAATTGTAATTAATGATTGGTAATTTGAGAAGAATTGTAATTAATGATTGGTTATTTGAGAAGAATTGTAATTAATGATTGGTTATTTGAGAAGAATTGCAATTAGTGATTGTTTTTTGAGAAGAATTTTAAGTAGTGATGAAGAATTGAGAAGACTGTGGATCAGTGACATTGGGAAGAATGATTAATATTGATTGGCTTATAGGAAGAAGACCAGTGTTTAGTCATTGGAAAGAATATTGATTAGTGTTTGCTTAATGGGAGGGATGGTAATTTATGATTGTTTATTGGGAGGAATTAGTCAGTGATTAGCAGTGATTAGTCACCGAATACAGTAATGATCAGTGATCATAAATTGCTGCGTAATTCGAACAGCAGCATATGTGAAGCGAGACACTAATAGGACTAGGACAGACACTAATGTCTGGCTCAAAAAGTTTCTTGTTGTGTTGCTAGTCTTTTTGTGAAATGGTTGGCAGCACTGTGAAGAAGGCCCTTAACTGTCACCTTCTTAGCTACATGCTTGGATTCCTGAATAGCGCTAGAGTGAGGACCCACATGCTTACCTGTCCCACACAACACCATGAAATGACAGTAATTAACTCATCCAAATCTGGCTGGCACCACACAGCCACAACTCACTGATCAACCTAAGACCACATGTCAGACATGATGTGGACCAAAACATACCATCAGCCACTGTCAGCCCCAAATTAAAACTTTGTGATGTGAAACTTGCCTAAGTCATCGTACTTGCCAAGCAATTGTACTCATATTTGATAAGCAAATAATAAAATATAGAACATTTTCAAGAGTTGGAGTGAATTTGAACGCCTCTTAATGTAATTTCCACTCTCGCCGGGCATTAATCCTCAGAGATATGTTTTTGCGAGCGCTTTACAAATGACTGTTTAACATTAATTCAGCCTATACGCAGTTGCAAACACCATTAATGACTTAAAAGCTACTCTAATTTATTCTGTGTTTATCAGTAGGGCTCAGTGTGTAGTGTATAAACGTTTATGTTAATCTCTCTCTCTCTCTCTCTCTCTCTCTCTCTCTCTCTCTCTCTCTCTCTCTCTCTCTCTCTCTCTCTCTCTCTCTCTCTCTCTCTCTCCACTCTCTCTCTCTCTCTCTCCTCTCGCTCTCTCTCTCTCTCTCTCTCTCTGACGGACACTTTTCTGTCCGATGCTCTAAATACATGAGCAAAATACATTACTGGCAGTGCAATAAAAAATAAGCAGAAATGAATTAGACATGGCAAATAAATGAAATAATTTTCATTAATTATGATCTGTCTATCTCTCTGTCTGTCTGTCTGTCTGCCTATCTATCTATCTATCTATCTCTCTATCTATCTATCTACAGTGGCAAGAAAAAGTATGTGAACCTTTTGGAATTTCATGGTTTTCTGAATAAATTGGTCATAAAATATTATCTGATCTTCATCTAATTCATTGGTATTGACAAACACAATGTGTCTAAAAATAATAACACCAAAAAAATCCAATCTTTCTTGTCTTTATTGAACACAATCATTCAACATTCAAAATGGCAGTGGAAAAAGTAAGTGAAACCTTGAGTTAATGACCTCAAAAAAGCTACTTGGAGTTAATTGGTTTTAGCACACCTGGAGTCTTGTTAAGATAATAAGTTTGGAGGTGTGGACTACAGATACTTTGACTGATAAAAACCGTTCAAACCTTTGGAGTTTGCTCTGCACAAGAAGAACATGATTATATGAGCCATGCCGCGCCAAAAAGATCTTTCAGAGGACCTACGATCAAGAATTGTTGATTTACATGAAGCTGGCGAGGGTTACAAAGTTATTTCAAAGACTTTAGAAATTCACCAGTCTACAGTTCGGCAAACAATCTACAAATGGAGACAATTTGGGACTGTTGCTACTCTACCTAGAAGTGGGCGCCCCGTCAAAATGACACCAAGAGCACAACGAACACTCATCAATGAGGTAAAGAAACAACCCCGAATGACAACAAAGATTTGAAGGCATCATTGGAACTTTCTAACATATCTGTTCATGAGTCTACAATACGTAAAACACTGAACAAGCAGGGTATCCACGGCAGGACACCGCGAAGGAAGCCGCTGCTTACTAAAAAGAACATTGCTGCACGCCTTAAGTTTGCAAAAGAGCACATTGACACTCCACAGCGGTATTGGCAAAATGTTTTGTGGACTGATGAAACTAAGATTGAACTATTTGGGGAAAAAAACACACAGCACTACATCTGGCGTAGAAAGGGCACGGCATATCGTCATGAAAACATCATCCCAACTGTAAAGTATGGTGGAGGAAGCATCATGATTTGGGCCTGCTTTGCTGCATCAGGGCCTGGCCAGCTTGCAATCATTGAGGGGAAGATGAATTCCCAAGTATATAAGACAATTCTTCAGGATAATGTGAGAATGTCTGTACATCAGCTGAAACTGTGTAGAAAATGAGTGATGCAACAGGACAACGACCCAAAACACCGGAGCAAGTCCACAACAGAATGGCTTCAGAAAAACAAAATCCGCCTTTTGGAGTGGCCAAGTCAGAGCCCAGACCTCAACCCAATAGAGATGCTATGGATTGACTTGAAGAGGGCCGTACACATGAGACGTCCAAAGAATATGACATAGCTAAAGCAGTTCTGCCAGGAAGAATGGACTAAAATTCCTCCTCAGCGATGTGCAGGTTGAGGTTATTGCTGCCAGGGTTGAGGTTATTGCTGCCTGGTTGAGGTTATTGCTGCCGGGGGGGGTCAACCAGTTATTAATTCTAAGGTTTCACTTACTTTTTCCACTGCCATTTTGAATGTTGAATGATTATGTTCAATAAAGACAAGAAAGATTGGATTTTTTTTGTGTTATTATTTTTAGACACGTTGTGTTTGTCAATACCAATGAATTAGATGAAGATCAGATAACATTTATGACAAATTTATTCAGAAAACCATGAAATTCCAAAAGGTTCACATACTTTTTCTTGCCACTGTATCTGTTTGTCTGTCTGTCTCTCTGTCTATCTATCTATCTATCTATCTGTCTGTCTGTCTGTCTGTCTGTCTGTCTATCTATCTGTCTGTCTGTCTATCTATCTATCTATTGTTGATCTCCTTTCTCACTAGGCCCTCTTTCTTCCTTTATTGGTGAATCGGATGCTCGGTAAATCGGGCCAAAGTTCAATAGGGTTGCTAGGCAACAGACTTGTCACTGCCTGGAGCTGCCTGTCATTGGCCTGAAGTTGTGCCAAGAGCGGTCGGCGTGCCAACAGGCCGCCAATCATGGTGCCAACCGGCCGCCATCTTGAACCATTCAGTTCACTAGAACACAGCACACACTTTCAACCCTGTCGTTTACACCCGGTCCATTTATCATTCTAACACACGGCGCCAATTCTACCTAAAATCAAATTCCCATAATATTCACTTTAAATAGGTTTTGATTTAAAACTTAAAAGCTAACATGAATAGGCTAAAATCAGATGATTGTGTTTTGAAGTGTGATTTATAAATGATTTAAAGGCAAATATAATTTTACGATACGTGATTTAATGGTCTGGGAGTTGAAATGCAATATGGAGGAAAAAGATCTTTTTTTTTTAAAGCATTTGTATTATTTGTATAGGGGTTAAATACACACACACACACACACACACACACACACACACACACACACACACACACACAAATGATTAAATAAGTACAAATAAATAATGAATGGAATTTTTCCTTATGTATATGTCTTTAAGAATAATAAATGGCATTAAGACAGCCATGTAAAGAGACAGTAATGAGAAGATGTTTGTGTGTGCATTTTGTGTGTGTGTGTGTGTGTGTGTGTGTGTGTGTGTGCAGGTTTCACCTGGGAAAAACATACGGGGAAAGAATGCTAAGCATGCAAATGCTTAGAGTTTATGTGTCTGTTGGGGTTACAGATGGAAACACGTGTGTGTGTGTGTGTGTGTGTGTGTGTGTGTGTGTGTGTGTGTGTGTGTCTCGAAGTAAGTTCTGACCTTCCTCAAATAAACTCATGTGAGGGCATATCAGGGCACATGGAAAGAAATAAACACTAGAAAATTATACAGAGAGAGAGAGAGGGAGAGAGAGAGGGGAAGAGGGAGGGAGAGATCCCACTAAACTGCCTCTCTTCCTCCCTAATCTGCTGTCAGTGCTGTGTCATCCCTCGCTCCCTATTTCTCCACAGAGGCTTGTGAGAGACATGATACTTCCTCTCACATCCTGCAAGTGAGGGAGTGATGGAGGGAGGAGGAAGATAGGAACAGGAGGAGGAAAGGAAACAGGGGAAAGAGATTTGACAATCAGGAAAGGATGTGAGGGAGTGAGAGATCCCCTGCACATCCATCACACGGGGAAAATGAAGAAGGGAAAGACTTATCAGATCTTCAGATGACTCTCTCTCTCTCTCTCTCTCTCTCTCTCATTCTTGGTCATTCCCACTCTGTCTTGCTCTTTTATTTCTTTGTCTGTTACTTATTTGGCTTTCAGTCCAACTATCTCCTTCAGTCTCTTAGTAAAATGAACATGTGCATTTTTTTGTGTGCATGCTTTATACAATATCTTTCATAATATTACACATTTCTTTTTGTGTGTCTCTCTTTCTCTCTATCTCAACCCCCCCCCCAATATTTTTTACCACTACTGTGTTACATATTCAATCCCCCGAAATAAAAATGAAGGGAAGAAAAGATCGCAATGTGAGCCCTCTCCCCGCAAATCACCACAAGCTGCTTTGTTAATTTGGTCGTTATGTAAGGCAAATAAATTGTTGCTACATCAAAGGAAGTCGAGTGTTCAAAATCCCATAAACACAAACGAAAAGAGACATTTTTCACACTTTGCCAAGACTCATAAAGTTTGCTAATGATTATACAGCTTTGATGGGGTTTTTTTCCCACCTACTTAATCAACTTTCCTTTTGAGTTTAAAAGCTCTTTTTGAAAATATTTTCTTTATTTTTTTTTACCTGTAGCTATAAAAAATGAAAGGTAAATGAGCTTTAGTTATATTGAGATTATCATTAAAATAAAAGCAGCTGGACCGCCAAAACTTTCATGTGGAGGAGGAACAGGAGCAGGGGAACATAGAAGCGTGAAAGAAAGACTAGGAGCATGATTCACCCTGCTTTTAATTAAGATGGGGATGATTTATAGATCTGATATAATGGCTATTTTTTTAGTTGATCTTATCAAGCTATTGATTGATTGAATGGCATCGCGAAATGCCATTTTTTTTTGTGCCTGCGATTAAACCCTGAGCATGATTCTATTCCTATTCAATAAAATAATAAACATCCTCTTTTCTGAATAGATGGACTTGTATGCGGTTGTTAAAAGCATGATAATGGCTTGAACAGTAATCCTACTAAGGATTTATCATACGGTTACACACCTAACCAGAAGGAATTCAAATGACTGTCATTTATATTTTCCTCTCAATTGAACATTGTTGATTAATTACAACAGTACACACACTGATCGCTTTTCATTGCGTGGACTTGATATTAATTGTCCAATTAGGGACCTGACAGGTCATTAACTCACTGAAGGTTGTGTGTTAAACCCATACGATCCAAATTCATTTCTACCTGTACATTTGGCCGTAAGTTCATGACAAGTGTTACATAAGAAAGATGATCTGATAATTGATAGTATGTATGTGTGTGATATATATATATATATATATATATATATATATATATATATATATATAATATATATATATATACGAACACCGGACAACAACTTGCGCTTCTTCCAAAATTTCCCAGAATTATCGAACTCCTATTATCGTATATAACCAGTATGAAACCTTACGGAAGCTCATTGCATTCCCAAATCCATATTAAGGAGGTGCATTTTTCTTTCGTGAATTTACTGGGCTTCTGTATAACCTAAAAGTATCACCAGTTTATATGCAAAAGCAACCGGAACAGACTTTTAACAACACTCGAAAAACAACCACTAAAAAAAAGTAACATTGAAATGAACAAGAAATTAATATAGGAAATGAATCATTTCCAGACTAAAATAAATATGAAATAATCAATCGTTTTATTATAGGGTGATATTTGGAGAGAATTTTTTAGAATGATAACATTTGTTACAGTTATTAGTAACAAATAGTATTAGAAACATGAAAAGTATGTCATTTATGAAAAGCTCTGATTACTCACGAGACATATTTTAATCGATTGACATGCCTAAAATATATATATAATATATATATATAATATATATATATATATATATATATATATATATATATATATATATATATATAAGCCAATTAAAGCCAATTAAAGCATCACATGCAGGGATTTATTTTTTTCATGTCTTCTGTGTTCAGCTCAAGGTGTAACAAATTCTGCATTCTGTGATTGTTGTTTTTTTTGCTCACCGTGGTTAGAGTGCATATCTTTATAACTAAAAACTCTGTCCTTTTACTTTTGCTTGAGGTTTTCTGATGTTTGACCTGAACATTAACTGAAGCGCTTGGCCTTTGTATACATGATATTATGCACTATGATGCAGATACAGGATTGGCTGGATATGGTGCAGGAATGAGCAGGTGTCTAGAGGTTCAGGGGCCAGTCAGAGAGTTCTTATGACACAAGGACTATACTACTATAGAACTATAAAATAAATACACAGGGATAAATACACATAAATCATATTTAATGAATACATATTTAATGTTCTTTGAATATCCCATTCTATAAAGCTGCTGTGAGACAATGCATAATTGAGAAAATTATTAATAAAATTGAATGGAATTGAATCGAATACCAATGCACTCAGTCCTACTGCATTTTACTTGCACGCTATGTATATTTCCTTTTATTGCACATTTACTATTTGTACACATTATTTAATGTAGCTAATGTTTATTATTAATATTTGCTGCACTTCGCCTGAAGCCTGACAAGAATCAAAACTGCCACTGGCATCTGTACGTATATCAAATATAACTTAAATATAACAAATATAACAAACTTGAAACATTTAACATACATGTCGCTATTTTAAGAAAAACTAAGTTACAGTGACTTCTTTTCGTGTGTACATAGGTGTGTAATATGCATGTGTCCTGGAATGTCAGTGGGAAAAACCACAACATGAAAAAGGGAATAAATGTGATCATTTCATTGTAAAAATGTAATAAATATAACAATCACAAATGTTGCTCTCTCTCAAATACCCACACACACACACACACACACACACACACACTAAGCCACGCTCCACTACTTGCATTACTGTTACTGATGTCTCTCTGTGTCTCTAGGCTGGTGCACAGGTGTGTGACTGGCCTTACTGCAAAGACTTATTATAGAGCCTGTCTCATACACACACACACACACACACACACACACACACACACACACATACACACACACTCCCACGCCATTGTGAGACTTTCTGCACCTGCGACCAGCATTAAGGAGCCTCAAGAGTTCACAAAGGCACGTGACCTGCACCCCACAATCCACAGCATCAAACCTGTACTTTGTGTGAGGATACAGATGTGTGCATTCGCCACTCTCTCAAGGCATTTATTAACCACTTCTGCATGGTGCAAACGGACCCTGTTATGTTGGGAATACATAATTCAACTAGTCCCAATCAATAAAGGTGTGTTTATTATTATTATTATTATTATTATTATTATTATTATTATTTTCATTCATAAAAATAAGCCCAAAGGTTCCTGTTTGGTTACTTAGGTTAACCATTAGGCATGTCGTTATTTATTTTTTAACTATTTAAATAATGATACAAAAAGGATTAAAACAATTAATTATCCAAATTGTTATTTAGCAGTAACAGTAATACACAGGTAATTGCCAATGCTCCGCCTTTTACAAACTAAAGGTATAATGGAACACTGTGTCACATTGGTGTAGCAAAAAGTGGCTTTTGTGCTGCAGTAATAATATGAAAAAAACAAATTAATGTCTGCCACCATCATTCCAGCACAGCTGTCATTATACGTGTGTGTGTGTGTGTGTGTGTGTGTGTGTGTGTGTGTGTGTGTGTGTGTGTGTGTGAGAAAGAGAGGAAAAGGGCCACATGGTGGAAGCTGTTGAAGTGGAGGACTTACAGTGCCCCCTGGGGATGAATAACTTACCATCTCTCTCTCCCTCTCCCTCTCTCTCTCTCTCTCTACTCAATTTCACACCTGCACAGTGGAACAGAGGGAGAGGAAACCCTGCTGTACTGTATGTATTAAGCTACACACCTCTCTGTTTTTTCAATTCTATAAAAATGTATAAAAAAAAAAAAAAGTCACATGACCCAGATAATGATTAACAGACACACAGAGACACACACATACACAGACTGAGTGACAGAAAGGGCATTTTGTTACATTTTAACATCGTTTTATATGAATTTAATTTCATAATATTCATAATCATTAACGTGAATTAAAAGCATCTGTATACAAATATTTAGATATGAAATTTTTCATATTTACACCGCACTTCAAGTTGGATTTGTATACCACCACTGAATAAATGAGGGGCGGAAAAAATCTACCATTGGATCGACATGTTTATTATTTACCGAATGTTGGGTTTTGCTCTCCCGCACAAATCTAAAGACCTCAGCAAAACGCTTCATCCTACATTAGTGTGTACAGCTATAAACGCTGTTTGCGTGTGCCACCTGTCATTCTCTCACTTTATTCCCTCTCACTCTTTTATTTCAAAGATCCTACGCCCATAACTCGCCATCAAACGATGCGCGAGGAGAGCGACATAAGGTTACAGCAAAAGCGGAAAAAAGAAATAACTGCACCATAACACAATAGCATGAGAAAAGGCCTTCCCATTTTTTAAATAAATTCCACAGGAATCTTGTAAATGTGGATTTGGTGTGTTTTTGGCTTCAGGCCCCATCTGTGGGACAGCTGTGTGAGAGTAGGAGAGAGACGGAGAGAGAGAGAGAGAGAGAGAGAGAGGAAGAGAGGGAGAGAGAGAGAGGGAGAGAGGAGTGACGGCCGGCGCGTAATTGCGGTTGGAGGAGATTAAATGTAGTCGATGAAAATGTTTACTGGCAATGAATATGCATAACGATGAGAAGGAAATGGCAGTGCAAGATTAAAAAAAAAGAGAGCGAGGCTATTTACATGGAGAGTGAGAGAGAGAGAGAGAGAGAGAGAGAGAGAGAGGGGAATGAGTGAAAAACAGAAAAGAGGAGTGAGAAAAAGAGTTGGAGAGTGTGTGTGTGTGTGTGTGTGTGTGTGTGTGTGTGTGTGTGTGTGTGAGAGAGAGAGAGAGAGAGAGAGAGAGAGAGAGAGAGGAATGTTTGTTGGCTCAGTGCCTGCAAGAGGGGGAAGAAACCTTTGGGCAAGGCATTAGGGACTAAAACAGATGGTTTGTGAACCTTTTATTAGGCAGGAAAAAAACATTAATCAAAGCGAGGCAGAAAATGGCAGGATTTTTTTTTTCTTGCAGTGCTTTTTTTTCTTTCTTTCTTTCTTTTTCTTTTTTTGGGATTTTTTTATTAAAGGTGTATAACATCAAATACCTATGTGCAGAGTGACATCAAGGCATGTGCCAGTAATGATATACACAATGATATATTCAACATGCATAGTGTTATTACGACGGATACTTCAAAATATCGTCTGCAAATACCGCCTCGGAGAAGTGCGTCCTATTGGACAGATTATCTCCTTATTTTGGACAACGTTGCATGTGTTCTTCTCAGCGGCGTTGTACCTTTTGTTTTTTGTTTTTAAATGTAATATTTGCACTACATGACAAGTTGAGGCTACTAATAGAGTCAAAGTGGCCTTTTTTAATATATATATATATATATATATTATATATATATATATATATATATATATATATATTTATATATATATATATACACACACACACACACACACACACACACACATATATACACACATACATACATATACATACATATATGTATGACTCATATATATATATATATATATATATATATATAAAATTATGCAAAGTTATCATTAAACAGTGATGTATTGCTTCAGTGATGTTCCAGAAGCAATATCTGACAGGTTCAGGAAATGATCCAAACATAATATTCTTAGGAAAGGCACATATTTGCAGGTTAGTGTATCATTAATGCTAATCATTAATGTATTCATGCTAAGAGCATATGGAATGTTATGATAGCACTTTCAAATGGAAACTAGTATTACCCTTCTAGCTATTTGATTAATAATGCTGCTGGTTATTTAATAAACGAGAGAGTTTGTCTTACACATAATGCAAATCTGTATAGAAGTATTAAAATAAAACTTTTCAAAAATACACTGGAAAAGTAATTCTTACAAGCTTGAGTAATAATTTGCTATAGTTCTGAAGGACATTTTTTTTCCTTGCTTCTCTTAATTATGTTTAATTTTGTTTGATCACTAATTTGATGATCACTACAAAAATAAATTGCTCCAAAATATATCATCTCAACTGTTGTTTCGATGTCTTACTGCAAACAATGTGCCATAGGTGTTAAAACCTCATTTTATTCTTTTAAAAAAGCCCCCAACGAACCCTTACAGCCTGTTAGATGGAGGCGGAGTCATCTTGGATGTGACCACTCCTCTTAAGGCCAAAAATAAAGGAAGAAGTGGATTTAAATTAAAGAATATTTATGATGTAAGGATCATTTTACCAGCAAATCTTAAATGAGAAATTTTCAAAATCAACAGCTCAGTAACACTCGCACCCCAAGAACTCTACCACAGCGTTTAAGTCGTATTTATTAACATTTTACATTGCTGCAGATTGCCCACCAAAGTGACTGGGGGGGGGGGGGGGGGGGGGGGTTGAGGGGGGGGGGGGGGTGCTATTTTGGAACAAAGAAACCTCCAAAAAAAACGTATGAAACAATTAATGGTAATTAAGCATCACAAAACATGCTGGCTTATAAGCAAGGCAATTTAAACCTTGGCAATGCTTTACAGTCTCTGTCAAATTAGGAGCCGCATTTAAAATCGCCTGGCTGGACTGTTTTTGTTTATTTATTTATTATTTTTGTAATAATACTGGACGTGTTCTAGGTGTTTAAAATTCAAAGTATGCCAATGATAGAGCTATCTATTAAATCACTATATCTGTTTATAACTTTACATTTTTAAATGCAGCTAAATGCACTAAAGGAATATCTGGTCATTAAAACTTATTTAACACTTATTTAACTTGTCAGGAAGATAAATCATTTTCAGTAATGCACCCAAAATGTCCAATTATTAATAAAAATGTATTTTATTAATTGTATTATAATTTAATATAAAATGTATTTGCATTAATATAATCACACAATACATAATGAATAGCCCTGATGTATATAATATAACAAATCCATCCCTAAATACAATAACAGAAATATTATAACCAATCAGATTAGAGAATTGCATCTCCAATATTTTTAATTTTGCAGACAGAAATATTGCAATTTTAGTTACATAAACGACTTTTTTAAATACTCTGATATGACTGAAGTGATCACAAAGGTAAATAAAGCACCATATTAACACAATAATACTTATATACTTTATCGTCAGGCCTACATTGAAACATAATATTCATTTTGAAAAAGTAATTAAAAAGTCAATCTCGGCTTGTTTAAATAAACACTGCAGTCCCAGAATGTGTTTTCTTTTTGAAATGATTATCAATTACATCTTTTGTCATTACCATTTTGCAATTCCTGTTGGTATTGTGAAACTTTTAAAGAATCAATGCAATTAATTATAATTTATTCAGCATTGCAAATGAGACCAAACTCATAGACATTTATTATTTATTTATGACATTTTCATATGCACATGTTTTACACTAGGTAGTCCCAGAATCATTTCAGTTGTATGTTTTCAGACAAAATGTGATCGTGTGATTTGTTTCACTGCTGTGTGAATGTGTGTGTGTGTGTGTGTGTGTGTGTGTGGTTATATATGACCATATTGAATGTCAACTTTCTTTTTCTACTAATACTACCACACACACACACACACACACACACACACACAGATGCAGGCTCAGGTTGTTTTTATGGAGGCTTTATGGTCCCTGGCCTGCTGTTGGATCCATAAAGAGTAGTCCCTGATTCACAATTAAAGAGAGAATGAGAGACAGATAGATAGAGATTGAATCTTTCTTGTGATGCATTATCACATCATGTCATCTTGTCACACACACAGCATGATTCGGTTTTGAAAACGCGCAAGTCATCAAAAGCTATACTGCTCATAAATCATCCCTTTCATTCCGAACTAAATACAAAATAGATACTCCGGCCATGTCTAAACCTACGTGTTTAGTCACTGTTTTTCTTTTTAGCAATGAAAAGAGGGTTTTTCCACCTTTTCGGTGAACAAAGAATAAAGATGTCCTGCGACGAGTATAAAAACCTGCCTCATAATAACGAGTAACTCAATATCTAGTGAACAAAACGAGCGAAATTTCCCCGTGTGTATTACCCTTTTGTGCAAGATCAGGTTCCTGAAAATTTGTTGACTCTAAATGACAAGGGAGTTATTTTCTTATTAGCTCTGTTTGGATTGTAAAGTCAGAGACTCTGTAGGAAAAACCATGACATTAAATAATAACACAATAGACAAAAGACAATAAATGATATGTTTAAACATAATTTCTCACTAGGTGTAGGTCACGTCGTGTTCTTTTTTTGGTCAATTCTGGGTAAAATTGCTAGTCAATCTAATAAAGCACTTTATTTCATTCAATAGAGAAGAAGCAACTGTTAGTAAATTAATTACTAGTGAAAATGTTATTGATTGTTTGTTGTTTGTTGACTGGTCCCTTTTACAGTTTCGTAAATTGAGGATAACGTATTATATAGATAAATATAATTGATTGAATTGTGTGTGTGTGTGTGTGTGTGTGTGTGAGAGAGAGTGATTGTGGCCTGACCCAGGATGCCCCTTGCCTCGTGCCATGAGTCGCCTTGCATTAGCTCCAGACTTACCTACAACTCGGTGTAACAAACAGCTTAGAAAATAGAAATGAATAGATTCAATTACTGGAAATCATTTTTAAATTAATATTTAAAAACAACAACAACAACAACACACAAACACACACAAAAAATATACTCATTAAAGTACCCGGTTGATTCTATATACGTACACCCAAATCTGATACAGTAGGATGTGTTCTAGTTTAGCCTGATTATGCTATTTTTCTCAGATAAATACGATTTATTTATTTATCGCAATCCGCAAATTTATTTATTTATTCATTCGTGTATTTGTTTATTTATTTCATTTTTAAAAAAACATGAAACAGAAAAAAAAAGAAAGAAAAAAATATATACACAAGCGTTGTAACATGTGAAACGGAACTTTTACCTCAGGTCAACAACTTCAAAGCGCGAGCCCAGACTGTTTGGTCTACGCATCTTTCTGCAAAACCAAAACACTCCGGCTTATTAGCCGAGTTAAAATCCCTCTGCATATGCTGTTGATTTTGGAAGCCATCCAAATCACCTTGTCAACGTTGCCAATATTTTTTTGGCTCAGCACCCATTTGTGAAGCAATTAAAAGTTTAGATTCAGTTCTCTTTTTTTTTTTTGTCAAGGCCAGCCACTTTCGGTTTGAGGTTATGTGATTCATGCTAACAGCGTGTTAGAAGTATTTATGCAATAGAAAATACAGAAATGATGAAATTAGTTATTGCTAATTAGCACTTCATTATTATGCTGCACAATTTTACGATGCAGCACAAATCCTCATTCTGTGAGAGTGCACGCATGCACGCGCACACACACACACACACTCACACACACACACACACACACCTGTATATTGTGAGGCGTATTAATTAGCAAGAGTAGATTTGTCACTATGTACACCGGATCTTAACGAAACTTGAGATACACCTACACAAAATTTGCAAGAATTACCATAAACATAATAGTTTTCCCCTAAATACAACATTTAATATGACTTTAGTTGTACTTGTTCATTCATTTAATCTGTAGCTAACATTTCCAAGGACGTGGCATCCGATAATGGGAAATGGTTGTGACGTGAAAATCCACCCCTATAGGAATTCCAGTCAGATTACAAATCACTAATGAGGACGCAACACAATATTAGAAGACAATAAAACATTAACTCGACTTGGTAATCTGTATATCTACTTAAACAATATTCAGATTCAGAGTTTTTGAGCAGTCATTTTTAAAACTTTACTTTTCGAATGTTTGTATGCATGTGTGTGTGTGTGTGTGTGTGTGTGTGTGTGTGTGTGTGTGTATGTGTGTGTGTGTGCGTGTAATGGTAGCTGGGGAATGAATGTTTACATCACCCTATGATGTTCCATTAGTAGGCACACCTGCACATCGCACTGTTCCCATGGGGCTTTCTCGGCCTCGCAAACACACACACACACACACACACACACACAAACATACATACATACCTATTCTCAGGTCATTGAGTATTCATGATAAAAATAAGTCACATGACATGAGCAGGTGATTTTGTTTATATCCATTTACATTTAAATGAAGATTAAGTGAGCGAGGGTTTTAGCCTCATATGCAGGCATACATAGAAATGAAAACTGATACATTAATGCATTATAGACCTTAGCTCATTTTATCTTGATAATGTCCCTGATCCTGTCAGAGCAAGTGATATATACACTGTACACTAAATACTAAAATACATTAAAGGGCTGTAAAAGCAAAAGCATATATATATATATATATATATATATATATATATATATATATATATATATATATATATATATATATGTGCTCAAAATGTGTCAAAAATTAAGATATTTAACCTTTACCCTTTATCTTAGTGATTTAATCTCAAATTCCCTGGACACATGAGCAAATCCAGACTCTCATTCACTTACTCTTTAATCTGACTGTATGTGTGGATGAGTGTGTGAGTGTATGTGCATGGTGCAGTGTTTGCTTGGCATTGCAGACAGTGTTTTTCCAGAACAAACAAATCAGGATAAACTGATAAATGAAGATAAAATGACTCAATCTTCAATAACAATATTGGGTTTCTAATACTAATGTTGATGTACCTCGTCTGCACTTTATCAAATAGTCAGTAGCTCTTAATTGATGAATCAATCCACCTCTTAATTAGAATGAGAATCATATTATTTTAATGTTCCCAGATAGTGCTCCCATTTCCAAAAGGAGCAGTTAATAGGGAACTTGTTGATACCATTATTACGATCCCACAGCTATATAAATCATCAATATTAGAGAGAAACGCAGTATAACTGACTGGTATCTCAGGCATTAAGAATGAATGGCATTATTAAAGCAAGGAACCCAATGACTAGCAATATATATATATATATATATATATATATATATATATATATATATATATTATCATATATATATATATATATATATATATATATATATATATCTCAGAATCAGGGGCAAGGTGGCTTAGTGGTTAGCACGTTCGCCTCACACCGCCAGGGTCCGGGTTTGATTCCCGTCTCGGCCATGTGTGTGTGGAGTTTGCATGTTCTCCCCGTGCCTCTGGGGTTTTTTCTCCGGTTTCCTCCCGGTCCAAAAACATGCACGGTAGGTTGATAGGCACCTTGGAAAATTGTCCCTAGTGTATGAATATGTGTGAATGTGAGTGTGTGTGTGCCCTGCGATGGGTTGGCATTCCATCCAGGGTGTATCCTGCCTTAATGCCCATAGACGCCTGAGATAGGCACAGACTCCCCGTGACCCGAGAAGATCGGATAAAGCGGTAGAAGATGAATGAATGAATATCAGAATCATTAATATTAACCTCATAAAATGGCACAAAATGGTGCATTTAAGTTTTCCTGAGAATGTAATATTAAGGAAAGTTTTTGTAAATGTTACGAGAAGGAAAATGCTAAAGTATAAATGGTTCATAGGAGAAAAACAAAACTTTTTTAACTGTCCATCTTGTAATTGTTTGTGTAACTGTATTTGTGAATACTTTCTTTTCTTTTTCACATGGCAATGTGATCCTATGCCTTAGAATTGCCTTAGAATGGTCAACTAGAAATCTGATTGGTTAGAGAATACGCTTTAAAACAGCATAGACTTGTAGCTACAGATCACCCGCAGTCTTCTTTGTGAATAGCACATGGTAATTCCCTTTGACCTGGCTGAAATCTGATTGGATAGAAATTCTAACCTAAAATTACTACTATTTACATTTATTTTGCCCAGGTTACTGTTGCATTTCCATCAAATCTAGTAACTTTTACACAGAAACGAACAATGATAATAGAAAAAGTCGCTGGAGCACTAAAAGTACAGGAAGAAAGCTAGAGGTGTAAGATAAAGTAATATAGATGAAGGGGAAAATGCTGTTCTAAATAAACTGAACTCAAGCAAATTAAATACAGCAATATTTTGCAGTGGACAAGGATTAAATTTAGTCCATTCAGAAACAGAAGGGAGAGTCCGCCTTAAGCACGAGGTCCACGGGGCAGCTCCAGTTGTTGTGGGACTTCTACATGATCTCCCCGTGTTGAGCACAGCCTTGAGCTCTTCTTGAGTTTGTTTTTATGATCAGGCAATCTATATTGAAGTCTGCACACAATTACCCCCAGTGGATTATCAATGTGGTGTTTTATGAGGCGAAAACATATAAAAAAAACTTAAGTTTGCAACCTCTTTTCTCTTTTCTCTAAGATGCCGAGAGTTTCTCCACAGGGGTCTGGCACATTTTTTTAGCCTCACCTTTTTTTTTTTTCTTTTGGTGTCGCTACAAAAGTTTTCCGAGGTTTGACTTAGACAGCATGTGTGATCTCAAAAGACAGTTGCGTACATAGTTTTAACAGGTTAATATAGAAAGTAAAATATATACAGATGTTTACCTCTGGATCAGTCTTCTTGTTTCTGTAAAAAAAAAAAAAATACCTGTATTAAATGATGCAATAAGTGAAGCATTGCTGTTTTGTCCTTTCATCAGGGTCAGTAGATGAAATGTGCCGACATGCTGTTCCTGCCCATACAGAAGTTATACTGATGGTACAAAGTTGATTTACTGGCCAATAGTTTGCATATGTTATATATGTGACGAAACTTTGTGTGATTAGTGTGTGTGTGTGTGTGTGTGTGTGATTAGTAATATCGCAATAAATACAGTCTCAGTCATTGTGTAGCAGTGTGATTGTTTGAGTCAAATTGCATACCACTTCCCGTGGACACTGTCTACCTTCAAACCTCTATTGAAGAGATACCTCTTCCAACAACACCTATCCTTACACTTCTTTCCTCTCACTGTCCAGGAATCCATACTTATACCACTTATACCTCAACTGTCTATGCTTATTGTGTACTTAAGTTAGTATCTTCCCTACATGAACGAATTTATCCTTAGCTGGAGACCTAAAGAACTACTTGTACGTCGCCCTGGATAATAGAGTCTGCTAAATACTGTAAATGTAATTACCAAAAGTTTTTGAGACTGGCTCTGGTTATAAGAATACAGTTTATTTATCTTCTGTAAGTTTTCACACTTTCGTCTCCGTTCACAGAAAGGCAACACTCATAACCTTCCGGATACTTCTTTTTCAAGGCGTGTCAAGAACATTGTGGACGACATCACACACCCCTCACACACTCTTTAAACTATTGCCATCAGGGAAGAGGTTCCGAAGCATTCGGGCTCTCACAACCAGATTATGTAATAGTTTTTTCCCTCAAGCCATCAGGTTTCTCAACACATAGAACTGGAACTGGACTCGCACGTACACTCACACACCATCCACTGCTCTATTATTTATCTACCGCATCACTGGCCTTTACATGTGTATTGTATATACTGCTCTCATTGACAGTGTTACTGTTTACATGCACATTTTGCACATTTACTTCTAATCACTGCTGCTCCAATTGTTCCTTTGCACACTCGCCAAACTGGAACACTTTGGAATACTTTGCACTGGGTTGTTGTTGTTGTGCTTTTTAATTTTATTATATTGTGTTAGTTGTTTGTTGTGCACTGTCTTGTGTTGTGAACACAGTCTTGTTCTGTCTTTGCCCTGTTTGCACTAGGTTGCACACGATGCACTTTATGTAGCTAGGACAAACTTAGTCTCGTCCTCAGCATTGTGTTGTTGTGTTATGTCGCTTTGTGTAGCACCAGGGTCCTGGAGAAACGTTGTCTCATTTCACTGTGTACTGCGTCAGCTATATGTGGTTGAAATGACAATAAAAACCTCTTGACTTGACATGACATTCTGAGATTCCTATTGTGAGTAGGGTGGGTGTGGAACTGAGATCATGTGATCATTTTTTTTGACCAACAATCATCATGCACAAGTTGGCGAATGTTTTATACACACACATTTTATACACACAAAGAGACATGACGGGGATGTGTTATGAAATGGGAAAAGACATGAAGGGGGAAAAGGAAATGCCCCCCTCCAAGTCCCTGTTTCTTGAGAGCCAGAAGGGGTGCAGTGAAAGTGAAAGTGCGAGTGTAAGTCAGCTGTTCCATCAGGGGGCTGAGTGACTTGACATTCTGAGATTCCTATTGTGAGTAGGGTGGGTGTGGAACTGAGATCATGTGATCATTTTTTTTGACCAACAATCATCATGCACAAGTTGGCGAATGTTTTCCTGTGATGTTCGTCAGCTTATACCCGAGTCACTGAATTTCGAACTTCATTGCACAAGTACAGTTTTTCATATATATATATATATATATATATATATATATATATATATATATATATATATATATATTCATACACTGAAAACAAATCTTCTGATTGTGATGGTATAAGACTAACATAACAAGGAGTCTTGTGATTATTACTTTATTATTATTTTAAAGTGCTGTAAGGATGAAATTTTGCTATGATGTACTTCAGTACGATGAACATCAACACACATTGCCACAAATATGGTTCAGCTAAAGACGTTCAGCCTACAGACTGCTTGTTTCTGTGCTATTCGTTGGCTCAAAAAATTGGGGATTAGTCCCTGGTTTGAGCGGATCTATATGCTATGTGCTCATGTATCCCTTCGAATACTGTCAATTCACCAGCCTGACTGGCAAAAACCTGTGGTGTGTCAAAGATCACGCCCCCAAAATCAAAACAAAACAATGATTTTTATACACACAAAGAGACATGACGGGGATGTGTTATGGAATGGGAAAAGACATGAAGGGGGAAAAGGAAATGCCCCCTTCCCCCCCTCCAAGTCCCTGTTTCTTGAGAGCCAGAAGGGGTGCAGTGAAAGTGAAAGTGCGAGTGTAAGTCAGCTGTTCCATCAGGGGGCTGAGTGATAAACTGCTCCAGCAACACCATGCTGATGACTTCCTCTGCTTCCTTGGCGTCATGTGCCGCTGCCAGCAACCAGGTCTGACTCTCAGCCTTCAGCTGTGTCTGTGCTGCTAGCTGCTGGGCCATGTGCTGGGTTTCCCCCTCAACAGCAGACATAGCAGCCAGACTGCCTTGATGTTATGTCTTCTGTACTCAGCCCAGGGTTTCAGCACCGCTATAGCGCGGCGCTGTTGTCTGTCGTTTTGGCTCGGCTCTGCGTAACATGGGTCACATCCATTTCGCACTAGGCATATTTACCCACTGTCTATTAGCTGCAATGCCTTTCTCACACACCAGAAATAAACGCATACATATGCGCACTTAGTAAAACATACTGGTTTGATGTTGTGTCTCGTAGACTCACCCCAGATTTTTAATAACGCCCCAGTTACCTTTTTGGCTCGGCTTAGTCAATGCTGCAGCCAAACATAGGTAGAACCCATTTCCTGTTACCTGCTTGCTGGCACGACACCCGTGACACATCGCAAGTTTATCATTTATGATCCGTCTTGTTGACAGCTTGCACTCTGTTCGGCTGATTGCCGTGTACATCTCACATGACTAACCTGACCACAAGCTGCAGCGTTATATGCTATTTAATGTCGTCATCTTGTGTGAAGTTGTAAACAGATGACAGATTGACCACGATATTGGGTTGTGCACGAACACAAATACACCCACACACACACACACACACACACACACACACACACACACACACACACACACACACACATGCGAGATTTATTAAGGAATGCTGGTCTTCTGGCATCTCGGTAGCAGATACACACTTCACGCTGTAAGGGTGAGCCTCTTCATCAAAGAGACACACAAACAGGCTCACACCCAGAATCCTGGAGACAGTCCAGAAAGCATATACACACACACACACACACACACCCCAACATCCTCCCCCATGGCTGTGGGGACCTGGCCCACACTTTACTGCATTTGCATCACCTTAAAGATGCACAATCCACCAAACATTCCCCCCTCACTTGAATATTTTTGCTTATTATACTTTATAATAAAAGTAGACACAAAGACATTCAATAGAAAAAAATGTGCATGAGCAAACAATATATTATTAAATTAAAAACATACATAAATCTGCACACTTATAGGTTGTAAACAAATGCTTTATCCCTCTCACATGAACATGCACATACACTTTATCAGCTGTTGCACCAAAACCTTCTACAAGCATTATTTCCAAGCCTTTAAAATGCTTTAGGATGTCAATTTCCATCATCATTCCATCATTGAGCATATTGTTCATTGAACAATATATTCATGAAATTAAGTCTTACTGTATTTACATTTACATTTGCAGCTAGTGACTTACAACTGAGTAATTGAGGGTTAAAGGCCTTGCTCAAGGGCCCACTAGTGGCAGCTTGATCGTGGTGGTGTTTGAACCTGTGATCTTCTGGTCCAGAGTCCAACACCATGCCATTACCATGGTAACCTAGCGGTTCATTCATTCATTCATTCATCTTCTACCGCTATATCCGATCTTCTCGGGTCACGGGGAGTCTGTGCCTATCTCAGGCGTCTATGGGCATTAAGTCAGGATACACCCTGGATGGAATGCCAACCCATCGCAGGGCACACACACACACATTCACACACACATTCATACACTAGGGACAATTTTCCAAGGTGCCAATCAACCTACCGTGTATGTTTTTGGACAGGGAGGAAACCGGAGAACCCGAAGAAAAAAAACCCTGAGGCACGGGGAGAACATGCAAACTCCACACACACATGGCCGAGACGAGAATCGAACCCGGACCCTGGCGGTGTGAGGCGAACGTGCTAACCACTAAGCCACCGTTCCCCTGCCCTAGTGGTTCATTTAATTTTAAAATTAAGCAATGATAAAGAAGCAAAGTATTTTTTTTTTGGAACTAATCTTTTGTTGTATAAATGCTTGAGAGATTTTCAGCTTTAGGTTAAGTACTCTTTGTAATCTTTGTCATTGACTGCAATATTAATCTTTTCATGACACCTGTTCTTTTAGTGAATTTTTTTATGTCACGGCAAGAATAGAATAACAGAATTATAAGGGGAAAACTAACACGATTTTCTTCATACGTTATGCATTTTGTTTATAGTTTATAATAAACATGAAATACCTTAAAAAGGAGAAACAGGGATAAAGAGATTGTTAATTTAAAATACAATTTAAATAAGTTTTTCCTTGTCTAACACACATCTATCTATGACTTTTCTATCGACTATTCTGAACCTGTTCAACATAGCTGATATATGGTAAAAAAATGGACATGATATTATTGAGATTGCTAATATATCTGAAGCGTATGTTTAAAATAAAAACATTTGCAATAATTATAATGGTTTATAATTGCAATCTCAATCTTGCTCACAGTTATAATTCAAAAACAATCTGAAATGAAGCTTTGCCAAACTTCAGGTTTTCCCATGCATCAATTCTTATAGCTACTTTTTAGGTAAAATTTCTTTTCTTTTCTTTTCTTTGTAGTTTTCCGAAGACTTTTTATTTTTTTTTATTTCGGTTCGTCAATTCAGCTTTAAAGCTTGTTGCTTCTAGGACACCTTTGTGCTGAAGGGATTCTGGATCCCTTCCAGTCCAATCATAGAGATGCATTTTTACGTCTAACGGCTGCTGGCTAATGTGCGTTCACATTCCTAATTCATTTTCACAGAGTTGACTAAAAATGCAAATGGAGGCGATTGCATTCGGTTGTTTATCACTGTTACTGCCTGTAGTTTTGGCGACGCCTGCTTTATGAGTGGCCTATATTTCAAAGTGCTCGCCACTGGGTTTTTGTGCCTAGATAACAAGTTTTCCCTCACAAATGTAATTACCAAACACACACAAACACAAACACACACACACACACACACTGTCTAACATGCTTAATTGCTCTGACACTGTATTTTCTAGTTACTTTGTCTTGTTATGTTGTGAATGCTCATCACGATGGTAACATGTTCTATATGATCAAGCATATAGAGGGTATAAAATATGTATAGTGTATAACAATAGGGTATAGTGTACAACACTGGCACCAGTACCAAGACTTTATCTGTGAGATAAAGGGTGACAAAGGAATCTTAAATAGCAGAAAAAGGGGATTATTAGTCTAGTGGCATCAATCATACATTTATTTATGCATTTATTAATCTGTTCATATTTATCTGTAGTACTTGTTACATTTGAGTCAATAAAACGCAAAGCTGTAGTTTTACAAGTGCAAGTAATTTGCACTTTTTTGTCGGGAATTTATAGTTCGCCACCTCCCATTTTTTTTAACAAGACATTCTGTGAACTTAAAACTTGCACACCGCAGGAAATGCGCTCGCGGCAATCGCAGCTCCACACGATGAAATTCCCGATGTTTAAAGTGAATTTACAGTTTTAAAAAAGTCTAAGCAACCCTGCTTAAATGGCAAATTTGTTTTGCGAAAGGAAAAAGACCAACAACGAATGCATATTACAAAGGTTTAAAAAGGAAGAAAAGAAAAAAGAAGACACTTACAATATCCCGGTAGTCCATACGCATATTAAAATAGGTCATGTGACTCATGGCGCATCGTATTCAAACTGAGGTGTAAATGTAATTATCATACATCAGATAACAACTAGAATGTTTTTGTAGGTTTTCTTGTCGTTATTTCGGTTGAGCTGAATGCCGCAGCAATGTCTGCGAAGAACTTTTGAAGCGACTTCATTGCTGGATAGTTGATGAGTCGATAGAAACAAATTTCCAAAGCACTAGATGTGCCATAGTACCCAAGACCCAAAGTGTAGACAATGAGACGCCCCAGCGGCATCAAAAGAAACTAATTCAACATTGACACAAATAAAAGAGGAAAACCGATCAAGAGGCTGCCAAGAGATTCTACAAGAACCCCGCTTTGCTCTTGCAGAACACTTCCTAACCCTGTCGGCTTTTATTTATAGATATAGAAATTCCTTTGGAGAGCAAAGGGACTAAATGTGAGGATCATGCCATGCTTACAGTCACCACACTAACATGTTCCACTGACATTCAATTAACACGACTATCAGGGTGTGACTGCATATCACCTCCACAACATGACAGGTGTTTCACTCTCAGCAGTATGCTTTAAACCAAATTAAAGAAATAAATTGTGCGCGTTAGGCTTTGCAGTTCTGCAGTGCAGTGTGGGTAATGTAGTTTGGATATGATGATAAGTATTTAAGTGGATAAGTGAACAAGTATTTATTAGACCAACCAATCCATAATTTGTATATATATATATATATATATATATATATATATATATATATATATATATATATATATATATATCATTCATTCATTCATTCATTCTTCATTCATTTTTCATTTTCTCCCGCTTCCCTCGGGTCACGGGGAGCCTGTGCCTATCTCAGGCGTCTATGGGCATTAAGGCAGGATACACCCTGGTTGGAATGCCAACCTGTCGCAGGGCACACACACACACACACACACACACACACACACACACATTCACACACTAGGGACACTTTTCCAAGGTGCCAATCGACCTACCTACCGTGCATGTTGTTTTTGGACAGGGGGGGGGAACCGGAGAACCCGGAGAAAAACCCCGGAGAAAAAACCCCGGAAAAATATATATATCCCAGCACCACCAAACTGCCAGTAGTGAGCCCTTGAGCGAGATCCTTAACCTGCAACTACTCTGGATAAGGGCGTCTCACACACGCACAGACAAAATAAATGACAAGTCACCAACTTACAAAATAATAATACCCAGAATTCTAGTTATAATGTTATAGTTCTTGTATTTCTCTATTAGCATATATATATATATATATATAGTATATATATAGTATATATATATATATATATATATATATATATATATATATATATATATATATATATATTTCTGTATTTTTCTACATTTATAATTTGATGAATAATGTGGGATATTCGGCAGCCTTGTTCCCTAAAAGCCAGCTGGTAAGGATTATTGCTATTACTAAATAATTATTTGGATCATCTTGTCGTTGGATGGGGCGTCGCTTATTTTTGAACGTGTTCATTGCCATTACTTCTGAAAAGTCCTACAGACAGCAGCTATTTACCAAGATGCAACACGTTTTTAGAGTACAGCATACCACTACCTCACATTGCCAAGCTACTGCCCGAGGGGCCGGTACCTGTCACCTGCCAGGTGTTTAACTCTCAGGATTCGGCTTTAAAAAAAGCACAAATAAAAACATCTAGCTTATGTGTTAAGATTCTGTGCAATGTGTTAAAGTCTCTTTGCCAAGATTGACATCGAGACCAGGGTGCATTCTGGGTATTCCTCATAATAAGTCATCGCCGCGTGAACCATAGAACACGCCTGCCTTTTGAGTTAAAATTCCAGATTTTGGAGTTTCTAATTGAGTTTGGATGAGTGCACTAATGAATGAAGCTTGTTTAGGAAGCGCTGGAGTGCCAAGAGCATTATTTCTGGTCAGCAATCAGTGTGTTAGAGAGAGAACATCCGCATTTCCCACCATCGCCAATCACTCACATCTTTCTAAAAACGCAGAAACAGCTCTTTTACATAATCTTCTTTCCTAACGTACACACAGACACACAAAAATGTTGGCCGGTCCCCTACAGATGCATGATGAATGCACAGGATGCAGTGATAGACTTGAGTGAGTGTATGAGTGTGTGTTTGTGTGTGTGTGTGCGTGTGCCTGCCTCATGACAGATGCGGAGTGTGACTCCAGGCGCAACTCCAGCAAAAAAGCACTCTTCATTTATCAATAATTGGGCCTTAATTTCATCTGGCAGCTTCCTCTCCGGCAAAGTGACGTTAATGAGCAAATCTTGGATGGAGACTGAGATGGAGATTTTCTTCAGCTCAGAAACTTTTCCAGCTGAGTGGTCGCTCCTCGCTCCCTTGCTCCCTCTCTTGCTCACTTTCCCAGAGCAGGTGAGAATCGGTGCTTTCAGTTTATTGGCACTGAGAGTCTGGGTGATGTCTGCCATCAAAATAAACACTAACTTTTGCTCAATTTTTCTTATTAGTCATGGATATATTATTTAAAAGTGGATCCTTCTGGGTTTTTTTTTTTTTTTTTTTTGGAAGACATATTTTTGTGAAGTGGATAATGTCATAACCCCCTTGTTTTTCATCAGTCCTGTTTACTGTTATTGACATGACGTTAACACACACTTCTTGCCTGCTGTTGATAAATTTTCCTGTCCTAAATCGAATTATTATGTTATTATTTTTTTTTGTTATTATCATTATTATTATTATTATTATTATTATTATTAACATTAATACATTATCTTCTTTCTTTTATAATTTAATTAATCAAGTGTATTTGTATGACAAGGCCAAATACAGCTTTCAGGGATCAACTGTCTGTATGTAGCTAACCAGATTATTCTCCATGTACCAAAGCAGCTTATCCAACGCACACACACACACACATCACACACAACACATCACACACTGCGCAGTAGTAGTAACCATACTGTACATACAGAGTCCTCACACCTATATTATATAGAGATATATATATATATATATATATATATATATATATATATATATATATATATATATATATATATATATATATATATATATATATATATATATATAAATAGCAGACATATTAAAAATAAAATTAAAAAAATCTGAGAAAACACAGATGCCATGTCAAATATTCTGATGAGGAGATTATTATGTATCTTTGAAATAAGCAAATGTAACTATACATTCTCATAAATGCTCAGTTCACAGAGCCTTACTTTAAAACACTACTGATTCATTCTTCCAATGAATGCGTGCGATTTTCTAATCTGTTCAATTTTGATACCCAGGCCTATAAATTCAAACGGAGTGCGCCTTCCTCACGTTCGTGCTGCGCGAGTGGAAGGTCACTGCAGATCAGTGCGACTTAATAACGCTATAAAGAAATCGTTTTAATTGTCGCATTGCTAAGAGTATTAGCCCCGATTCATCCGCCATTGCCATATTGCTTCTGTTGAGAGCTTTATAATCATCAGCTAATGCCAGTTTCTCTCTCTTTTTTAATATCAAAAAGCAGCTCCCTCCATACATAATCCTTTGCTCTGCTCCAAACCAGTCGCCTGGTTTACTTTATCCTTTTAATTTAATTACAATGTGTCTGATTAATGTTTTATTAGCGCATTAGATATAAAGAACCTTTCAATTCAACTATCCCATCCTCCCTCTCTCTCTCTCTCTCTCTCTTTCTTTCTATTTTTATGGAAATATAATGTGTGGTACGTGCTTGGGGCTTACTTACCATGAGATTGATAGATTTATATTACTAGCTTATAATGCAAGTCTTAATCATGGAAATGGTAGCGTGTCTATTTAAACCTGATGATACTATTAACGGCAATCCAGCCAATCACACAAAATACACGAGAGTGCTATGCTCACTTGCCATGTTGTAATTTTTTCTTTCCATCAGTCTTTGTTCAGTAACAAGCCAATTCCAATTTTCAATCCACTCATTTTTTTTTTTTAATAATTAATACTAAATACATCTTCCTTCCCTTCAGTCAGCATTAACGGTTCGCTTTGTTGCACCTTGGCAAATATTCGTGTTAATGAAATTTCCTCAAGTTGGCAGGTGAGAAAAAGTGTGCGAGAGTTTGCCTGAAGACACGGGAAAAGATCTAATGATTTAGAGATAGAATAGGGGATAGCCTCTTATCTCTCCTTTCTCCCTCGAGAGCTATCTTTAAGGACCCATTTGCAGGTCTTCACTCCCAGATTAGATTACACTGCTAATTTCTCCTTTCACACAGAAGAACTGCTATATCATGAACTGTAATTAATGTCATAACGGTTCATGTTAGCTGGGTTTAATTGCTGAGTCGGCAAAATGGCAAAACATTTTGGCAAGAAGTGGCTGTGGTTTTATATATGTATATATATATATACTGTATGTGTGTGTGTGTGTGTGTGTGTGTGTGTGTGTGTGTGTGTGTGTGTGGCAAAGCTCATTAGTGACACATCATTCCACCTCTTCCTTAATGAGCACCAAACAAACATTTGCTTAATTAATGTACAAACTAATTCTAAAACCCATCATAAATCAGATCTTGCACATTCACATACACACACGCACACACGCGCGCACACACACACACACACACACACACACACACACACACACACACACACACACTTTGAGGATGGACTGTGGTTATTTTAACAGTGCAGGTGTGTGCAAGTGTCATGTAAGAATGATGCATTGTGATACAAGCGGGTCTGTGATATAGCCATCCAATCACCATTCATCAATAGCAGGATGGACACGCACACACATACACATACACACACAACGAAAGCAGGCAAGCAAACAAAATATATCTCCACAAATGAGAGTCATTGTGAATGTTGCTCTTCATGTTAAAAAAACTTCTTTCATGTAAGTTGTATTTTATTTATTTATTAAATCAGGTGGGGAAAAAATCTCTCTCAGCTGATAAAACCAAGAACCAAGGTGACATAAAATTGGGGATCTAACTAAATATTTGAACTTGATTTATTACAGAGTATTTGAATGACTAATTAAAGAGGGAAATGTATGGTATCTAATGGGGCACGGTGGCTTATTGGTTAGCATGTTCGCCTCACACCGCCAGGGTCCGGGTTCGATTCCCGTCTTGGCCATGTGTGTGTGGAGTTTGCATGTTCTCCCCGTGCCTCAGGGTTTTTTTCCCGGTCCAAAAACATGCATGGTAGGTTGATTGGCATCTTGGAAAAATTGTCCCTAGTGTATGAATGTGTTTGTGTGTGTGTGTGTGTGTGTGTGTGTGTGTGTGTGTGTGTGTGTGTGTGTGTGTGTGTGTGTGTGTGTGTGTGTGTGCGTGTGTGTGTGTGTGTGCCCTGCGATGGGTTTGGCATTCCATCCAGGGTGTATCCTGCCTTAATGCCCATAAGACGCCTGAGATAGGCACAGGCTCCCCGTGACCCGAGAGAGGGAAGAGTCGGATATAGCGGTAGAAGATGAATGACTGAATGAATGAATGAATGAATGAATGTATGGTATCTAGTGAAATTGTAGTCCAAAGTCTTAAAAATGGCTTTCGTCTGAGCATTTTGTATTTGATTTATTTCTAGTACAAAAATAATGATTAAAAAAATGTAGAGGAACAGAAATTCTAAATAAGTTTATCAGGCCAGATCAAGCTACAAGAAGACTATTACAGCATTAAGGATCTTTGCTAGCTTAAAACCTGAACAGCTGAGTGCCTGGCTATCTTCCAACAAAAATCAAAGACTAACGAGCCACCTTTTCGCAGAGCACTAGAAGTAGCACCAAGCAGGAGGGATGACGATATGTTTTTAATAGAGACTACAAAGCAGTAAAAATCAACTGGGTGATAAGTAGTACAAGTAGTAGTACAACTAATGGAAGTGTTTCTGACTGACACACACAAAGTTAGTCGAGTGTGTGTGTGTGTGTGTGTGTGTGTGTGTGTTTTTGTGTGTGTGTGTGTGTGTGTGTGTGTGAGAGAAAGGGATCTTGGTAAAGAGGTCCTTGGCTGAAAGCCGTGAAAGCCTTGTGCTCCTTTTGTGCACCTCAGGAGCTTCCTGCTTTTATGTGGTGCACTCCTCCAAAATTAAACCCCTTAATTAGTTTTCTTTGAACTGTGATAGGCAATAACACGTTTCACACGAATTCTAAATGTCCTGATCTATTTATGAAATTGTCCTACTGATATTTTGTACTAAAACACTTTTACCCGCTTGTTTCCACGGCCCGGGGAAAACATGATGTAAACATGTAAACAGTTGTATATACATATATATGAATCACTTGGCAGATGTTCCACTAGCTTATGAAGTGTGCTTATGGATATTTGTGCATAAAGATAGGTGCTGATGTATGGTGAGGAGGCCTGGGGTGCAGTCAGGGTTTCAATTCAGACCCAAAGGTTTTCGGTAGAGTTGAGGTCAGAGTTCTGTAGAATGGCGCTCATATAATCCACTCGAACCCATGCAAAGCGTAATTTCTAAAATGTCTAAAATAATTTGGAAATTTTCCACCACCATGTACACATACATACATACATACATACATACATACATACATACATACATACATACATACATACATACATACATACATACATACATACATACATACATACATACATACATACATACATACATACATACATACATACATACATACATACAGACAGACTACAGACAGACAGACAGACAGACAGACAGACAGACAGACAGACAAAAAATGTCAATTAATTAACACAAACCTTTTACTGTTGGAAGAAATTCTAAAGCTGTTCAATGTTGTCTAATGTACACGTAACAACACAACGGACATTTGAAAGGTGTTGTGCAAATAAATATTAAAGAATACATTTTATTCTTTCAAATTATTCAAATTAGCTAAAAGGATTTGTTTACAAATAGTCATTATTTTTACTTGATTATTTAGCCTACTCGCTGTTTTAGCTCGACAGTGCCAATATGCTACATTTCCTCTCTGTCTCTTGAACACGTCTCTTAATATACTTAATATACACTGTTCGTGCACTCTTACATACATAGTTTGACTGTGAACATGAATGCAGACCCCTAAAAATTGTCATTGTTTTATATGTAGAAATATATAACAAATCATTTTTATTCAGCCTATTACAGGCTCATATGTTCCATTTTACGAGCAAGAGGAACAAATGTGTTTAAAATCTTGTCAGGAAGTTATTTTACAAAGTCTAGGCTCTCTTGCAGATAAAATATAGCTTAATATTGCTTACATATAGCTTGTGGAATTGGTCTGTAATGGATAAAGTTTATTACTGCTTAGCACTGTAGCTAGTTAAGTTACTGGTGCTAGCATCAAGGACTGAGCTAGCTTGCTACAGGATTTGTCTGTTGCATTGCTTTAAACTGCATATAATAACCAAATATTTGGTGTATAATATATATTAATATATTAATCATATATATTACTGAATAAAATGTAATAAAAAACACATTACAATATCAGAAGTGTGAACGGTTAAGCTTATATGTCACAGTGGTCTTGTTGATTTGTGATCTCTCTCTCTCTCGCTCTCTCTCTCTCTCCTTCCCTTCACATTCCTCACACAAACACTGTTATCACTTATGAATACTTCAAAGACAAAACAAAAGAGAGAAAAAGGAATTGTTGTTCCTCAGGGTGACTAACTCTTGCTGACAGGCATCAAAATTGCCCAGAGCGATGATCCTCACACTCTCAGTAGCGGAGTGTGTTATGTTGTAGGGGCATCTGTGTCCCAGTGCTTAGATGGGAATGTCGGTGTGTGATACGGATTAGTAAGACAAGCGTGACAGAGTGTAACACAACGAAATAGAGGGAAGGTCTGACTTCTAACATGACCTTAGAAATGAAAAAGGGTGGGGCAAGAGATGAAGAGATTGACATAGAAATGGATTCAGGGATTGAAATAATTAGAGAAAAGAGAAGTAGGGGGAAAAAAATGAGAATATTAGTTTTTGTGCTGCCATCGCCTGCGTCTGCATGGAGCGTATTTCTTCTATCATGACGAACTGAAATGTCACACGGCATGAGAGGTGATGCGTGTGGGTGTGCCAGTGTCAGACTGACACAGACTGACACAGAGTGACACAGACAGCTCAAAATAAACAAAAAAAAAAAAGCTCTAAAGGTCGAAATCATAAAAATGTGTGTGTTGGTGATGAGCTCACAGGTGGTTGAGCACAAGATGTACTGTAGCATATACTGATTTTAACTAGTAGTATACTTCCCACCACTGGTGAACGAATGAACGATAATATCTTTGTATCCTTTCTCTATAATTCATCACATACTTGTGTTTATTGTAAAATTACCTCCTAGAAAAATAACCTACCTGACTTGGCACTAAAGCATATAATAGAATAGCCTATATATTTAAACTATATATATCTATATTTTTTCTATATAGTTAACAAATTTAAAGTTTAATCACTGAAATGCTTTACAATTCAAAGTTGAATTGAATTCAATGTGTTACATTTTAGTTGTAGAGTTTGTTTAAAGCTAAAGCATCTTTATAGGATTAAATAGATCAGAATTAAAATGTACAAATCAATGCATATAAGGTGTCTGTAATAATTTAATCCATAATTATAAATTGATCATTAGAGAAACATTAGTTAAGCTTTTAAATATATTGATCAGTGATAAAAGTATCAACACAACAAACGCAACAACCGAAACATGACCAGTGGGACTTAAACACAGTAAAAGGAATGATGTACGTGATTAAAGTTGGGGAGGTCTTGAGGACAATTCTGGCTACTGGTAGGGATTCTGGGAAAATATAGTTATATACAGAGCTTGAAGTGAGATGGGATGCGGAGAAAACTGTTCATTGAATATAAAATTAGATGAAGATAAAGTGGTGATGAGCATTACTGGTGGTTACCTGGTGAGGAGTAGCATCATTTGTAAATAGGGGGGTGTGCAGGTTAGAAGGAATACATGAGTAATTAGCACTTCTGTTTCACCCTTTTATACACTATACAGTGATTGACAATGTATACAAAACATGCACTGGAGTTAAACTAGAGATACGCAATAAGTTAAAAATGACTCCAGACCAACTGAAAGTGCAGCCTTTGAGCTTTCGCTTGAGTAAAAGTATCTGCCTTCAAACATGGTGTACTCTGATTTATTATGGCTATAATGATTGTTTTTGTCACAAGAATTTTGCGTAACTAATTCCGTGTATGTGAAAAGACTATTTGCAAACCGATCTATCTAGGAGTCCAAAAACCTTCAGCTTCAGATAGTAAAACTAGAGCAAAAAAGCCACGGGTGATGTCACAAGTTAAAGTCAGGAGTTGCTTACGTTATTTGTTGGATACCGCCAATCAAAGCAAGTTCCAAACAGACTGCGCACTTCCCTGATTGGTGGTTCGCTGTGTGCTTGACCATTTAGGTTTTTATCCACTCATAAATAAAAAGGAACGCCTGATTTCACAAAATGGTTGAGTAAAAAGCATGAAATTGAAGTGTAGTGAAGTTCAAATCTGACCACTCTACGTTCTTTAAGATCCCAAATCTCCAGACTTCTAATAATTCACAGGATAGAAAAGTCGGTAAAGGCGGAAGTGTGTTCTCAGATTTAGCTTCTAATCTTTGGAAAAGCCTTCCCGACAGTGTCCAGGCCTCAGTGTAGATTAAAAACAATGTCTGACTTTCAGACAAAGAATTTTTATTTATTATCTTTTTAGCAAGGCCTACACATAACTCACATCATAACCTTATACTCCAGTACATGTGACCTTGCTAATATTATGAACAGTAGCTACGCTAATTTCTCTCCATTGTTTCTCTCACATCCCCGAGGCTTTCTGAGATCCCTTCAAACTAAAAACTAGACCCAGCAAACATCCCCAACCATCTAGAGATGTTCCAGCTTGGGACATCAGTCTACTTTGTCTTATGACATTGCTCACGATTACACACTCCAACGCTTATGGCAGTTTTCTCACACTGGTGTTTTCCATTATTTATACTCACGCACTAGATATCACCCAAATGAGGAAGGGTTTTCCTTTGAGTCCCTCTCACTTCCATCTAAGGGAGTTTGCTAGCTCCTCAGGGATAAACACACATAAATCTTTATATCATTAATTCCATTCATCTTCTACCGCTTTATCCAATCTTCCCTCGGGTCACGGGGAGTCTGTGCCTATCTCAGGCGTCTGTGGGCATTAAGGCAGGATACACCCTAGATGGAATGCCAACCCATTGCAGCGCACACACACACACACACACACACACACACACACACACACATATTCATACACTAGGGACAATTTTCCAAGGTGCCAATCAACCTACCGTGCATGCAATCGTGCATGTTTTTGGACCGGGGAGGAAACCGGAGAACCCAGAGAAAAACCCCCTGAGGTACGGGGAGAACATGCAAACTCCACACACACATGGCCGAGACGGGAATCGAACCCGGACCCTGGCGGTGTGAGGCAAATATGCTAACCACTAAGTCACCGTGCCCGTAAATCTTGATATCTTTCTATTGAAATTTTGTCCTATAATTCTGGCATCCTGTAAAGCTGCTTTGAAACAATGTCCATTGTGCAAAACGCTATACAAATGTACGCATTCAGACTACCATGAAGGGTTTAAAGATTCTTTCATTCTCTCCAGCTAGACTTTTTTCCCTCTCCACACACAAGCACACACACTCATTCCTGCTAACACACACACACACACACACACACACACACACACGCACCATTTATTCACACTGACACCTCAACACACACCTTCACAGATGCCAGAGAAACTGGTGTCACTTGTCATCACCCTTCATTCCTTCATCCTTCATCCCGCCATTCCAACCTTTGTTGGGGTTCAACCTTCTTTTTCAAAGGTTTCTTTTCATCGGTGCTTTCCATTGCATCACCACCTGGACTGATCTGCTTCATGTAATAAGCTGGGTAATAACTCTATAATAAGTCTGTCTAGTTGTTATATCACTAAGACACTAAGCAGTTAAAATTCCGTCAACTGTCAACCCCCCCCCCCCCCCCCCCCCCCCCCATCACATTAATTTGCATTAATCACAGTTAATGACGCTTCATTAGTAAAGCTTTTATAAATATGAGTTTTAACATAGACATGATTTCGGAATTTCATTTTAGGATGTAGTTTGTGTGGTGCTGCGATGGAGGAGGATTAGTTTGGAAAGTCTCACCACTTTCCACTTTCGGGAATGTAATTTAATTACTGGTTAATCAGTCTGATTACTGCCCTCATTAGATTAATGTAAAATAATCCACATCACAGACTCTCTCTCTCTCTCTCTCTCTCTTTCTCTCTCTCAAATCTGTGGTTAATTTACTTTCTAAATTATACTTGTAGTATATAATGAATAGCATTCATAGTTGACTTTTTACTATTCAATCTTCGGCCCACTTAATTTACTGACATTAATAGATGTATTTGCTAGCTAAGGTCTCTCTCTCTCTCTCTCTCTCTCTCTCTCTCTCTCTCTCTCTCTCTCTCTCTCTCTCTCTCTCTCTCTCCTCTCTCTCTCTCTCTCTCTCTCTCTCTCTCTCTCTCTCTCTCTCTCTCCGCTCTCTCTCCTCTCTCTCTCTCTCTCTCTCTCTCTCTCTCTCTCTCTCTCTCTATATATATAAATATATATATATATATATATATATATATATATATATATATAGGTTATTTAGCCCTTAGCAAGCAAATACATCTAACCTATATGTTTATATATGCATATATAAGTTATATATATATATGCATCTGTGTGTGTATATAAATTCAATTACATTTTACCCTCATCATCGGGAACTTAATAACTCTTAAGTTCACACCCAGTATTATATCACTAAGTGCATTATATAAATAATGGAGAGTGCTAATTTGTAAAATACTTCCTGCCTGTCTTTCCCCCTTTCTCTCTCTCTCTCTTTCTCTCTCTCCATCTACTCTCCCTGCAAGCTAAATAAAATTAGCAGGGCGCTATGAAATGTTTGTCAGAAGTGGTTTTCTGCCTGATTACTCCTGCCTCCTTCTTCTGAGGCTTGAGGGAAAAGAGATTTGAACGCACACACACACACACACACACACACACACACACACACACACACACACACAACACACACACACACACACACACACACACACACACACCTCCTCCATCTCTCTGTCCATCTACATGTGAAGCAGAAGCAGAGAGAGAGAAAGGCAGGGGATGGTGGAGAAGAGAAAGTGTAGAGAGACACAGAGAGTGTATGCTTGAGGAAATGAGAGAATATATATTCAGGCCAGACTCAGCATTAACACAGGCACAGATATATTCGATGAGAAGTCGGGAAATTGCACACATAAGAATTCAGACCACAGATGTAACTGTGTACCTTAGTGCTAATTTGATGAGTCTGTCTTGGGTGTTTGTATTCATGGAGAAAAGTTATGAAGCACTGAAACTGCAGAACAGTACGATCCGCAAGAGGACTATGACTTTGAGGGACTATCTCCATGTTAATATTGAGGTAACTTTTGATCTAAGTGCGAACAGCCCATCATTTCTAATTAACATAGAATACAGGGATGACACCTGCATGTGCAAAAGAGGCATGAGCACACACATACACATACACATACACACACTCAACCAGAGAATTATGGTGCTGCTACCATGTTACCATGTGCAGTGTTTTCAGTGTTTCTCCATGCATCATCTGCCAAAAGCAGGAAACAGCAGCACAACCTCACCACCTGAGCGACAGACAGCGATAGCTGGAGAGAACGAGAAGGATAGAGAGAGAAAGACATATGTGTGTGTGTATAAGGCCCACTCTACAGCTGTTAGGCCAGCAGATGCCAGCCGTCACACTCACTGTCTGCAGCTGCAAAATCTCACCCTCTGGGACCTGTTCTCACACACACACACACACACACACACACACACACACACACTTTCAGAAAGGATAGACAAAGCCTGATGTGTCTGATAGGATAGAATAACCAGATATTAAACAATGAGAACTTGTTGAAAACATATTACACTGGCGCTTTACTGTTTTTAATAAATGGGGGAAAAAATAATAATAACACAAAACCAAAACAACAGCAACAGTAATAATAAAAAATATTATTAATAATAATAATAATAATAATAATTATTATTATTATTATTATTATTATTATTATTATTGTTGTTGTTATTGTTGTTGTAATAATAGACAACTGGGACTAATAAAAATAAAATAATAATAATAATGCTACTACTATTACCACTACTAGTACTAATAATGATAATTAAAATGATAAAGATGTAGGTGTCTTCATTTAGAGAAAGCAGCAAACTATAGTAAAAAACAAAAATGTTGTGTCCTAGAATGCATTCCAAAAGACTTCTCCAATCACTTTTAATATAAATACTATTTATACCATTATACTATACTATACTATACTATATACTATACTATACTATACTATACTATTATACTATACTAGCCTACTTACAAATACTATGTATATCATAGTGTATGCCACATAATGCTTGATTTTCAGTTTATTTATAGTCAAAAGCCATTTAATTAATAACCATGCATGAATATTAGCACTACCCTTTCTACTTGAGAGGAAAATAGGAGAAAAGGAGCAAAAAAAGGCAAATAATTTTTTTAAATATATATATAGTATATATATATATATATATATATAGATAGATAGATAGATAGATAGATAGATAGAGGGGAACTAATATACATTAAGTACTAATTATTCTAATGTACTATACATACAGTAAAAATGATGCAACTGAATAAAGCAGATGACATCACTATTTATTAGTTTGTTTGAAGACTGTATATGTATAATCTCTCCTCATTTCCATAAAAGACCGCATCACTTCAGAGCGATGAAAGCGGCGACTTGCTCAACCGACAGATCAGGATTTTTGGGCGGATGCCCACGCTCATCTTTCCCCAAAAGCCTTCAATTGTCTGTAGATTTTTGTAGATGGTTGTCTCTGAAAAAGAAAGGCCTTCATCAGAATGACTGCGAACTGTTTGAAACGAGAGAAGGCGAATACACGCTTCCTTTCTCTCGACCACACATATGTTTTGCCTGTGGTGCCGTGATGGAAAAAAAATAGCGGGAAAAAGGGACGAAAACTGGAAGAGGCCATTTTTTTTTTTTTTTTTTTTTTTTTGCTCTCTATATGGAGTCGGTGCTTCATTTAGCAGTAATCGGCTAAATTAAGGTATGGCAAGACACACTTGAGATTGCAAGTGTTTTGTGTCGAGTTCATCAGCCTAGCGGTTTGTAACGAATCCGAAAGCTCTAAAAGAAAGAGCTGGAAGGAGCCACAGGAAGCAGGGTGCCATTTGGCGTTTATGTAAATGCGTAAAACAAAATGGCTGCCTGCCAATTCCTGTCAGTTTGAGCAAAGCTCGCCTGGCTGTTAAGGTAGCGCCGAGCCATAAGGCTGCCGGAGAGAACAACAGAACACAGCCATCTACCTTAAACAGGATGAAGACGTCCGATTGGGCGATTCGTTAAACGATGATCTAAGATGGCTGCCGCGCCGCTCCGACAGATTTCGATGCTAAATTGAGGTGAGTTAGTAGGAATGTACAAACTCGGGAGTCACTAGGAGGCATCATGATGCAACAAGGCTCCACCGTTACTTTACTAATAATACATTTCCCCGAAATACATTTCTTAATGACGGGACGCAATAGGAACGGCGAGGCTTTATGCACGGAGGGATGCTGAGTCAGTATGAGATGTTTACAGATGACGACAATTAACAGTGTGTGTTAGGAGCAGTCCCCCCCCCCTTCACATTTTTTTCTCAACATGTGGACTCTCGTGCCGTGAATACGCTTTTATCCTTATTCATTGGTGGAATTTAAAGCAGTGCATTCATTTTTAGATGTGCTTTTTTTTTTGTTTTACACACAAATAAAATGTCTTGATTTTCACACCTGATTTCTTTCCATTCTTTTTTTTTTATGCTTATTGGCTGCTTAAGTCATTCATTCCATGAGATACTCGACCGCACTCGACTTTTCACATGTTGATTTTACATTTCTTCCAACAATAATTCGACTGCTTTTAAATGTGATTCGTTCATTTTCAGTATTTTTTTTAACAAATACTTATATATATATATATATATATATATATATATATATATATATAAATATAAATATATTACAGATTTATTCATTTTTTTTCCTAGTACATGATTTTTAATGGAAACCACCTTAAAATGTACATTTTATTCCTACACTTTGATTTATTAACACATGCAATTCTTTCCCTTTTTCCCTTATTCTTTATACGAATTCAATTCTTTTCCACACATGTATGTGTGATTTTTCTTGTTTTTGGGGTAATGTTTGATAACGCTAGTGGACGTGCCTCCTGATCACTGTTGCTGTTTTTAACGCGAGCCGCAATTATTTTCGGACTCTAATGGGATAAGTTATAAATATATCTGTCTTGATTCTCCTCCCAGTGTCTCTCTCTTTAGTGCAGTAGACAGCTGCAGCTCATTAGGTTGGCAGTTATGGATGGCACTGTCAGACTCTAGAGGAGGGACAATCCCACCTCTGGGACACCTGCACTGCTCTCGGTCTTTCTGTGTGTGTGTGTGTGTGTGTGTGTGTGTGTGTGTGTGTGTCACATGTAAATATCATGTATAAATATATATTCAATAATATACTACTTGTTCCTCCTCGACGTCTGCTTTCCAGTCAATTCTGAATATATTATAGAGGGATTGAAAACGTTCCTTCTCCAATAAGGAATATTGAAGATGTTTTCTTCAATGTTTGTCCATATTTCTTACTGTTTAATGAATAACCGTATGTTTATCAGAATGTTTATCCGTATACTTTTCCGTCTTGGAATCTGAAATCCAGTGGATCACTGTTATCCTTAAGCAGTTGATCGGAAAAACCCGTTCCTGTTGAATTTTGTTCCACCTGTTTAAAGTGCTTATGTGACATCAAGCACCTGCATTTGGACGTTTATCCACTTAGACAATTTGCACCTGTGCTTTTATATCATGCATGACTGTGATGGGGAAAAAAAAAGAAAAAGTAACACAAAAAAAAAAAAAAAAAAAAAAAGAAAGGATTCCGACCACATCATTGCCAGTCCTGTGTGTGTGTGTGTGTGTGCTGGCATGTATATAATTCATCTCTCTCTCTCTCTCTCTCTCTCTCTCTCTCTCGTTCCCATCACTGATCACATGTGCGCACGCTCGTCTTTGCTAAATGCTACGTTGCCATTTTGGAAAATTATGCTAAATGTGCATATCTTAATTGCATTATTCAAAATAATTAGCTAATATTTTTTTCCTTTGCATAATGACAAGGTAAGCAAATACGGCCTCTCTGCACCTTGCTTGTGTATGTTCATGTAATTAATGCACTCCCTGATTTTCCTAATTATCTACTTTATATTTTCTAAAATGCAGAATGCGTTTCCCACCGGCGAGATGAAGCAAGGCATTAGGAGAGTGTGTGTGTGTGTGTGTGTGTGTGTGTGTGTGTGTGTGTGTGTGTGTGTGTGTGTGTGTGTGCGTGCGTAAAAAAGAGAGAAAGATGCAGAGATTAGTGTTGCGTACTGTATTCCGAAGCTTCTACCAAGAACTGCTATAATTTTATGTGCTTTGATATTATTAACTTATTACTTAAAAAGCCAGTTTTTTTTTTGCTTTTGCAATCGGTTACCATATCTCATATTAGTACAAATCTTTGTTTTAAATCTAATATGAGAACAATATAACACACAGTATATATATATATATATATATATATATATATATATATATAGATATATATATATATATATATATATATATATCTATATATATATATTTTTTTTTTCCCCCCAGAGTACAGGATTTCTGCACTGACCTCCTTCTTTCTGTACATGAACCTGGCCACATTAAAAGCTCTTTTGTGCCACTGAGACAAAGCGATCAGTCTTTTGGCCTTCCCGCGCACCATCCCGATTCGTCCAGCGGTCAATTAATCTCATCCGGGGAGATAAGTGTTACAGAAAATATTCATTATCTTGCTCCTGAAGACGAAGCGCTCTCTCTTGCGTAATGCATTATTTATTATTTAAACACTCCCTCCGCCTTGCGTTTTAAAAGAAAATAAAGGTATTCGTGGTAAAGTGTAATCATGGTAATTAATAGACTGGATCAGCTGGATTGGCTATCAGCAGCTGGCCATTTATCAAGGAAACGCTAATGAATGCTTTTTTTCCTCACTTCTTCTTCTTCCGTACAGGAGAAACGCAGGCTCTCTTTACTCCCCAAAACAAAAAGCCGTAACTGATACTTATTATTTAGCGACATATTACTTACGCCTCTGACATGTCCATTGTTTGCTATTTGTATTAAATGAAAATCTATCGCAATATACCCGTTTTACATTCAAATGCCTCAATTTTCCAAACACACCATGTTAATTGGTGATGCTGACTAACATGTGACAGCGCCTGATGTGCTTTATTACTGTTTCCACATTTAGACTTTAAGTGAATGTGAAATAAGTATAAAGTTGGAAAGTTGTAGTGAAACCTGTAGATTGCAGAAAGGGGTAAAAAATATGAAAAAGAAAAAAAATGTTAGAAAGCACTTACACAATCTTATAATGAATGAATTACATATATTAAAAAAATATAGAAAAAAAGGTACGACAAAGGCAGCGGTCAAGACATGCAGTGTAATAGAAATCAGCACAATGCATAAAATCGAGAAAAAGGGAGACATGCAGAAGAGGGAGAGTGAGCAGCGATGAGAGAGTAATGAGAGCGATGAGAGCGGGTCTCAGCTGGCAGATTGTGGCTTCTACAATAACATCCTCGCTACACAAGAGCCGGAATAGACCTTTAAACATGTGTGAGTGCGCGCACACACACACACACACACACACACACACACACACACACACACACACACACACACACACACAATCATCACTACCTGGCCCCACTTTAAAGCATGTTATAAAATCTATTATGTAACATGTTATGAAGATGACATGTTAAGAAAATTGATTTCTTGCAGTCAGAAATGTCTGTGGGATGTTAGCAGACGATATGGATAATAAAAATAACAAAAACATTTTAATTAAACCATTTATTACATACTAAACGAAATATCATACTCATAAATCTAGTATTATTTACTAATACAGTCCCCCTAAAAACAAATTGAGGGGAGGAAAAAAAATGCACATTTTGTATGTAGTCAAAAAGAATGCCTATAAAAACCTATCTTTATAGTTTAAACTCTAAATATGCCGACAAAAATCTTCAATATCATTTCAAAATCAGCTTAATACATTAAAAAGAACATAGCATTACTACACAGTACTGCAATGTTTCCTACAATGTGAGAATTCTGCAATAAGCAGACCCAGAATATGGATCCATATATTTACTGACAAAAGCTAAGATATTGCAAATACCATCCCAAAGACCAAATATCTTTTTCAGTTAGTTCAGTATTTATACATAACACAATGTAAATAATTGAGTGCAATTCGTAAAATCCTGCCCAACCATACACTAGGATGATTTACAACCAAGATCAATTTAAAGTACTAAAGGTGAATTAATAACTTCATTAATTAATCTCATAGACCGAACTGAATTGTCATTGTGTACTTTAAATGATAGACACACATTACACTCAAGCACTATAAGAAGAAGAAGAATTCTAAAGGCAAGCTAGTAAAATCTGAATATTGATTTTCAACTAATGTATACTTGTTTTCTATTATTAACATTTCAATATTTGCAAAAAACATATGTTTTCATATGTTGCATGTGTTTTATTTTGTGAATGATCAAATCAATACTATGAAGAGGGCTGAACTGTATTCAAAAAAAATCGAAGGCTTATGAATTGCCACGTCTCCCACTAAAAACTCCCGAGTAGATGTTGTTAAATAGGTTGGAGTTGCTGGCGGTAGTAAAAGGGATTAATAGAAGGAAAAAAAGAGATATGGAATTTATAGAAATTTATGGCAAAATATTCAGATATAATGCTTTTTCGTCCATCCAATGTTCTGTTGTCTTAAGGACGGCATTTCAACAAATTGAAATGTAAGTGTATTGTTACCGGTAACCAGCTCTGAATGTAGCTATAGTATCTCTAGAAGACGATCCCATGGTGTGTGAAGTTGTCACCTTATTCCTTCTCTGGGGGAATAAATGCAATGCTAACGCAAATGAATTGCAGGGTTGTAAATGTTCAGCGTTCAGTGTTCAAAACTTCAGGTGGGCTTCTGCATTGTAGTAAAGTGTCCTGTACAGGATAAAGAGTATGTAGCTGGGCTCAAGATGTACATTTTAGTAGTACTGGTGTATGCTTGAAAGGTAGATAGAGTAGTGCATGGGGCAGAGGTGATAATCCTGAGTTTAGTGTCAATAGTCAAGACAAGAGGTTTTCTTGTCATTTATTAGAATAATATAGATATATATCATATATTATATATATATATATATATATATATTATATATATATATATATATATATATATATATATATCTATATATATATATATATATATATATGCCTTAATTACAGCCTTACTATACTATATATAGCTGATGCAGTACACAGTGAAATGAGACAACGTTTCTCCAGAACCCTGGTGCTACGCAAAACAACATATAACACAACATAGAGCTACAAACGACATATAAGGAAGACGTTAGGAAAATGATCTGAAGAATTAATGGTAACTAAAAATAGGTGAGATGTGTGTATATAGGATTCAGTAGGATAAGAGGCTGAGGTGAATATCGGTTAGGGATAAACGGGTGACAATGCATTTTTAAAAAGAAGTAATCACTAACCAATAAATGCCACAAAATCTGCCCCTAATCAAGAAAAGCCAGCTTGTAAAACTGAGGTAGTCTGCTC
>JACRUU010000006.1:12415746-12423246 GCA_030449085.1 Kryptopterus vitreolus | reverse complement strand
CTTTTCTTTTTTTCTTTTTGCAGTTGACCTACATTCAGGTGGTGACCACTCACTAGTGGGTTTTATAGCATTTGGTGGCCCATATCTACCGACAACAAACATTTCCCTACAGTTTAGTCTTAATCTTCTCCGCGTGTCTGTAAATTTGCCCTATAAGGGTAATTTCTTTCAGTTTATACTCATCCATATGTGCTGTAGTTTTGCAGGGAAATCTTTCGGATACACGGCCTCATGTGTGAGACACAGAACGAGCAAAAATCCTTCCGAAGGAAAAAAAAAAAAAAAAAAAAAAAAAAAGTTCGATTCATCTCATGGGGGACTTTTTTGGAGTGTTTACAGCATGCGTAATACAAATACTCCACATACTCCACTTCTTAGGAAAATGTGTTTGTTCTTTTGCATTGTAGAGCACAAGATGTACACGAAGTCTTCCCTAGAACCCTGCTCCGCCAGTGACCTCTTGGCTATAATATCCGAAAAGATCCATGTAATAAAGATGAATGAATTACAAGCCTTTTTTTGCAGTATCGAAAAATGATTTACTTGAACCGGAATATCCTATACTTGTTTCATTATACAAACATCAAGATTTATTTCTTTCATTACACACTATATCTCCTTAACTTTCGAAGAACTAATAAAGGTTTTATAAAACAGCCTTGGACTGAATTAATGCTCGTCAAAGTTCTTCTTCACCTCCTTGTTTTTGCAGTGTTTAATCGTCATGCGATTTTTTTTACCTTCTAGTCATTGTGTAATTTTTGATTACATGCCGCTCCCTGATCACTGATCAAAGCATTTCTACTAGCATGTCTAATCAAAGTTCATCTTTTTCATGTCTCTAGCCAAGACCAACAAGCATACCCAGCACCATTCTTTTCATTTTACTGCATCTTATGTAAATTTGATTATACTCCATAATATAATATAATCCCCCTTTCCCGCAATAATATTCAGGTGCAATCGTGATCAAAAGAGCTTCAAGGTGACGGAAGAAATTTATCAACAGAATGCAATTTCTTTTTTACATTTTTTAATTAATTGCTATGGACCGATTTGTTGTTTTGTTTTTTTTTTTGTCGATTAATTTATGAATAATAAAGAAAATATGCCGCCTAATTATACTTTATAATTTTCATTGATCTCTCAACTGCTTGCACATAATACAGACGTATGTTAATTACTAAACCTTTTTATCACATTTCTACAAAAAAAAACAAAAAAAACGATGCGCCGTTTGAAAAGTGCTATATGTTTTGACATCTACGATTCCCGATTCGCCAAATCTTCCACATTCTTACGCACTTTTGAAAACACGGGTTTTTCATTTGAAAAGTTACTTTTTAAAGTGATTTTATTGCTAGAATAATTATTGAATGGACAAACAACCAATTAACAATAAATCGCTAAGTTACATACAACTAGATATAATGTTAAGATTTGTAATCGTATGAGAGTGTATCTTCAAAATAGGGACTTTTTAGACAGGGGATATGACACCTCCCTGCCAGCAGAGGTCTCACTCTTGTGTATTCTAAATAATGGCACATTCTGATCATTTCCTGTTTCTTATGGATTACACATGTATGATGTTTCTCCTATAGTTTAGTGTTTCCTAGCCCTGTGTATTGTTACTAATATATCTTTTTCATAAATCACTATCTAATGATTCTGTCTTTTAATCTTTAACTAAATGCGCCTACTGTGTTTGGATCATTGTGTGAATAACTATACTCGATCTGTGTACTGCCAATAAACCTCCTATATATGACTTCTTAACAAGCTCTATCCTATGTTTCAGACACACACACACACACACACACACAGAATTAGACGTAAAAAAATCCAGTCTGATTCTGAATAGAATTGCTCCAAAATTAAATCACTGCTGATTTACATTTTGCTAATTACTCACATCTATCACATCTAGCCTATTCATGCTGCTGCCATTCCCCCTCCATAGTCAAGGCCTGTTTTCCCCCTTGCACATGTGAGTAAACTGTAAACTCCATAGAGATTCCTTTAAATCACACACAACCATAATTTATACACTGCAAACTTTATTTAATCGTCGTGTACGCCGCTATAATGCGACGCCTGTAGTTGCGAAATGTTTGTATAGTAATTACGCCGTAATGAGCTTTTGTACTGTAACAATCGTCATAACTTCAACATGGGAAACATGAAGAAATACAAATGTACTTTTCGTCCCACTGCCTAATGTCAAGGTTTTTTGTTAATTACAGTTCCAATTTCCAGCAACCCTCGTCTCGCATGCTTTATTGACTTAGTTGTACATGTGGACTTTAGTTTTCTTAATGAGCATGTCTCACATGGCTTGTAAATTCCGGGTACGAATAAGCGACCCAGGTTAATTAAACCCAAAAACCCAAAACAAAGCAGCAAAATACTACACGACATTGGGAGCACTATTGGCAGTTCAAGTTTGTTGTTGTTGCGTTTTTTTTTTTTGGTTTGTTTTTTTCTAGTAATATAATTCATTGTTGACATTTACATATTAACACCGACTCATAAAATGGATCAAGTATTTTATTATTAATACAAAGGCATAATTCTTAATATTAATAGGAGGCTGATATATTAACTATTTAAATTTACAAGTGAAATAATTTGTAATAGTTTATCATTGAAGAAATGACATTAAGAAATGCAATTGTGTGCTCGTTATTCAAATTCAAAGGATTCAAGCCATGTTTTTGTTGGAAAGACAAGCAAATTTACATACCCTAATTTTCCCCTGTTATCTATTGAATTGTTATTATTTATTTATTTATTTTTAAAGAAAGCCATAATCGATCGATTTTTTTTGAGAGCACTTCTAGTAAGAAGAGAAATTTAGTGAAAGATGGAAAAATAAAAACTAATTAGAATGAACGTGGAGTCAACTTTAGCGATTTGGTGCCACCATGTGGCCAATTCCGAAACTGCAGTATTTATAAATGGGAAAGGGGAGGGAGAAAAACTACAGAAATGATTTCGGAAAACAATGGGCTTGCACGTGCACCATAAAATATGTTAGTCATCAGTGCTTTCAGACAAGCAAGCTGAGCTTTCCTTTCCAAATATACTCCCAAATCCTGATTATATCCTTAATCCCTTAATCTGACATGTAAAATGGCAAGGAATATGGTTCATACTGTACCATTCATCATATACAATCAGCAAACACCTCATTAGGACCACTATTGTTTTGTCCTCAATGGCACGCACTCCATGATTTCCACATAATGCTGACATAAATTTCATTACATAATTGCTGTAGTTCCCCCCCCAGTATTTCACTACATATTGAATTCAGATGTACTGACAGGGGGCACGGTGGCTTAGTGGTTAGCACGTTCGCCTCACACCGCCAGGATCCGGGTTCGATTCCCGTCTCGGGAATGTGTGTGTGGAGTTTGCATGTTCTCCCCGTGCCTCAGGGGGTTTTTCTCCCCGGGTTCTCCGGTTTCCCCCGGTCCAAAAACATGCACGGTAGGTTGATTGGCACCTTGGAAAATTGTCCCTAGTGTATGAAATGTGTGTGTGAATGTGTGTGTGTGTGCCCTGCGATGGGTTGGCATTCCATCCAGGCTGTATCCCGCCTTAATGCCCATAGATGCCTGAGATAGGCACAGGCTCCCCGTGACCCGAGGAAGATCGGATAAAGCGGTAGAAGATGAATGAATGAATGAATGTACTGACAGGAAAGCCACTGAACTTATTTATTTAAAGCTTGTGTTTATGGACCCACTTTGACATGAGATTTGCTTTGTGATCTTGTGTATTATCACATTGTAAGTGGTCGATTATTGCCATGGTCAGCAACAAATAAAAAGCATTTCTGGGATTGTAGTGCAAGAATGGGTTCCCTCAAGATTCCATCCTCACAAAGAGACTGAACTTTTGACCCAAAGTAGGTCCGAGGATGATTTATAAGGATGGCAAATTCTGCTTGTACCAACTGCAACTTGCAGAAGAGATAACCATCAACTGACATTGAGCTATAATGAGTCTAATGAGGATTAGGGCGCTGGGCTACTGCTCAGAAGGTCAGAGGTTCGAGCCCCGGTATCGCCAAGCTGCCAATGTAGGGTCCTTGAGCAAGGCTCTTAACTCTGTGTGCGCCAGTGATGTTGTATCATGGCTCACCCTGTGCTCTGACCCAGGCTTCCAAACAAGCTGGGATAGGCGAAGAAAGAATAGAAAGAAGAAAGAATTTCACTGTACTGTAATGTATATGTGAGAAATAAAGACTGTTCTATTCTTAATCACCGCCCTATACATATAATATTCAGTGAAATAGCTGTATGTGAAAATGCAGTAGGCCTTCAGTAGTGCTCCGTCTGAATTGATGGTTATAAAAAGCATCTTAATATGCAGAAATGCAGTATAAAAGTACAGCATTGCCATTGCTGTAGACACAATAAATTTCTGTACTGAATAAACAAACCAGGGGCGAACTACTGCAGCTCCAGACATGTATTCTACTGCAGCTCCAGCCGTGACCCACATAAGAAACATCAATAATAAACTTGCAATATTATTTAGGAAAACAGCAGCGTTTTACTCACCAACACATCGGATTGTTTGTAAACAAAATCCATCCTCCTCTCTTTCCTCAAAACAAGTGTTGCTAACGTGAAAGAGGCGGATAAATCCTCTTCCTGGTCGTGACAGGCGGAGCTTCGGAGTTGTCCAAACTTTCTTAACAATGTCCGGCTTTTCTTGAAAAGTCCGACTTGAAAACGGCCTTGAAAGTAAATCCGCCATTTAATCTGTTTTTTTTTTATTCTCCTTCAGCCATTAGGGGGCGACAAAAACAGCTAAATTGGACCCAATATAGACTGTCCAATCAACGGCTCAGAACACAGTGACGTCATACGCCTGCTAGAGGGCGCTGGTGACACCAACTCAAAATCTGATTGGTTGAAGCAACAGTTTCATCACCGTTTAGTCTGCGTTAGAGGTGCTGCAGAATGGACTGTGAAGGCCTCGAGGCAGACTTCTCTGACTTTGACTCTGCCTGGAATAAATGATGGCTGAAATGTGATTAGTTCAACGCAGTGTTTTAATTAGTTTCGCATGTTTTAATATGAAAATACATGTCTGGAAGCTGCACAAGCATTCGGAAAAGCAACGGCATTTGTTTATGGCGGATATGAAAGGAAGCGAATAGACCATTTGGAATTATTGAATAAATACTGATGGACAAAATATAAGTAATATCAGTTTGTGATTCTGATATTTCTTAGGCCAGCAGAGAAGGCCTTGCAGGCCCTGACGGCCCACCACTGTGAAAATGAGAATTTACACTGATCATGTATGTAGCATATGCTACAACCTACGCTACATAGGTTGTAGCATGGGTTTGTAGCAGGAGTAGCATAACAAACCTACATTTTAAAAAAAAAACATTGTTTGTCTGACTATATATTATGTCTTATATCATAAAACAGTATCTTTACCAGTACTTCTGCTTAGACCCATAATGATCGCAATTAGTCCCTACGAAAGAAGCTTTTTGTTTGGCTGGGAAATATGGCAATAGAGGACGGAAATACTAGTCCAGTGTAGCTTCATATTACCTCTGTAAAAGGAAATATCTATATTTGGGATGCACTGACAGTTTACACACAAAACAATGGCTGATTTTTGTCTTAACATAAAGAACACAAAATTGTTTGGCTGGAAATCCATAAAGGTTCTTTCTAGAGGTCTGGAATCAGAATATTTCTTCATGAATTTTCCAGACAAAAGCTCCTCGAGGTCCTCTTCAGGAATCATAGAACTGAATTCACACTGAACATGTAATGTGTGAACAAGGCGGGATCTGAAATACATGAACAGGGCACGGTGGCTTAGTGGTTAGCACGTTCGCCTCACACCGCCCGGGTCCGGGTTCGATTCCCGTCTCGGCCATGTGTGTGTGTGGAGTTTGCATGTTCTCCCCGTGCCTCAGGGTTTTTTTTTTTCTCCGGTCCCCCCCCCCCCCCCCCCCCGGTCCAAAAAAACATGCACGGTAGGTTGATTGGCACCTTGGAAAATTGTCCCTAGTGTGTGAATGTGAGTGTGTGTGTGTGTCCTGCGATGGGTTGGCATTCCATCCAGGGTGTATCCTGCTTTAATGCCCATAGACGCCTGAGATAGGCACGGACTCCCCGTGATCCAAGTGAAGATCAGATATAGCGGTAGATGAATGAATGAAATACATGATTATTTCTCATGTTTATATTTTATAATTTAATATATAATAAAACATATATTTAATAAAACAACTGCTTTTTGGATAGATTTAATTCACGTATCATATAATTTCCTGCCCTTCAGTAAACGTTACTTTTCCTCACTATGGAAATCCTAAAAGCTTCTTAAGGCTGTTCCAGACGATTTCTGCCTTCAGTTCAGTTGATTTTAATATGTATAGGGCTTATATTTCTTTTCAATTATCACCGTCTCAAAAGTGCCTAAATGAAACAGTTCCTTTTTGAGAGATTGTGTTTAAAACAAGATCAATTTGATCTTGTTTGCAGTCAGAAATGTTTCTAGTACTTTGTACTTAGAGCCATAATAAAGTGAGCCCTTGTGGAACAGGGGAATTTTTTTGTTTGGACAAAAAAAAGGAAAGAAATGTGAGCCGTATACCTGCAGCAGACATGTGGGATTAAAAACCAGTGCAGATGTTGGAAGTGTTTATTCATTAAGGAACAAAATTTTGCAAGACGCCTTGACGACAAGAGCACAACCGCCACGATGCCTTTGAAAAAGGATTCCCCTTTATTTACAGCTGTTTGGGTGGATGGTAGATAAAAATGTGTAGATTGAGACCTGTTCAAACACCATCACCCCCCCCCCACACACACACACACACACTTCTCCTTTATTTTAAATGCTCTGATGAGAGCAGTGAAACAGTTCCAGCGCACTTCTATATGTCCGGTCTCCCTCCTCAATGGCTTTCTCCTTTCTTCCCTACAACCTACATTTCACAAAAACACAAACGACGCCTGTTTAAATGTGGGGGAAAAAAAAACAACAACAACAACACATCGCTACTTGTATCATCCAGATCATTGTGGATTACGAAGCCTCATTACCCGTTTGAAGTCGTTCATGTTGGTGGCCTGCACTGGGGTTCCTATAAACGTCAAGTAGTTGACTTTTGTCGTTTCCTCGTCCCCTAGGTTTGACTTGAAGAACAGCTGGAAAAAAAGACGAGAACCAAGAGTTATGTGAAAGTGTGATCAGAGTAGGTGCTGTTCAGCATCTCGCCACTAGAGGACAGCACACTCAGGAAGCTGAGAGAAAGACTTAAAAATACGGGACGCGATCTTGTTCTCGCTCGTGTCGGAAAAACGAACTTACGGTGACGCTGTTGACGTTCTGAAATTTGACGTATCTGAGGGAGATGAGGCCTTCGTCTTTGTAGTCTTCTTCTGAAAGCTCCAGTGTCTGTGTCGGCTCGCTCCTCTCGGCGTCATCAAAGTCCATTGAGCGAGG